>CM035146.1:103758051-104358051 GCA_020205605.1 Panax ginseng
GGGGTTGTTAAATTTATAAAGTTGTCAAAGACGGGAAAGATGTGGGTCAATATTTGCAATTATATAATGGGCAGATGGGCTTAATCAAAGCGGAGTATTTAAAGTTAATTTTATTTTAATCCAATGAGTTTGAGATTTTCTCCAATGTGGTCCCTAAGAAATAACAATTACAAGAATGCAATAACATCTTTTACTTTGATTTCTTTATTTCTTTCTGCTTTCTTCTTCTTTTTGTTTTTCACTAAATTTTACTTTGATTTTAGTTTATTAGAAAATGAACGGAAAAACATAAATTGAGATGCAGGTAATCTTGTGAGCATCTAGATTAAATTAGAATAATTGAGATAAAATTACTAAGTCATTGAATTAAAATTAGAATGAATTTGAATCGTACTTCTGCTTTCCCAAATTGAATTTAAATTTCAAATTGATTTCTATCTTATTATATATATATATATATATATATATATATTTATCTCTCTATATCTATATGTATATCTATTCATTTTTATTTATATTCATATTCATATTCATATTATATATATTTGTCTATGATACAGTGATAAGCACTTGAACTTATTTTTACAGTGTCTTCACTTGAAAATATGTAGGCATGTTTTTCTTTTAGCTTTAATATTTTTTTTTAAAATTATAATAATCTTAGTAGGTATAATTAAAATATAAAATACACACTTTTCCGCTCTCTTTTTTCTTATTGTCCATCATTTTACATTTCTATTTCTTTTATCTAGAATCACATCTCAACCTGTTTGTCGACACTGTATTGATCAATTGACCAAAATTTACTTCATGTTAACCACTCCCATTTTATACTATTAATTTTCATATAAGTCATTTTTTATCTGCACACCTAGTTGAAAAAGTAGTAATAACTTTATTTCTATTCTATTCTCCCTCCAAAACAAGCCTAAAAACTGAAGTGAAAACCGAACACTTGATACTTTATTCTCAATCTTTCTTATTTTAACTTCAAGAAAAAGCTTATTTTATGGTTTAATAATAACGGTTTTAGTTGCAATTTCTTTTGCTATTTTATTTATAAGATTCTGTTTCTTCCATTTTCAAGTATTCTTTACTTGGGATAGATTAGAGCAGATTTTTATGCCTATGTATGGCCCATAATTGTTGATCCAAGGCCCGACCATACTAGTTAATACCAGGCCTATTTACTTTATGGGTTTCTTAATGTCCTATTCATTAAAGGGCCCATTTCATCAGAAACTAATTTCAATAGAAAATTAAGATTACATTATATATGACAACTCAGTTCTTTAATTGTAAAATTAGAATTAAAATCATGTTTGTAATTTATATAACTTAAAATTTAAGAACACATTAATTACATCATCTATGTTTGGTTCATAAGAATGTGGCCATAAAAGTCGGGCCTCAAACTGGTTTTTAGAACATAACCGTAGTTCCTTCATACTTGCAGCCCATTTAAGAACCCATTAAACAAGAAGAAGATTTTAAAACCCGGCTCCTACCGAATTACCCGAAAAATGAACTTGCCAATATTTAAATATTGTGTTTGAATTAACTTGTCATTACTTTGTTACTATCATTTTGAATATCAAACCGTAATACTAAGATTATATTTAAAAATATCAAATTATTTTTAAAAATCATCATTTTATAAATATATATTTAATTTTAGAATGAATGGAGTATTAATTTTATATACGTTCTTAGTGTTCTATTTTTAACAAATATAATTTTTAGATGAATTATTTACTTAACAGGTTAACATGGTATCAGAATTATTTGTCATTTAATATTTATATTACTAATGATGATTGTAAATATTTATTTAATTTGTTTGTCTACTTATGCACTTAAAATGAATTGAGTAATTCGTTACTCAACTTGATTGAACTGGCAAATCGAGTTAAATTTAATTATTTTTTTATTTAAATTTATTTGTCCTAATTTTATTTTTAATTTGTCCACACACACATATAATTTAATTTAATTAGATTAGATTAGGTGAGGCTGGGGCTGGGGCTGGGGCTGGGGCTGGGGCTGGGGCCTGCGGGAGTATGTAATGATTGCTAAAGATGTAGTAGTGGGTGGGGACAATGAGCAACACGCCAGGCGGCAGGAAACAGAGCACGTCCCGACATTTATCGTCTATGCTTGACGCCATTTGTCGGCTCCCTTGATTATCCCACCCTCATCTCTCTATTCCTAGGACAGTACATACATATACATGCATGTCTCTACTCCAGTATATAAGAGTTGTGTAAGTATATTTTTATTTTATTTTTTATTAATTTGAGAGAATCGAACATAAACAAAAAGTCTGTAATAAAAAAGCCTCGGTATATTCTTAAGTCACCCTTCTAAAGTTCCCAAAATAAAAAATTTGCAATATACCCTCTTTTTGTTTTAAAAATAATAATAATGTATTTGTATTCTATATGTATTCTTGAAAATAATATGTTATTATACTCATAAATTTGAAAAAATAATATCATTAATTCTACATTATTATTAAAATTAGTAAACTATTTCTATATAATTTTTTATTTTATAAATTTTTCTTTTTTGTGGAACGAATAGATTAAGATTTGATATATATATATATATATATATATATATATATATATATATTGTTAATCGTTTATCCTCACCATAATAATAAGTTGTTTTAGAAGAATTGCACCAAATTAATAAGATAATTCAATTTATTACTAACTTTGTTGGGTCATAATATTTCTCTATCTTGGTAGGATAGATTGGGCCCATTTATCGAAGATAATCTATTGGGCTTTTATTATTAAGCCATGGGACTCTTTTAGCCAGTTATTGTGTCGACTTTATTTAATTATTGACCGGAGTTAGAGACAATTGGATCGACCCATTAAATATTTTAATATCATTACTTTGACTTGTGATGATGAAAAAGTATGACAATTGACCAATCCTCCCGCCATGCATTAATGTGGATGGGATCATAACCTACGTACGGGGAAAAAACAATGGCCAAAAGCGGTAGATAAAACTGATATAGTTGGCGGGTCCATCGATCGGAGAGGTGTCGAAGTAATAGTGGGTGGCATAATAATCCAAGCAAAAGTAATATAACTTAAAGAGAAGCCATCGTATGAGGTATGTTCTCTCATATATTGATTACTCATATTCTCCCATACACACGATCGAGATTTTAATTCTCTCAATACACTTAGACCATATATTCCTCCATTGTTAACCTTGTGAACACGTCTTAATTCTCACGCTTTTGAGCTATCCCCTCGACGGAACCAACCGCCAAGCTTTCCGGTGTTATTTGTGTTTCTTGTCGCGGGATCGGGGCGTCTTACGTGATTGGGACGTGGAGAAAGATCTTGGCGTTAACATTGGCCTGTTGAAGGAGGGCTTTTTGAGTTACAGTGTCATAAAAATTTTCAATCACAATCGTTTAACCTACTTGAGAAGATGAGGAGTAGGGATGGTACACTGAAGAGGCGGCGATGGTAGTTTAAATCGTCATCATCTGTCGTGTTTCGGTGAAGGATCGTGCAGGTCCTTCCAAGAGTGCTCACGAGAGCACGGCCTAAGCATAATTGAGGATCTCCGTCCAGAAGATTAAGTGGGCGGGGCTGACTGAAGATTGGTTTTCGATCTGAATGAGGAGCGAGGTCGTGGTCGAGGGCAGTGGAAGGCTTCGCCAACCAAGATTCATCATAAAGTAGCGAGAGATAGAGTTTGCCAAGTTGGCGAAGATGGCGACGAAGCGGAGCAGAGCCATGGCGGTCTATTAAAGCAAAGAAAGATATAATAGAGCAGGATGCTTGGTGGGCGGAATTACAAGGCGAAGCATCCAAATGCCGTGATCAATACGAAAGACGCGATGGGCATAAGGAGGAGACTCGACGAAAGGGTAAGGAGCCGAAGAGGTCCTCGGGTTTCTAGGATCATTCTCGAAGTAGGAGAAGATCGAGAAGCGAGACTCCCACGGCCTCGAAGAAGCGATAATGGCCAGTTATTCAAAGACGTCGAGATGATTATCAACAAAGGAGCGGTCGAAGGAGGTCGTACCAAGTCCGGGTAATGGACTATCAACGTGATCATTCTCACCACAGGAAAGAGTTGTGTCTCAAAGCGGATCAAGAAGTCCTACAGAGGCGGTAGGATCGGCGGGAGGGGTCGATCCTCTCGGAGACATAATATTGTTCATGAGAAAGAGCCTTCTCCATGACTGAAGGCGTTGATTTTCTAGTAAAGGAGCTTAAAGAGCTTAGAAAACAACCGGTGAGGTCCAAGATGAAGGACGCTCCGGAGAAAAGCATCCCTTTTTCCTCGGTATTCTCAAGAAAAAGCGGATATCACTAAAAAATGCCTCGCGTGGAAAAGTTACGATGGAACCGGAGATCCTTATGACCATAGCCAGGCGTTCGATCAATTAATGGACTATTACGACTTTCTTGATCTTTGCCAAGTGCCACACCTTTGTTCTAACGCTTTCGAAAAAGATGCGAGGCGATGGTTGGGAACTTTGCCTTGATTCCATATCCTCGTGGACCGAACTTTGTGATAAGTTCCATGCTCCGTTCGGAGAATCAAGAAGAGGAAAGCCCACGGGTTCTTTAGCACAGATTCTAGCGGTTTGCGGTAATCTTTGGGCGATGATGGAAAGAGGTTCGGAGAAGCGATTGATCGGTGTCCGATCTTAATGACCTCCAGTACGTAGGTTTGTTCGAGAATGGATTGGACTGGTCAAGTCCGAAAAGTTGGTGAAGAAGTTGATGTTCAATCATCCGAAGAACTTGGCGGAAGCCTTTGACAAAGCGAAGGCTACATCGTTGTGGAAGAAGCTATGAAACGACTGAAAAATCCTCTTCGAAGGGGGAAAGAGTTGGTGGCTCCTAAGCCCGAAGTTGAGCAGAGAGAGAATGGGGGGTATAATGATCGAATGAGGCGCTTCAAAAAAAGTACAACAATTCTGGCGTCGAAGCGAGCGTCCTCCGTTCCGTAAAGTAAATAAGATCTACACCAAACTAAACAACGATAGATCGATAATTTTGGACCGATCGAAAACCAACCTTTCTTTGAGCCACCCCGTGATAATTACCGGCTGGGCGGTAACTCTCGTAAGTATTGTGGCTATCATCATCGTTGGCCCACGACACTAACGAGTGTTGCAATTTGAAAGACTTTGTGGAGGAAGATTAAAGACGGCTTGTTAGTGCGATGTGTGGTAGTAAATAATCGTTGAAGCGTTAACCGTCTTTATTCGAGATTTGTTCGAGGGCTCCAATCTTTATACTTGGCAAAGCGAAGTTATCGATGTGATAACCTGGTGGGTCCGCGGGAAGTTGATAGGAAAGAAGAGAAGGGGCTTACACAATTCGGTCGTGACTATGAGAGATGTTCCCCGAAGCAGATAGACCATTCCCACGGATTGTCATATCATTCACCGACGCCGACCATCCTTCCTCCGAGCCCATCGAGCCGCATGAGGGGCCTTGGTGATCCTGGCAAAAGTAAATCGACACGGTGGACATAAACGCATGATGATAGACAATGGATCTTGATGAGATATCCTGTATGCCCATGTACTGTCGGAGGATGCACCTCGACGGCGAGAAAAATGGAGGTCAGGCGGGAAGCACCTTTATACGGCTTCAAAGAATGATCCCGTAAAAGTAGCGAGCCTATTGAACTCCGGTTGTCTTGACACGCGGTACCAAAGAAGTCGAAATAGTGTGTAAATTCTATGTTGTGCACGTTGATTAAGCTTTACAACGCTATCTTTGGGAAGACCTACTTTAATCGCTTTCTCCAAGTTGTGACCTCCATCCTCATTTCAAAATCAAGTTCCCCACGGCTCATGGAGTAGGAGAGGTGGCGGGGGACTTGGATCTGCCCGACGATGCTTCATCGGAATCTCATTATTTCCTCCGAGTGAAGTCGGCCAAGCAAAAGCGGTGATGGCAATTGAGATTGAGCCCTTTACCGAAAGTAGTTCGAGCCGATGGTGATTCTCGCCGGAGAGGCGGAGGAGGTCGAGTTGATCATTGGAAGCCCGACAAGACCGTGAAGATCGGTTCGAGAACACGAACCTCTTCGGACAAACCTTATAGAGTTGTTCTAATAACTATTTGTCGCGGATATTTTTTTGCATAGGAACCAAGGACATGCACAGGTTAAGCGGAAGATAGTGAAACCACGGCTGAATGTAGATCCCTCGAAGAAGCGATTCGGCGGAAAAGCGGATCTTTGCGCCCGAAATGACGAAAATCATTGATGAGGAAATAGCAAAGTTTGTTGGTACCGACTTCATCTATGAAATTGATTATCCAGTGGATGGCGAATGTGGTGTTAGTGCGAAGCGAGAATGGAAAATGGCGGGTTTTGCATCGACTACAGAACCTCAATAAAGCTTGCAGAAAGGACTTTTATCCTCTCCCCATATTGATCGACTTATCGATGCCACTTGGGTATGCATTACTAAGCTTTATGGATGCTTTTTTGAGTTATCACCAAATATCCATGCGTAAAGAGGACATCCCAAAGACCGCGTTTATTACACGCAGATTCGGTATCGCCTACAAGAAGATGACTTTTGGCCTTATAAATCTTTGGAGCCACTTACGGAGAATGATGAACTTCATCTTCGATGGCGGTGGGAAGGAACATGGAGGTATCGTTGATGACATGATTGTGAAAAGCATACGCGTTCAGAGTCATTTAGACGATCTAGAGGAATGCTTTCGGTATCCGTCATCGTCAACTAAAACTTAATCCGGCCAAATGCACTTTCGGCCTCGGTGCGAGGAAGTTTACAGGTTATCTTGTTAGTCGAAAGGGGTATCGAGGCCAACCTGCAGAAGATTCGAGCCATTCTTGATATGAAGACTCTCGGTCATTCAAAGGCGTCCAACGTCATTGGCGGATTATGGCATTAAGGAGGTTATTCGCCGCCAAATCTGCAGAGAAGTGCCTTCCTTTCTTTGATACTTTAAAAGGGCCGAAGAATGCGAAGACGTTCCAGTTGACTTCAGATTGTGAAGACGCATTCCAGAGCATAAAGGCGTATCTTTCCTCGGCTCCTTTATTGGTGAAACCCATTCCAATGAGAGACCTTATATCATGTCTCGGCGGCAAGTTCGTTAGCGGTTGGGCGCGATCTTTGGTTCGGGAGATCGATGGAAGACAACATCCGATCTATTATGTTAGTCACGTCCTGCGAGAGAAATTTGAAACCAGGTATCAAATATTGAAAAATTTGCCTTCGCTTTGATAATTGCTGGTAGGAAGCTTCGGCGATATTTTCAAGGTCGGCTCACGGTTGTCTACACGATCAACCATTGAAGAAGGTGATGGGCAAGCCGAAGTTTGGGAAGGTTAGCGGCGTGGACAATGGAGTTATCACAGATTTTTCATCGAATATCATCCACGAACCGCTATCAAAGGCCAAGCTTTGGCCGATTTCATAAATAGAATGTTCGTTCACGAAGCGGATGCTTAGAAATTCTGGGAAGGCTGAATCCTCCGATCAGCGATTCTGCGATTCTTGGCGAGAGATCGAGAATGTTTGGACCCTATATGCGAGATGGTTCTTCTACCCTAACTGCATTGAGTAAGGCGAAATTATCTTGACGAGTCCCGACGGGTTCAAAGTTCAATGAGCCATCGATTTGGATTTAAAGCGACCAACAACGGGGCGAGAGTATGAAGCGGTGTTAGCGGGTGTTGATTGGCAAAAGAAGTCTAGAGGTCCGAACCTTATCATCTACAAATGACTCTCGGTTGGTTGTCAAGCGATTATCGGGGACTATGAAGCTCGTGGGAATCGAATGATCAAGTATTTGGCGGAGTTAAAGGACCGACCGCAGATTTCGCTTCGTCTGAATTTCAGGGCATAGGCGTAATGACAATTCTATCGCCGATGCATTGTCAAAATTAAGCTACTACGGATGCGATGTGTTTTAACGGATCGGTTTACTTGGAAGTTCTGACGGTAGAGTGTTCAACGTGAAGTTGTGATGTGTATCGAATCGAACTAACTTCTTTGGATGACCCCTACATCGAATATTTGGCGAGATGGCGTCCTTCCTTGGATCGATGATAGCAAAAGAAGATCAAATACAAGGCGCCAACTTTACTCTTATTGATGGCGATCTTTACTGGATTGGCCTTTTCTTCACCATTCTTGAAGTGCTGGTCCCATCTCGGTAAGGAATATGCTCTTCGGGAAGTTCACGAGGGCATTTGCGGTGATCATATGGTCGCTAAATCTTTGGCTTACAAAGTACTTGACAAGGATACTATTGGCCTACAATTTTCAAGGAAAATACAGAGTATGTCAAGAAATGTGAAAAGTGTCAACTCAATGATTAGATCCCATTATCACCCACCGGAAGAGCTATACTTCGATTTTATCTCCTATACCCTTATTTATGCAGGGGTAGATATATTGGGTCCATTGCCTAAAGCTAAAAGTCAAGTTAGTTTTGTCATAGTTTCTATTGATTACATGACTAAGTGGGTAGAAAGCGGCCGCCTTTTGTTAATTACGAACAAAGAATGCTTGAAGTTCATAAAAGAAATCCGTAGTGTTTAAGCTTGGGATCCCTAGAGTATTAATATCGGACAACGGACGTCGGTTTGTGGATCAAAATTTGAAGCATTTTAAAGGAGTTGGGGATTCAACATAAGAAGACTTGATGGCTCATCCACGGTCGAATGGCCAAGTTGAGGTGACCAACGGAGACGACTGGCGAATCGGGATCAGCCTTGCATTGGAGATGAAGCTAAAGGAAGATTGCCGTAGAGGAGCTTCAAATGTTGTGGGCTTACGGGACTACACCAAGGACTACCACCTGGGATTCACCCTTTCGATAGCCTATGGTAATCGATGCCTTAGTCCACATCGAAATCGGATCTCCAAGTCTTGGTCGGATCAATACAAAGAAATATACAATGACGAAGGATGAAGGCCAATTTAGATCTACTAGAAGAAGTTAGAGAGGTTGCTTTCTACTTAAATTGGGTCGCTTATCAACGAAGAAGTAATAAGCATTACAACAAAGGAGTCAAACTTCGCAGATTCAAGTAGGAGACTTAGATCTCGTGAGAAAGCCGAAGCTTCTACACCTCAAAATCTGGAAAGTTAATGCCAAACCCGGGAAGGACCATATGAGGTGATCAAGTATCCAAACAAGGCACTTACCTAGGTTAAGGGCATTAGATGGTTCCAAATCAAAACACTTGGCACGTCTTTGGCGAAGCTTTCTAAATACTTTCAATAAAGATCAAGTTAGTTCATCTAAATCTCAGATATTATCGCTCATTATCAATAAAAAGACACTTTTTCACTATTGGTCCTGGTCCTATTTTGTCCTACTATCACTATGGTGTAAGGAGGTATGGTAGGACTCGGCCGGCCATTCGATGGCGACCATTTGTCGCTCTACCCCGAAAGTGGTGAGATTTATGATCCTATATTGATTTTACCAGGGTGGTAAATCAATGGTCACTATCGTCCCGGTCCTATTTTGTCCTACGGTCACTATGGTGTAAGGAGGTATGGTAGGACTCACCGGCCATTCGATGGCGACCCATTTGTCGCTCTACCCCGAAAGGTAGATTTAGGATCCTATATTGATTTTACCAGTGGTGGTAAATCAATGGTCACTATCGGTCCCGGTCCTATTTTGTCCTATGGTCACCGTGGTGTAAGGAGGTATGGTAGGACTCACCGCCATTCGATGGCGAAATTTCATTTGTCGTTTCTACCCCGAGTGGTGAGATTTAGGATCCTATATTGATTTTACCAGGTGGTAAATCAATGGTCACTATTGGTCTGGGTCCTATTTTGTCCTATGGTCACTATGGTGTAAGGAGGTATGGTAGACTCACCGGCCATTCGATGGCGTACCGTTTGTCGCTTCTACCCCGAGTGGTAGACGAAGGATCCTATATTGATTTTACCAGGGTGGTAAGTCAATGGTCACAATTGGTCCTTATATCTCGATCCTTATATCTTGGTCCTTATATCTCGATCCTTATATCTTGGTCCTTATATCTCGATCCTTATATCTTGGTCCTTAAGTCTCGATCCTTATATCTTGGTCCTTATGTCTTGATCCTTATATCTTGGTTTTCGTATAATTGTTTCATCCCGAGTGGTAAACAAATGACCGATCTCACACTTCGGAGCCGATGAGTATTTGGTACTTTATTTTATTTAAGTGTTGAGTTCTAATGCCTCGTCCTTAACATCACTTTATCTCTTATACATGACATGTTTATCTCGTTATATGACATGCTTAATTATTTGAAGTTAAATCCTCGAAAGGGTTTTTGTATACTTGTCCATATAAATTCATATTGAAGTATTGACATAAAATAAAAAGTACATCAAGTCATAAGGAAGAAAATCATTTCTCATTAATATTTAAATTCATTTACAAACAAGGAAATAAACATAAAATTTCTACAAATATTCATAATAAGACCTAAGACAATCCATAAAATCGGTGCTTGGTGTAGCTCCATCATCATCCCAAGAGTCCAAAGGTAAGGATCTAAGTTAGCCTTGATCAACCTTTTCTCGCCAAGACTTCTAGAGCTCGTAGCTTTTTTGAATCCTCATGATTTCTTCGCTTATTTCGTCTGAGTTCCTATACTCTTCACAAATTTCTTTCAAGAAGAGCATCGCTTAAGGAGGCCCAAGGTCCCGAAGAGCCTTGAGTTCTCTGGATCTCTCGCTCGAAATTCTTCCGCCAGATATTCATTGAAGCTTTTCATCCTCGCCTCCATCTTACTTGATCGTCTTGGTCAAGATTTTGGCGTTGGACTTCAACTCCTTGATCTTATTCATCCTCGCCATCCTCCTACGAACTAAGTCGACGTTCATGTTGACAATTTCAGCATGCTGAGCCTTAGTCGACTTTAGTTCTTCCTTGGAGGCCTTCACTTCTCCCTTAGCCTGGGCCAACTCTTTCTGAAGACCTTCATTAGTATGAAGAAGGCCTTCACGATGAGTCCTTTCCCCGAGCCAGCAAGCGATTTCAGAGAGAATTTTCCTTCTTCAACGCTTCCTCCTCGGATTCAGCTTGGAGAGATCTGGGACGCAGACGTCCGAAGACAGCATTTGCCTGTTCATGTTCAATGTTATTCAATCAGCTTCAGATGTATGAGTATGAAAGTAAGTAAGCAAAGGAAGAGAAGAGTCATTTACCCTAGCCAAGTAGCTCATGCCCTCGCTGAGCAAATCCCCGTTTGAACTGTTCCCGAACCGATGGTCATCGGTCTCACGAACAAAGGCCTCAAACAAATTGAAAGGGGGAAGTTGGCATTAAACCGAGGCCACATAGTGGTGAAACCCATGGCATCATCTTCAAATTCGGATGTCATTGATCCTTGAGGAGGAGGCATAGTGATCGCGAACCCGGTGAAGGATCCGCATGCATTGCCTCTCGGAGAAGGTGATCGAGTGGCATTGGCTCGGGAGTTGAAGAAGGTTCGTAAGTCGAACCGAAATGACCGTCCGGCGTACATTTTTTTTTCGGACGGAGAAGGGCGGTCGGCTCGACCGCTTTCAATGCTAGGTGTTGGGGTTTCATTTAATGGGTTTGGATGTTGAAGAGGGGGAACGCGAGTTCGCGAGTGAAGAGGAATTATTTTGCTTCTCAATTTTTAAAGACGAAGGACTTTCGCCCGATCGTGTGGAGGAATGTCAAGAGACTCCTCTTTCTTAGATTTGGTTCGTGTTGGTAGAATTGGTTCGAAGTTGGTAGGGTTGGTTCGTGAGGTTGTTGTGGGTTCACCAAGGAATCGTTTGTGGGTTTACCTCCCAAGTACCTCTCGTCGCGCTTTCGATTTATCTCGCGAGAGTCCTGCCCTTTTGGCGCCTTCTTCCTTCTACGGCGAGGAGGCCGGAGGACCGCCGGGATGATAGGATTGTCGACTTCAGTCATCATCCCGGCGGGGAGTTGTTGTTGGCTCGGGGGCGGGAGAGTTCGGCCGGAAGGCTCTCATTAGTGGAGTTCTTCATTTGCATCGTTAATCCTCCCCGCCAAGAAATCTTCCAAGTCTTTTACTTCCGAGGAAGTTGGTTTGATCAAAGACACCGCAAATAATCACAAGTTAAAATCCGCACCACATAAACATTTCAAAAATTATATCACAAAATGGTCCAAGACTTACGCTTATGGTCATACAACCATGCTTTTGTCAAGAAAGTGAAGCTCCACTCTTGAGGGATCTTATTCATGAAGTCGCCCATCTCCCTCTCACGCCGCCTCTGGGATGTCACCAAAGTCACAGAGATACGCTCAAGTGGTCCAATCGGAAGGGAAGAGATTCCGGGACCAAATGACGAAGAACCATTTCTCATGCCATCCTTTTGTTGCTCGAGGGGTGCTCATTAGGCCTCTTCTCGAATTTCGAGTTTGGGCGTGGGGACTGCTTGCTCAAGATTTTGAACCCTCGCTTCTCGGATCCGCCACCGGAGAAGAGGTAAAGAAGAGATCAATGTAGGGGTAACCCCTAGTTCATGATGTGAATGCGATGAACGCCAAAGATATGGATATAGGATTTGGGCACCAATTACAAGCAAAGCCTACTCCAATAAACCCTACGAGGGTAACTATGAAGGCGTGGAGGGGTAGGCGAACCCCTTTTCCAAGAGAGAGTAATCGATGGCGACCCATCCGTCTGTCATTTGGTACATTCGCTTCCTCGCCAGATGGAGCCCTCATAAAGAAAGTTATCCGAACATGATACCGAATCCGGAGAGTTCGCAGCTCGATTCGTAAACGGTGGAGGTGATGTTGGCATGAGAGAAATTGTTCCCCATCCTTGAAGAAATCGGTGGGAGATGGTGGATCGGCACTTGAACCCCTTGGTTGTGGGTTTGAACGAGAAGAATTTGAAGGGTTTTGGCTTGATTCACCATTGTTAAGTTTGTGAAAGCTAAAGAGAGGTTTTTCCGAGAAGAAAGCTCAAAGGTTCAATTTCAAATCAAGAGGTAAAACCGTCAATTTTGGTGAGGTTTAGCTTTTATATCGACTTTCTACTACGCGAAATGCGAGGCCATGATTTAATGTCGATAATAATGGGAATTAAAGTGGAATACGCTTGGATGACCTTTGAATATCTTATCGATTGGGCTCGATTGTTGGATCTCTATCTTATTGGCCCATGCCGCTCGTGATTCGTATCCTTTATCAAATCGGGCTTATCGCTTCGGGTATCCACTATCCAGTCCTCCCTTATTCCACTTCATTATGATAAAAGTGGGTACGATCCACTTATTTCCTATTTTGAGCCTTTATTAAATTCTAAATATCATGAATCTTATATAGTTTTCCATTAAACATTTTGTTTAACTAAAAAACTAGGGCGTAATGTTGGGTCATAATATTTCTCCCATCTTGGTAGGATAGATTGGGCCCATTTATCAAGATAATCTATCGGGCTTTTATTATTAAGCCATGGGACTCTTTGAGCCCATTTATCGTGTCAACTTTATTTAATTCTATCGACCGGCCGGACCAATGGATCGACCCATTAGATATTTTAATATCTCATTACTTTGACTTGTGATGATGAAAAAGTATGACAATTGACCAATCCTCCCACCATGCATTAATGTGGATGGGATCATAACCTACCACGGAGAAAAAACAATGGCCAAAAGCGAGAGATAAACCCGATATAGTTGGCGAGTCCCCATCGATCGTAGGGTGTAAGGTAATAGTGGGTGGCATAATAATCCAAGCAAAAGTAATATAACTTAAAGCAAGTTTAGCCATCGATAGAGGTATGTTTCTCTCATATATTGATTACTCATATTCTCCCATACACACGATCGAGATTTTAATTCTCTCAATACACTGTACCATATATTCCTCCATTGTTAACCTTGTGAACACGCATTAATTCTCACGCCTGAGCTATCCCCGACGGAACCGCCAAGCTTTCGGTGTTAGGCCGTGTGTTTATTATCTCTGCGGATCGGGGACGCCTTTACGTGATTGGGACGTGGAGAAAGATCTTGGCGTTAACACTAACATTTATTGGTGAGAATTCCGATTACAACGACGAGTATATATATTGAATTCTTCCCGCACTAAGCAAGTACATCATGAAACCATTGAAAATGAAAAAACAGTCTACTGGTAATTAATAGCATGCGGAAACATTACAATAAAACTCGGAACGATGGAATTATGCGCATGATATAAAAGGCAGATCAGATCTTCAAAAATTAGGCTAATCATAGTCATCAGCTTTTATAAGTATATATTGTAGTGGAATTGAAAAAATCTATCCTACGTCAATTTATTATTAATATAACGTATACCATTGTAAATTAACTCAATAAACATATTGGACCATCTTTTTACATAAAAGATTAATATATTAGGTTTATACTCTACCATATGTATTTAATAACTATTTATACCATTAAATATATCCCATATGAGATTCGTGTAAAATATCCCAACAATATTCAGATGCCAAACGTTGAGTACAACTTTGCTTCGTGTGAATCTTTCACCCTCGACAGCTTCCCTTTCACTTCAATACCATCACAATATGTAGCAAACTTTTTTTGATGTGTATTTCCTTCCGTTGTCGCTGCGAAGACATTTCAATAATTTTTCAATTCTATAGCATGGAAACTCTAAAAATTATGTAATACATGGTCTTTTGTTTTCAACAAAAACACCAACACCTTACGTGAAGTTTCATCAATAAAAGTAACAAAATATTTATTGTCACCCAAGGACTCAACCTCAATGGAACCACATATATCAAAATATACTCTCTCAAGTAACTTAGATTTTCTTTTAGAGAAGCTACTAAAATAAATTCTAATCTAGTGTTTACCAAATAAACAATAATCACAAGAGTTTAGTACAGTAACTTTAGCAAAAGGAATGAATGATCTCTTTGCTAACATCTGTAACTCTTTCTCATTCATGTGCCCAAGCCTTTTATGCCACAGATTCGATGAAGTTTATCTTCAATTGCATTCAACTCGCTAGAATACACCTTCATATGAGTTTTGTATAACGAGCAACAAGCAGTATCTCTAGCAATTAACGTCGAACTCTTGGTAAGCATTTACTTTTCGTTGTCGAAATAATTCTCATAGTCTTCTTTGTCCAAAGCCATATATTAGAAATCAAGCCGAGACACAAATCTTAGACATGACTAACATCTCTCAAAGTAATAGTGCAGTCTACATCTGTTTGTATGCAAACATTACAAATTCCAACAATCTTGGACTAATCAATGTTACCCATCCTCACAAACCCAGTTATCCGCCACAAGTGATTGTGTCTCAAAATTTAAACATTGCTCCTTTCGCCTTGGTTCCTCGTTGTGTATATCTTGTCTTTGACCATTTGACTAGTGTTTTTTTTTTCTTCCGGAACTGAATTGCTTAGTGACACAACTTAGTACTTTCTCAACTGTTAGGCAACGAATACATTACTACCATCTTTGTATACTTCAGGTTCACAATATTTTGAATCACAAAGGTTTTATTATGTGCAATATTCTTCTTCTCATACATTGCGCAGAGAACTTTGCTCTTGATATCAATTTGTAGTGGAATTGAACGATCCATTCCACATCTTGTGTAGATTAGTTCAATAAACATGTTGCACCACCTCCTTACCTTAAAGGTCAACATCCTATTAGATTTAGACTTCACCATACTTATTAACTTATCTATACCTTTAATCTATTAAATTTAGACTCCACCATACTTATTAATTAACTCATCTATACCCTTAAATTTATCCGATATAAAATATTCCAACATACATACTAGTTGATAATCACAGATTAATCAAAGAAAAAAGTAGAGATGAGTGTACTAGTTGATAATCACATATTAAAACAAATGAGTTTGACAATAAAAAAGAAAACCACACAAAAAATGATAAAATAGAAGGTGGTTTCTTTTTATTTAGTCATTTGTTTGATCCAATTTCACTCTTATATCGGATGCATGGAATTAATGAATCACGAGTGATGCTTTCGTGCATATTATATGTAAAACTATATCCATATGTAGTTATATGTAGGTTAAGTTTCATTATTCAAGTCTCGTTGTCGTTGAGTAATGAATTTCATAAAGTAATGTTTGAATGAATGAATTTTTATTTCTCTGAATTACTATAACTTCTTTACAGAAAAATTAATTGTACAAATAAATCGCTTACTCTATTTATACAACTATAAACCTATATATATATATATATAAATTCTATATCTATATATGTTAATTACGATCCAACTGTCCAAAATATTCTATTTATGCTAACTACTAATTATTCTCCTAAATACATGGAATAAGCAACACCTGTTCTTAATTATTCTCCTATATCTTCATCAATATATGTACACCAAATATTCAAGTTCCATATTTAATATTATAAATCATTACTAGCTAGCTAATAGTATTTGTTTTTAAGTCGTTAAGGGAAAATTTTGTACAGAAAATAAATATGATCACTTAAAGAATATTTACAAATCCGTCCTTGATTCCCGTGAGAATGTGTCAATCTCTATTGCTGTCTGTTATGTTTGCTTAGAAAAGGAAACTCTGTACTTGTAATTACTCTACTTCCCTTAGAGAAACAAGCCTCTAATCTAATGCTGTATGAAATAATTTAACGCCATTGATTTGTTTGACAAAAAAAATTATATTAATTATTACAATATCAAATTTTATTTTAAATAATATACATTTATTCTAAAATTATTATTTGTGTTATTATCATGACAATATCAACTATTTAATTAAATTTTGACTTTGAAATACATGTAACATGAGTGGTTTGTTTATTTGATACTCCTATACTACCTCTGCTCCAAAAAGAACAGAGAGAATTTGTAATTTTTTATATAGTACTCATTTTTAATTAGTAATGTATAAATAATAATCACTCGTATATTTAAAAATTTGGGACGTAATCAAACACTATTACTTTTGCATGTTTTAACTGTATTTGTGAGCATCAAAATATATATATATATATATATATATATATATATATATATTTTTGGGTCAGTTCTTAGAATTAAGAAGCTAGCTAGCCAATTAAAGACGAGATTTAAACTACTACAGTCTACCCAAGTACTGTCTCTCCTATCCTTGATAAAAATCCAACCCTTTTAAATCACAAACCTCAGCTCGTACGTAATATAAATAAAACTTTGTTACGATCGATCGAGTTTAAATAATTCTGCGTTGCCTCTTCAATCGTGAATCAGAACTGGAACGTTGGACTAGAGACCTCAATGCTTCCCTCAGAAACTCCACCACCTCATCACTCTGATGTTTATCGCCGGATACGATCAAAACGTTTCGTATCCGGCCACCAAATGTGACCATTTCAGCTCTCAAGGGACTCAACCGGAGCGATTTTAGGGTTTCGACAAGGTCCGGAATGAGATCGGATCGGTCTTCGCAGCAAAATGAAGCCTTTATGAATAAGGTTTGGTCGTCATTAGAGCTAACCACAATGATATCATCGCTCTCGGAAGGGAAGGATTGGAGTTGCATGATATCTGAGGATTGTTGCTTCAGCTCTTTCAGTCGTTGAACCACTTTAGCTAGGAGGGTAGCTTTATCTGTCTGTAAAGAAAAAGATAAATAAGATAAGAAGGATTAATTGGAAACCCTAATTATATTCCATTAAAAAAGAAAAGAAAAAGTTAAACAACTTTCCCAAACTAATTAAAGAGCCAGTCCCTATATAGCTTGAGGAATAATATATTAATTAGAAAGATATGATAGGGAGTTGATTCATTTCTTTTTCTTATCAGAATATATATATATATATATATATATATATATATATATATATATATATATATATATATATATTTCATCAAAAAGATTCTGAAAAGAAGCTTTGGATCTGAATCAACTCCCTAGCTAAATAATATATACTAGTATCTCATCAATCCTTGATAGTATATAACAAGTGATCAGACATATATATAAATGTTCCACAATATTAATTAAAAATTATTATAGAGATTTGTCCATAAAATTGAATTTAGTTAATCCTACAAGTTAGAAGAAATTAACATTGGAGAGATGATCTATCTAGCTAGCTTGAAAACAAATTTGATGTATGATTGAAGAAATTAAAACGTTGGTAGCTACTTTGGAATTGCAAGGGAGAAGGGTACGGAGGCTATCGAGATGAGAATTGATTCGCTGTCGGCGGCGTTTCTCAGCTTCTTTATGATTGTTGGAAGCCTTGAGAGCTCTAGCTACTGCTGTATTGTCCTCAACTGCTACCAAATCATCCTTCATTATTATTCCTCCTCCGGACCCCGTCATCGCCGGGATCCCATAAGACCCAAAGTCATCGTTCCCGGAGATCATAAACTTGTGAAAATCAGAGCTCTCCGGCCTGTTTTCGGGTTGCATGTTGGTGTTTTCGATCGTAACCTTGTTTCAGCTCTCCACTACTTAGGGTTCCCTCTCCGTTTGGATAGATTATCACACTAAATGGTAGGTATACATTCATTTTATTACCACTAACGTTGTAGGTTGAGGTCTTAGTGATAATATAAAACCAATAGTTTTTTGCCACGTCATTGGTCTGCCTTGCTGCCACTAAGGCACGATACTAGTCCAAATTCCATCTTCTATTTTCTGATCCAATACTGTTTTTTTAATATTAGCGACCGGTCTATTGACCTGTTCAATTTTTTTAATTTTTTTTTACCCTGAAAAAATATACAGTGTTTATTACAACTGGAATTTTTATAAAATTCAGTGATTTAGGTGTAATTTAGATACATATAAAAAATAATGTTGCACACTAAATTTTATAAAAAATTTAATTGAAATAAAAACTATATATTTTTTAAAAGTGAAAAGCAAAAAAAAAACTATTTTTTTGTTCTGGTCAGTAATATAATGTCCCCCATCATTGATTATTCATTGATGTGTGATTAATGGTTCAATTCCGCTACATAAATAAGTATTAGTAATAATTTTATTAAAAATATGTAATATAATAAATTTATAATTATATTCAATTTTATGAACCAATATATTTTACAATTGTAATTTTAATATTACTCATGTTATGTAGGTGTCAACTGTAGTATAATATATATTCATTTATAGTTATTTTTAAATAAATAAATAAGTGGTATACTGGTAGAGAATTTTTTAATTTCTTTATTTTTATATTATTTTAAAATTAAATATAAATTTATTTTTCTCTCATTTTTATAATAATTTATTACAATCAGATAACTTTATCTTCTTCCTCTCTTATTTTCTCATAGTTTTATTTTTTTTTAAATTGTAACTTAAAAACAACATAGTGGGTATACTAGTGTACGATATGTTGTCCGTACTTTTGTAAATTTTTATCACGCATATCTCGAGTTTGTTTTTTTGCATTAATCGGAACTAAAAAATTTACAAAAACAAACGAATTCATTAATAGCTTTAGATATTACACTTGATTTTATTTAGCTGTTGTTGGAGAATCGAGCAGCTCGTGTGTATTGCGTATATTTTGAAGAATTTTAATTTTTTCAAACCATCACGGCGTTGTGTATCTTTTAAAGAGGCTCGGCAACTTGAGATTGATCTTCAATAGCTCTCATAATTGTAATGAAAAAATATATTGAAGTGGAATCAAAGCATAAGTTATGCTCATTTATAATTTTAGACAAAATTTAATTTACATAATAAAATAAATTATATCTTTAATTTTGAAACGGTTGAAATATATTAAAAATAGTCGGAGTGGTAGGCTTTGGTCCTGTGAAGGGTTTTTCACATAGAAAAGGCCAGTGTAGGAAAGTGAAAAGGTTATTAGGCCCATTTTGATGAAGATAGGAGGGTAGGTTCTACTAGGTAGGATCCTAATGCTTGGTGGGCTGATTGCTTAAAAGATATGTATAGTCATGGTGCGACTACTAAAGAATTAATAGATGCTACTCTACAATATTATTTTTAAGAGAGAAAAGACAAAAGACAAAAGAAAAATTAGAGAAGAAATTAGGAGGGTAAGTATTTTTTCCTTCCTTTCTTCTTCTTCTTCTTCTTCGTTTCAGAACGAAAATAGAAGAGTTGAGTAAATCAAAAGTAAAAAAAGAAAAAGGAGGTTCATGACCAAGGGGAAGGATGTCCGAATAACCGTTATTTTGGAATGTACCAGTTGTGTTACTCTTGGATGACCGATAGTGAAGTAGTACCGTGAGGGAAGGGTGAAAAAAATTCTTATCGGAGAGTGAAATAGAACATAAAACCGTAAGCTCCCAAGCCGAGTGGTATGACTCAACGCATAGTAATTATGAGATTTGGAGTTCCATAGTTGGCATATCAAAAAAAGGGTGCGTGAGTTAAATTAGTAATATAAAATTCTTAGCATGTTTGAAAATGGAATAACTATAACCTTTTTAGATTTTTAAAGAGAAGTGGTTAGTATAAAGGTTATTTTGAGGTAAGTTGATCAATTGATCAATAGAATACTGATACGCGGATGAAGTTGTATGTGTGTCAATATTCTATTGATCAATTGACTAATTTATTAAAAAATAACTTTATACTAACCAAATCCTCAATTAACCATGTGATATTAAAAACCACTCCACTAGACTATCAATTGCTCTATAAAAAAAAAAAAATTGAGGGTGGCTAGTAGTGAGTATATCTATATATATGTAGAGACGAGGCATGTGATTGATGGTCAAAAGTAAGTAAGATGCATTTAGTATAAAAAAAATAAAAAAAAGCAAAGATTAATGAATCATTCCCAACACTGCGATCACATCATTATACTACTTCCTACTATTATAGTCTATAGTAGTAGTATATCCAATCCCTTGAAAAAAAACGGGGAAGGGAGAATAAAAGGGTTTCCCACTTCCCACTAATTAATTAATTAATTGATTATCAAAAAGCCAATAGTGATTGTCTGCTTTGATTGTGAAAGAGTGTTTGTCACTTGAATCAAAAGCTTTTTGCCCATCGATCATTACCTAAAAAAGTCGAATTTTATTATTATTATTAAAAAGCATATAATAGGGCTCGATCTATGGGCTTCATAATGATGGCAACAATTAATAGTTATTTTTGCATGAAAGAAATTATATTAGCGTATATGTTTTAAAATAATAATACTTCAATTCTCTATTATATGGTTATATTGACCTACCTACCTACCTACCTAATAAATGTGAAATCTCTCATTACAAATAATCATGCTGGGTTGTGTACAAGTCAATTAATTATTTCCGGTGACTCAAACATTGAAGCCATCTCCAAACAAATATACTCCCATTATAAATATATAAGTTAGAATTGATATTTTTACAAACATAGTAGTGTTAATGTCAGGATCTTTCTTCACGTTCCAATCACGAAAAACGTTCTGATTCTGCACAGTAAACACGACAAATACCACAAGTTTGACGAATTCCATCACGGGATAAATTTCGGTGAGAAAGTAAGATATCTGCTTCGCACGTTAACTCTGCGAAGATGATAAAATCTAGTGTAATGAAAGAGATTAGATTTCTTAGTTGTGTGTATGTGTGAATATATCAGAAACTTACCTCCTGGTAAAGACTTATTCTCCAAGATATAATATCTTCGCACCGGATTATCGTTTACCCACTACCATCCTACATATCCTCCGATCCGATGGGTTCTCAACGAATCGCATGGAGCTTATCCACTGCTTTTGGCCACTATTTACAACACCGTCCATGGCCATAATCCCATCCACATTAATGTACATGGCGATATCTCATTAACTTGTCATACTATATCATCATTACAAGTCAAAGTGATAGATATTAAATGATCCAATGGCTTAATCCAACGAACCCAATTCTTTCCCTATAGGATTAAATAAAGTTTACACACGTGGACTAGGCCCAACGAGCCCCATGGCTTAATTATAAAAGTCCAATGGATTAAATTAATAAGTGAGCCCAATTTATCCTACTAAATAGAGAAATATCATGCACCCAACATTACCCCCCTAGTTTTTTGTTGAATGTAATGGTTAATGGAAAACTACAAATGGTCCATGATATTAGAATTTAATGAAAGCCCAAAATAGAAATAATTGAGACATACCCACTTTGGTGCATAAAATGGGACGTGGAATGGCTAGATGCCCGTAATAATAAAGCCCAATCAATAAAGGATTGAATTTGAACAGGATGGACCAATAATCAGAAATTCAACTGTGAGGCCCAATCTGATAAGATATCCAAAGGTCGACCCAGACACGTCCCATTCAAATTCTCATAATTACTAGCATTTAAAGTAATCTGGCCTTCAGAAACCGCCAGGTATGGCAAATCGATATAAAAGGTAAACTTTACCAATTCGACGGTTTTACTCGCTAATTGAATCTTGAACCTTCTTCTCCTTCCCGAACTTTTCTCTCTAGCTTGGGATTTTCAACAATGGTGAACCCTAGCCTGATTTCTCCAGCTTCCCCGATCCACACCCTAACCCGGAGGGTTCGAGTTCAAACCCTACATCTCCTTGGAATTTTTCTTCAAGGATGGGGAACAATTTCTCATGCCAACATTGCATCTACCGTCACGTAATCCGAGATACGTGCACCCGATTCGCTATCGATTCCTGGATAACTATCCTATAGTGGCTCCCGCCCCGGAGGAAGCAATACCAATGACCAGATGGTTTGGTCGCCATACCTCGCTACCTTTTTGGTAGCTCAATGGTCCCAGACACCTTAATCGGATCATCGATGAAACCATAAAGAGGAGCCTCCCGCCTATTTTCCATCTTCCGCCGTCCAGATTCATCCTTTGATAAGCGTGATGCATGGTGATGTCTACTGAAGACCCATTATCTACCATCATCCTCTTCATATCCACCGAACCTACTTGCGCATCGGTACCAATGATCCTCGTAATGCGGTTCGATGACTTAGAAGGTAATCTTCATCAAGAAAGGAGATTATCAGATTCGGATAGGTCTATCGATCTTCGGAAGGTACCGCCAATTTACATACGATCGAATCCAAATAAATTTTGCTTTTTTTTCCAATAAACTTGCTGCAGTACCCCTGATGACATCTATCACATGCCTCGCAGTCGTCCTTTAATCGCAATGTTTCATTGAATCGGTTGAAATACGGACAAGTCCTCATCTCTCATTGTTGATTAGTTCTCGGCGACCACATCTTTGAATTAAAGCCCCGCTCTTGTAGACTTTCTCTCAATGAAGTCTTTTAAACTGCACAATCATTCGTTTCATGACCAAGCTTGATGGTAATCACAATATTTGCGAGGATTCCTTTTTTCAAGCTTAATATTATCTCGAGGTGGCTCAAGATAGGTTGATTTTTGATCGATCCAAGATAATGACTACACTCTGCTTGAAAGCGCCGTAACGTCTGTTTACTCTCTAGGTTAGAAGCGATTTAACGCTTCTCCACCTCCGCCTCCAATTATTGTATCTCTTCAACGCTTTCATTACTGGTCCTTATTCCTTCATTCTTCCTCCGGTCTCCATCGGTTTTGTCCCGATCATCCTCCTTGCCGATCCAAGAAGAACGCTGAGGCTACTCATAACTTCCTCCACCACGATATAGCTTTCGGCTTTATCAAAGGCTTCGAGACTCTTCTAGTGGTTAAACATAAGTTTTTCACCAACTTTTCCGATTTGACCAAATCAACCCATTCAAACAAATTCCACACAAATTGTAGATCGCTCAAATCGCCATTTGGTGATCGCTTCCGAACTGCTTCACATAATCGGCACAAAGACTCATTAGAGGACTGCAACTTGGGCGAATGAACCAGGTTGGTTTTCCTTCTTCTCGCTTGCTCCCAATGGCATGGAATTTGTGACGCCCCAAAATAGGTCCATTCCATCCAACCCATTCGAGTCGCCAAATACATGGTAGATAAATAACACAACTTTATTATTACAACATATAAACTGTGAGTTTAAATACGTATATTGCCATCTGCATAATATCCACATACAAATAAATCCTCATCACAATTATTGATACATTATTTTACAACAATGGTGAGGACTACTAAACAACTCTCCTAGAACTTTCATTCCATACCCCCACTTTCGTACTTTCGCTATATTCTCGCCTCCCGAGAAGAAAAATGGAACAAAAAGGAAAAGGGTGAGCTTTCGACTAGCCCAAATAAAGAATATTATGACTAAGATAATATACAAAAAATTATCGTTAGTCTTCAACAGGAAAAATATAATAGAATACAATAGACAACAAGTTTTAAATCAATATTCAATGAAATAATAATTCATTGAAGAGTTAAGTAGAGAATGCAAACTACTATCTTCTATGTATGAATTTTAAAGTTCATCGCCTATTTTTATCCTCGTAACATCAATCAATATATATCCGGGATCAAATATTCATTCTCGCACTTCTGTGCCAAGGACATTCACCACCAGTGGGTCATGTTTATCTAAACATCTGCTCATCTTTGCACCACGGCCAAAGATATTCATCGAAATCATTCATCTTTGCATTACAGCCAAAGATATTCATCATAACTCATTCATCTTTTGCACTACTGCCAAAGATATTCATCATAACTCATTCATCTTTGCACTACAGTGCCAAAGATATTTAATAATATCATCATTTAAGACCGTGGATGATGAAAATATTTTTTAAAGAAACGAATCCAAAGAAACAAAATGACAAGGATTAAGGATTAAGGATTCGTACTTTGTTTTATCCACGTCCAAAAATACCTCAAAATAATCATAGTGGTGTAAAATTCAAGAATGATCAAAACATGGATACAATCAAAGCTAGTATCCACAATAGATATTTTGGACGAAAAAGAAAAATTTTATTTTTCGATGAATAAAAGGCTCAGATTCGTGAATAAGATCAGATACGTGAATAAAGGCAGAGATATCGTGAATAAGAAACCCCGACACCAAAAGATAGAAATTTCACAAAAAAACATCTTCACGCTTCGTGAATAAGACTTCGAATAAGAACTCGTGAATAAGAACTCGTGAGTAGTAAGAATCGTGAATAAGAATTCGTGAACAAGAACCCATATGAAAAAAGTTCTAAATTTGATAAAAGTTTCAACCAATATTTCAAAGATAATGATATTGAAGAAATAATATCATTTGAGAAGAAAATAACATCCCTTACCTCGAAAGACAAAGATTTCTAATAAAACACCTGATATAAAGCTATGACTTGAACTTTCACCGTATAGCAATACTCAAAGTATACTCAAAATACTCACAAGAATACGCTTCGATAATATAGAGAGAGAAAACTTCAGCTTCGGTGTGATTTTCAATTCTAACCTAAGACCTATTTATAGAAATTCTTTAGAACACCAAAGCAGAAAATTTAATATAATAATAATATATATAATAAATCTTCTACGCATTACTTGAAATCTGATTTCAGTTCAATAACCACATGCCACCTTCTAGAAAAAGTAATAAAAACGTTTTTCTAATTTAAAATAATTTAAACTTCCAAAAATCAATTATTTTGAGCTTCGAACTTCAATAATTCATAATAAATAGCCCTTTTGTCAGAAAAATTCAAATCTCATGAGTTTTTATAGGAAATTCAATTCTCTACAACTTTGCAGAAGAAAGTTTTTCCAAATTCCAAACAAAATTGACCAAATCCACAAACAGGTGATTTTAGAAAGCTATAATCAAATTTCAAATAATAAATGGGGTCCACCGACATGTTTAACATGTTTTAAACATTTTTGGTAACAACAATACTCCTCCTCCACATATACTCATATATCCCACATTCATCGTAAAAATATCATCATTAATATATTATTAAAATAATATATTTAAATGAATTATTTTATCGTAAGAGATAAAATATTAATTTTCAACAATTGTCACTATAAAATTTTCTCCATCTATATCCACATAAAATCAATATTTTCATCATCATATGAATCAATAATTAATTATTCACAAATAATATTACGAATCACAATATCGACAACCAAAAGCGCTTCCTGTGAAAGAGGGGCTTTCCAATAAGAATTTCTCCTTACCTACGCCAAGCAATTAGGTGACCAAACCTCTCCTTAGATGTAACTTTCTAGACATCGCCAATAATGTTATCTAATAATATTATTCAGATAATATGAATTATTGGTTCGATAATGAAAAAATACCGTAGAATGACAATTATCAAACAACAAAGAATATAAAATATCAACGCAAAGAATTATTGAATCAATAAAATAAAATAATCAATAAAGAATTATCAGTAACCATTATTGAGTAAGCCTTCTTACGTAAGAATCAATAATTGGTGCAATACCGCGTCTTCTTGTCGCAAATAACGCCAGACATCGTGTTTTAACCAATCGGGTATTCCAACAAAGGTAAATCTGTAATAACTACACCTGCTATTTTTAAAACAACTTATTTTTACGCTTTTCTTCCTCCAATCGCTTTCGTTATGGGGCCACACACATGGTCATACCGGCAGCATAAAATATTCTCCTCAAAGATTTAATATTCCACGACCAAACGAATATTCTCCGACAATAATGAATATTATATCACCACTTGCTTATTTAAAATATTTATGATTTTACCCATAACTAACCACATTAATCAAATCCACCCTTACTATTTCAAAATAATAAATAAAGAAAATTCCTTTTTATTTAAAAAATTTCGGGGTCTTACAAATTTATCGCATATATCTTCCCAAGATGAGATTGAATCCGAGGTAAGTGTCCCCATCCACCGCTTCGGCATCCTTTCTCGAAAGTTGTGACAAAAGTATGGCATTTAAGAAAGATCGCTAAAGTCATAATAATCCATGAGTCGGTCAAATCACCGATCGTGGTCATAAGGATCCCCGATTCATCATAACTCTCGATATGGGGCAACTTCTGGTGGGATCAACTTTCTCTTTAAGAATCTCCAGCGAAAAAAGGGGATGCCTTCTTCCCGAGTGTCTTCGTTCTCGCACTTTCTAAATTTCGCCCAAGCTCCTTCAATTCTTTAACCAGATACTCCACGCCTCGGTCAGAGATGATGCCTTTATCCTAAGTGACCCTCGACACCCCCAAAATAGGTATACATCATCCATTCCGAGTTATTAATACACTGCATGTAAACAACTACAACTTTATTATTACAATAAGAAACTGAGAGTTTAAATACGTATATTGCCATCTGCACAATATCCACATACAAATAAATCCTCATCATAATTATTGATACATTATTTTACAATAATGGTGAGGACTACTAAACAACTCTCCCTAGAATCTTCATTCCATACCGGACTCTGCACTCGCTTATATTCTCGCCTCCCGAGAAGAAAAAATGAAACAAAAAGGAAAATGGTGAGCTCGACTAAATTTAAGAAGAATATTACGACTAAGATAATATACAACAAAATTATCGTTAGTCTTCAACAGGAAAAATATAATAGAATACAATAGACAACAAGTTTTAAATCAATATTCGCAATGAAATAATAATTCATTGTAAGAGTTAAGAGAGAATGCAAACTACTATCTTCTATGTATGAATTTTAAAGTTCATCGCCTATTTTTTATCCCCAGTAACATCAATCAATATATATCTCGAAATCATATATTCATCCTCACTACGTGACTACATTCACCAAGGACATTCACTACATCTAAACATGTTCATCTAAACACTGCTCATCTTCGCACTACGGCCAAAGATATTCATCGTAAATCATTCATCTTTGACTACTAAAGTGCCAATGATATTCATCGAAATCATTCATCTTTGCACTACTGTGCCAAAGATATTCAATAATATCATCATTTAAGACCGAGGATGATGAAAATATTTTTTTAAGAAACGAATCCAAAGAAACAAAATGACAAGGATTAAGGATTAAGGATTCGTACTTTGTTTTATCCACGCCCAAAAATACCTCAAAAATAATCACAGTGGTGTGTAAAATTCAAGAATGATCAAAACATGGATACAATCAAAATGCTAGTATCCACAATAGATATTTTGGACGAAAAGAAAATTTTCATTTTTCGACCTAATAAAGGTCAGATTCGTGAATAAGATCAGATATCGCGAATAGTCAGATAGATATCGTGAATAAGAATCTCACACCAAAAGTTCCAAATTTGATAAAAACTTCAGATCAATATTTCAAAGATAATGATATTGAAGAAATAATATCATTACGAAAAAAATAATATCCCTTACCTCGGAAAGCACAAAGATTTAACTGGAATATCGGATATAGACTATAACTTGAACTTTCACCGATATAGCAATACTCAAAGTATACTCAAAATACTCACAAGAATACGCTCGATAATATAGAGAGAAAAACTTCAGCCGTGTGATTTTCAATTCTAACCCAAGACCCTATTTATAGGAAAATGCTTGATACACTAAAGCAGTAAAATTTAATAAAATATTAATTTATATTAAAATTTTCATACGCCCACTTAGACTTCTCGATTTCAAAGAACTTAACATGTGATTCATGAGGCTTACAAATGTAAAAAATGTTTTTGTTAATATAAATATTTAAAACTTCCAAAAATCAATTATTTGAACTCCTAACTTCAATAATTCATAATAAATAGTTATTTTATCGTAAAATTCAATCTCACGTGTTTTTATAGAAATTCAATTCTCTACAACTTTGCACAAGAAAGTTTTTCCAAATTCCCAATGAAAATTGACCAAATCCACAAATGGATGATTTTAGAATTTATAATCAAATTTCAAATCAATAAATGGGGTCCACCGACATGTTTAACATGTTTTAAACATTTATTGCAACAAAATACTCTTCCTCCTCAGATACTCATATATCCCACATTCGTTGTAAAAATATCACCATTATTATATTATTAAAATATAATAATATATATATTAAATGAATTATTTTATCGAAAAAAGATAAAATTTCAATTTTCAACAATTATCGCATTAAAATTTTCTCCATCTATATAAAATCAATATTTTTCTCATCATATGAATCAATAATTAATTACTCACAAATAATATTATAGAATCACAATATTGACAACTAAGCGGCTCCTGCGAAAGAGGGCTTTCCAATAAGAATTTCTCCTTATCTGTTGCATTGATTAGGTGACCAAACCTCTCCTTAGATGTAACTTTCTAGACATTGCCAATAATGTTATCTAATAATATTATTCGGATAATATGAATTATTGCTTCGATAATGAAAAATACTTTGTAATGACAATCATCAAACAACAAAGAATATAAAATATCAACGCAACAATAATCGAACCAATAAAATAAAGCGAATTAAGAATTATCAGAACCATTATTGAGTAGTGCCTTTCACGTAAGAGTCAATAATTGGTGCAATACCGTGTCATCAGTCAACAACGCCAGACATCGTGTTTTTAACCACCGGTATTCCAACAAAGGTAAACGATAAATAACTACGCCTGTAGTTATTTTTAAACAACTTATAATTGTCGCTTTCTTCCTCCAATCGCTTTTCCGTTATGGGGTAGATATGGTAGGCTACTTGGCAGCATTTAATATTCCCCGACAAAGACAAATATTTCACGCGACCAAACGAATATTCCCCGACAACAATGAATATTTTATAACCACTTGTTTATTTTGAAATATTTGCGTATTTTACCCATAACTATCCACATTAATCACATCAACCCTTACTATTTCAAAATAATAATTAGAGGAAATTAAATTTTATTTATTAATTATTTGGGGTCTTACACCCCTTCTTCTTATGAGCAGACCGGATTCTTTCAACAGAACCTTCAACTTTAGAGGAGCTTCTTCGAGAGTTAGTGTCTAGTATGGGTACCTCAAGAAACTCTCTGGGAGATGTCCTCGATATCTTCATTCTCTGAACTCGGCGCCATGGTGAGAATGTAACAACAATTGCTTTCTTTGTATGCTTTCTGAGTGCGATCCCGATCGACCTCTTCTTCGCTCACTTCGTCCCTAGAATCGACGGTGATATGTCTCTTCGATCTCCGGCGAGGGAGTAGGGCTTGGGACCTTCTTCTTTCCCTTAGTTAACCAGAGATTCTCGCCACGAATGAGCGAGTTCCTTCCCACTCCGATGCCTTTGCTTCTTCGATTGGACATAATTGAGCTCTTCATCTCTCAACTCGCCATCCGAGCCATCCGCTCAACTATATTCGACGCCGCTTCACTAAGATACTTCCACGGCTCTATCCGCTTTATCTCGCCATCTTAGCTAATCGGGAGGCCTTTGCGTCTCGGTCATCTCTTTGTGACGAGTTCTAAGCGAGGTGCCTTCTACTTTGTTTCCGACCACGGCTGCACCCTTCTCCGTCGGGAATACTAAACTTACGCTGCTTTTGCCTTCTTTCTAACCGGTGAGAATCTTTAGGTGATCGTTTGACGTTGTCTTAAGCATTTAACACTTATTGTTGGTCCCAAACAATCTTTGCGCATACATCATGGTCTTGATTCACCGACACCATCTATCATTTATCCTTCGTGTGTAGTGTTCTACTCTTCCCCATGAAAATCGAATAAAATAAAACACAATACGATTGAAAAATACTCGAGACACTAGAACGCAGCCCTCCTTCTAGCGGGCCAATGTTAACGCCAGGATCTTTCTCCACATCCCAATCACGAAAAGACGTCCCGATCTCGCGCGATAAACACGACAAATATCACAAGCTTCGACGTAGGATCACGGGGATAGCTGTGAGAGTAAGTAATGTCATGCTCACAAGGTTAACTCGAAGATGATAAAATCTAGTGTAATGAGAGAGATTAGATTTCTTAGTTGTGTGTATGTGTGAATATATCGAAACGCATTCTCCCGGCAAAGACTTATTCTCCAAGATATAATATCTTCGCCTTGGATTATCGTGCTACCCACTACCATCCGATATATCCCATGATCCGATGGGTTCATCAATCCGTGGAGCTTATCCACTCGCTTTTGGTCACATACCGCCACGGCCATATAATCCCATCCACATTAATGCACGGCGATATCTCATTCAATCTGTCATACTATATCATCATTACAAGTCAAAGTGATAGATATTAAATGATCCAATGGGCTAATCCAACGAACCGACCCGGTTCTATAGGATTAAATAAAGTTAACACAGTGACTAGGCCCAACGAGTCCCATGGCTTAATTATAAAAGTCTAATGGATTAAATTAATAAGTGAGCCCAATTTACTCGGCCCAAATAGGAGAAATATCATGACCCAACAAGTAGTATGATTATAGAGTCTAACTAACTACTAATGAATAGATATACAAACTACTGCATGCATGTTTTTGTCTAGTGAAATGTGTATGAAGTAGTAATAAGTCTACGCCGACCGTTTTCTTCTGATTCGGGTAGTGACCGGTTTGGAATTTTTATTTTTTTAAAAAATTAATGTGATTTATTGAAATTAAAATTTTTATAAAATATAGTGATTTAAATGTCATTCGAATACATATAAAAAATAAAATTATACAGTTTGTGCAATAAAACATGTTTTTCATATGTAGTAGAAGAACTCATCAAGTAGTAGTAGTAGTAATTTTTTAACCAATAACACATGTTTTTCATATGTAGGAGGAGCATCTGCATGTCGCTTTGAAACATGTAGTGTTTCCGACATGAATTCAATGCAAAACTACCCTTCTTCCGACAATTCCACACTTTAATTTCCATCACTAATACTACAAATTTATACTACTATTATTACTGTTCTCCACTCAGTCAATTGTACAGGAGAGGAGTTGGACAAATACTACTCTATAATTTTCTACCACTAGCCTAGCATTGTGTGTTTACTGCTCCCTCCTATTCAGATTAAATGTCTTTTTAGAATTAAACATACTTATTAAAAAATAACATAAAATATCTTTTATATTCTTAATTAATTATTTATCTCTCCACAATGATCTATGAAATTACATTTACTAAAGCATATTAAATAAAGGAGTAAATTAGAAAAAAAATAGTACAATATTGCATAGGAATTCTAAAACGACACTTATATAGAATAAAATAAAACTCTCTAAAAAGACACTTAATTTAAATAGGAGAGAGTAGTATTTTATTTCTTTATTTTTATGGCTTAAATTAATTAAGCTCAAATGAATTGTTCGGCCAGTTGAATAATTAGCTACTTCAGTTCTATTTATAATATCCATAAAAAAGAATTGCATGTATTTACAACATTTATATTATTTCTAGTATTACTAATAAACTTATGATCAACTTTGACGTGTGAAACTTGTCAAAACCTACTACTCCTCCCAACCCAAAAATTATTGCTCTGCATCACTCTACAACTTTGTAATTAATAAATGGAATAAATGCTTTTTTGGTTGCTCTAATTTAAATCAACTTACAAATGAGTCGCTGAATTTTATTTTTTTACAGTCTATTCACTAAACTTTTATTTACTAACAAATCGTTACAAAAAGTCTCCACCGTTAATTAACTAACAGATTAATGATGTGACAATTCTTAAATAAAAATGAAAGAAATATAAGAATTGGTAGTATAAAAATTAAAATAAATAATGAAATTTAGAAAAAAAATGAAAAATTATCTTAAAAAAAAGTAAAGAAAAAGAGATTTTTTATTATTATTATTTACTACTGTTATTATTATTATTATTAAAAAAAATTTAATAATTTATTTGTAAGTTGACCTAAACCTATGATAAATGCGCGCGGCTGCTAAATTCAGACTGTACACTAGTATTGATTGACATTAAGCCTATTTATTTAGAATAGAACAGAAGAAATAAAATAATTTTATTACTATCAATAATTCACAAGTCCATGTTTGTGCATAGAGATTCCAGTTAGGTTTAAAATGTTTTTGACTTTCTTGATTCAAAGAAAAAAGCACAAGAGGTTGGTTCAGAAGAAAGGAAGGAGGGTGGAGACAAGAAAAAAATTAATGGCTACTAATCATTCAGATAACAACATACACTTATCTTTCTCCCACCATCACCCGTACCATTTTCATTTTCATTCTCTTTCTCTCTAACAAGTCAACTCACTACTACATTTCTATTTTTCTTCTCGGTTAGATGCCAAAAAACCAAAACATTACCGAAAGGGTCAGCAGCTAGCTTAGCTTAGCTCCAGCAGCAGGCAGGCAGGCCGACCTTCAACTTCACAGCATCAGCAAGATGTAGTAAACTAGAGTAATAGGCAGAGCTATCAGCATCCCAAATATAACCCTGCACCAAATAAACAACATTATAACCATTTATATATATATTATACAAGTGCTTTTCTCTAATTTAGGATACTACACATTCATCAAACAACTTTTAACAGAAAAAAATAAATAGGTAGTTCAGCCACCAAGTGCAAAGAAACAAAATCAGTTATGAGATCGATCCAAGTCTAACCCAGTGCTAAGTATGTCGGGATGAACATTGTATTCCTTAGCAAAGACAAAAGGGACAATTCCTTGTGGAAGGGCTGCCTGAAAATGCAGAGTGAACAAAATGTGTGAGTAGATATGGAAATACTACATATATATATATATGGTAAATAAATCATATATCAATTTTACCTGAACAATTGCAACATGCAATAAAACTCCTCTCAAACCAACCGCAATTGAGGCAGCAGCCATGACCGCAGGACCCGTTAGGAATCGAACAGCCATAGCAAAGGTAGCAATTGAGTTCCCGCATGCAATTATTCTTGGCTGTAATGCCATGAATAGACCTGCAATTCCACAAGTACAATCAAATATGTTACTGTAACAAATTAGACCCAATTAACTAGAATACATTACACATGAACTATGAATCGAATGGAACATACCAAGACTAAACATGGCCATTCCAAGACCAGCATCGGAGAGAATGGCTATTGATTTTGCAATTATAGCGGGCATTTCAACACCCCATCTGATAAAATAAAATAAAAAAAGTATGAGCAATGATGGTTCAATAATCATTCATAAATAAAAGAAACCTTCAATTTGAAATTAAATATTCAATCTTGCGTACTTGCACGAGACCAAAGACCAGGTGAGGCCGAAGAGGCTGGAATATGTGTTTGGATTCCGAATGAGTTTTCGCCATACCATAATCAAAATGAGTCTGGTCATGACACTAGCAGGTGGCATGGCAGTGGGATTGTTTTCCCCATTCGTCATGGACTTGGGGTGCAACTCAGCCGTGGAGCTTGAGCCAAGCTTGGCTAGCATGGGACCTTCCCGATCAGCTCCATTCTGAACTTGTCTGTTCCCAAAGCTAAACTCATTCCGACCAAATTCATCATACTCTAATTAAGATTAAGATAAATCAGTTCACGAATCATACGAATTAAAATATGATACAGATGGAAGTAGGTGACCCAGGACAAAATTTTATGTAATTTATACAGACATTTAGATATTCAATGAGCCAACATGGATAATAACATTATTAGAGTAGCATTATTAGAGAAGACATATATGACCATAATTTCAGGCTTCTAGCAAAAAATCAAATACAAGAAAAAAGAAGTCCATACTAGATGCCAACATAATAGGAAAAAGACATAACAAACAAAACCCACTTCACTAACAAACAGATTAAGAAGTTCCAAGTCCAAAAACAGATTCAACAAAGACAAACATAGTTGCAGCAAAAAGTAGACGAGTCCAAAAATATGCATCATATATAATCAATTACTCATGATCAGAAGTCAAAACAAAAAACATGCAAGTGACTCCGTGAACAATCAAAATCCATTAACCAAACTTAAAAGAGCATCAAAATCAAACCTTTAGGTTGAGCAACCGCACTAAGGTCGTTCCCATACTCTCCACCCCTGAAAACATGAATCCCTCCTTCAGAAACCGGCGAAGCACTTGAGCTCCAAACAAACATGTGAAGATCTTTACCACCATCTGCCCCATTTGCTTTCTTCTTCGCCCCCGATCCAGCAACCGGAGAAAAAATCCCAGCACTAGGCGGTGCAGGGTATCCTGCATTCCCCTGCCCATAAACCCCATTACCCTTTGTATGATTCCCAAAACCCCCTGTTCCACTCTCCTCGTCAAAACCCAAGTTCCCAAAATTCGATTGCCTTGGACTCACATTACTAGATTTCTTTCCATTTACCATTGAATATATATCAGTATGGTTAAAGCTTGAACCTCTTGGCGTTGGATTTCTTGATGATTGCAGGAATAAATCTCTGCATTTGTCAAGTTTGATGGCCTTGGCGTTAAAGAAACACCCGAATTAGGGTCCATGTGATCTCCTTGAGAAAATTTCTGATCTTGAACTAGTTGATTTTCTCACTGTTACATGTAACTTTCCATCTTCACCAACCTCAGCCTCTGTTTGTAATGGCTCTTTACCGTCTAAAGATAAGACATCAGAGTCAACTCTGAATGAAATAATAGAGCCAGCAGTATCTGGAAATTGTTCTGCAATGAGAAGCCTAGCTCCCCTGTACTCAAACAAGAATAACATCAAAGTGTACCATATGATACATTGTAGCACAACTATTTGAACCATTAGGCTTCCTGAGGCCTCACCATACATACCCTTTAACAGGGGAATGCCCATGACTAGAGTGTTTGGGAGTGTGGAGAGAGAAAACAGAGTGATGGACCATTCTAGGCAGCCTCTAGAGCTGGTTCTTGACCAAATGGCTAGAACGGCAAGGACTATGATCTTTTGAAGGGTGTCAGCAGCTATGAACCTGAAGTTCATGGCATAAGGATTGTTGGTAGAGATGAAATGAAAGGAAAGAAGAGGAACTGCAAAGAGGGCTACAAATCGATTGATGCCTGAACACTGATCAGGGCTGAAGATTTTCCACCATTTCACTGAAGCATAAGCTAAGATCATGGCCACATAGAGTGGAACAACAGCTGTGAGTACATGGTAAAAGTCTGTCAGTGTGATCATTTTTCTTGGTTTGAAATGGGTTTATGTGGGCTTTAAGGATTATCCAGATGTAAAATGGGGGAAATTATAAAACCCAGATGGCTTTCACTACAAATGGAAGAAAAACACGATATGGATGCAATGAAGTTAACAAACAATACCCAGTAGAAAATAAGGCTAAATCAGCCCATATTATAGTATATCTCAGAAACAGGAGGTAACAGCAGAAATGGAGAGAGACAATAATAATGAAGATAGGACTGTAAGAACACGCTGCCGGAGAATGAAGAGAGAGAGAAAGAGAGGCGATTTCACTGCAGACGGGAGGAGTGGGAAACCAAAGAAGTGATGTGTGATATTTATTGGGAATAAATGGCAGACAGAGAAATAAAAGCATAGGCCTTTTGGGAAGCTTTTTAGTAGGAGTACTAGTCTTTTGATGATGAGGAATAGCTGTCCGTAGAGAGAGAGAAAAAAAGGGGTATCTGTCAAAAGCAGCATCAGCTCTCATCCTTGAGAGGGAAATGACCAAACAGCATCGGAGGGAAAAAGAAAGGAGAGAAAGAAAAAAAGAAAAAACAAACCAAACAGAGACTCTGAAGAGGAGCGGCCCTTGTAGTAAGATTCTCTCCACTTTCTTGGTGGTAATTTAATTCAAAAATGTAGTAGTAATTATTTACATGCTGTCTTTACGGCACATTCATACTAAGAAATATATTTTCTGCTTTTCCTCTGTCGGGTAAAAGATTTTCCTTTTGGGGCCCACATCTTAATTCCTCCCTCCTGATTTTATGTGAGATGATGGATACAACCTAAGAACTGGTGCTTGAAACAAAGCCACTTTTGTCAGCTACTACTACTATAATAGTATCAATAAATAAATAAATAAAGATTTATGGGAAGTGGTAATATGGGTCAGATGTAGTTTGGTTTTACATCAAAAAATTGGACAGATTCATGTCTAAAAGTAACCTAAATTTTCTTTTAGAGTGAAAAAGCCCTTGTTTTAGGTCATGTTTGGGACAACTTTTTGTGTGATTTAATTGTTTGATTATACTAGCTTATTGTTGTGCATTTGGCCTAAAAAGTGAAAACTATGTTAAACCTGCTATGGCTATATGGAAAATGCTTTGTTTAGATTGAATATACACATTTGTGGCCTTTGTTGCCTGCTGGTGGAGGTAGGGGTGGGGCAGTATATGGTGTCTCAGTTCTTGGTGGGATTGCTACTCATGAAAGGATGAGTTTTGCAATTCTCTTAAAGGCCCAAACCAACCCAACCCAACCCAACCCATGACAAACATCATGGATGGCTTTATTAACCATTACTTGACCAACCTTGAGATTCACTTGACATGTTACCAAATACTACTACTATTTGAAGTAGTTTATTTTTGAGTCATTTAGATTGAAGGAGTAATGATTAATTAAATAAGGTGTGACATTGGGTCAATTTAGATTTAAAGAATGTTGTGAACGCATGATTCCCTAGCTAGCTAGCTTAATTAGTTTGTTGCCTTGTGCTGTAGTCAACATAAAATACCACCTAATAAATACTTAATCAATTGGTAGTAGTAGCATAACTTTAGGAGTATGGGCCAGGTTAGGTCAAGCTCAGTCCCTCTTCTTGTTTCTTTTGTAAGTACTACTACTGCTTAACAAACAACATTGACATGCCCTCATTTATTAGTCTTGCTCTGTCCTCTTTGTAATCCCACACAAAACAAAATTACAAATCCATAGAATCACAGTAGCCCAGATAAGGTTTAACATTATGATAGCTGGCACTATGCCCCCAGCCACCCAAGTACCATCTAACTACTCTCTTTTTTTCAAATTTAATTCAATAAGTCATTTTGACCATATATTTTGAAATGTAGTAATTTTGAAGGAATTTGCAGTCAATCTCATTTTTTTGGGCCCAAATAAAATGTTGTGTTTCTTTTATTGACCAACTTTAGCACAGCCCAGTACCCACATTCTTTTTTAACTTGCCATAATGTCCTTCATTTCCTTGCCTTTATGTCCGCCAAAAAAATTTAAACAATTCAACCAAAACAACCCGTATGTTTTTAGACTACGGCCCACCGTTAGCCCCTATATGTTTTAAAGAAGACAGAATTGTCGTTAATAATTCATCGGTGAACTACAAATCTGTCCTTATACGAACGAATTGAGCGTATGCGTATCCACTCTTTTAAGTTAATTTTGGTTCAATGTATTCATCAATTCACTAATTTATCATCAACTTAACTCTATGGTAACGACGTCCGTAAGCATTAATTACTCAGTTTTTAATATTAACCCTAAGTATTAAATATAATTTTAATTCTCTCACTATTTTTTATATATCCAATAAATAACATTTTTTTTTTCAATATAGACAATTGATATTATATTTAATGTTATAAAATTATTTCCTTAATAGTTGTGCACAACTTTAAAACGACTTATATTAAATGACGGATAATTGTGATTGTAATTGAACTTTAGATATTTTAATTAATTTAATTTCAGAACTAATAATTATACAAATAATATAATTGTGTTGCATGCATTACGCTGTTCACGAATAATAGTACTCTATTTATTTCATAATAATAGTCGTTTTAGTTTCATTCATATAAATTAAGAAAATCATTTAATAATTAAAATTTGTGTGAAATTTCATCACTACCCCTTTATGAAAAGTTTAAAACTACTAATATAAGGGTGAAAATTTATTTGGACAATGAGAGAAGTTATGGGTGATATAAGAAAATAAATAATTTATTTTCCATAAATGTATGCGAAGATAATCAAGAAAGCAATAATAAACATAACATTGACCCTTTGATTATTATTAAATTTTAACCACCTTTTCTGTGAAAATTATATTTATCAAGATAAATGTATAACTAAATCATTTCTACGGAGTTACTATTTACGTATACGGAGTTACTATTCACGTATACCGGCTTGTCTTTCTAATTAATTTGTGTTCACCACTTACTAATTAAATTGGTTTTTCTAAATAGTGTATAGGATGTCCAACAATTTCTTAATCCCAGCGTGCTTTTTGACCTAATCTTGGGTTTTCTTAATTAGTCGGTAATTATATATATTGGCCAGCTGAATATCCCCGATATATATATTTAATATTTTAATTTCAAGTTGTTATATATGGTAGGCCTTTTCAATTTTAGCTCATACGCTAATTATATTGATCTGAAGTTTTTATCAAATTTAAAACTTTTGGTGTCTGAGATTCTTATTCAACGTATATGGCCTATTCACGCATTATCACGACTTATTATTCGCTGAATACGACACTATTCACGGAAAAATAAAAAAAAAATTAAGTCAAAATATCTATTGTGGATCTTAGCTTTGATTGTATCCATGTTTTTGATCATTCTTGAATTTTACACCACTATGATTATTTATGAGGTATTTTTGGACATGAAATAATTTAAAATCTGAATCCGTAATACTTGTTCTTTTGTTTCATTTGGATTCGTTTCTTTAAAATATTTTCATCATCCTCGGTCTTAAATGATGATATTACTTGAATATCGTTGGCTGTGGTGCAAGAGATGAATGATTTCTTGATGAATATCTTTGGCCTGAAGTGGTGCAGATGAACAGATGTTTAGATGAACATGGCCAAGTGATGAATATTTTGGCTGTGATGCAAAGATGAATATTTGATTCAAGATGAATATTAATTGATGTTACGAGGATAAAATAATGATGATGGATATTAAATTTATAGATATTAGTAGATTTCATCCTCTACGTAACTCTTACATGAATAAATATTTTCATTGCGAATATTGATCTAAAACTTGTTGTTTAATGTATTCTCTTAGATTTTTCCTGTTGAAGACTAACGATAATTTGTTGTATATTATCTTAGTCATAATATTCTTTACTTAGGCTAGTTGAAATCACCACTTTTCCTTTTTTTATTCTATTTTTTTTCAAGAGGCGAGAATGTAGCGAAGACTTAGTCGGAGTATGGAATGAAGGTTAGAGAGTTGTTTAGTAATAGTCCTCACCATTTTATAAAATAATGTATCAATAATTATGATGAGAATTTATTTGGGTATAGATATTATACAGAAGATAATATTTGTATTTAAACTCATGGATTTTATGGTTGTATTAATAAAGTTGTAGTTTTTTCGTATCACGATGTATTACCTGCGGGATGAGTGATGTATACATATTTTGGGGCGTCGCACACCCACCCACCCCACCCCACCCCACCCACCTCCCACCTCACCTAAAAATAATAATATTATATGATTATGTATACACCTCTTACCATCACCCTCACCCCCCCCCACCCCACCCCCCCCCTCATCCCTGCTCCGCACCCCACCCCCCATCACTACTTTAACGTTCCAAAATTTCAAAATACTAGTACTCCATCTCTGCATCTGTTACTAATAATTAAGTTGAGAATGAAAAGAAGAATAAAGGTAGAAATTTGTAGTACTAAAGATTATAAATACTACTTTCAACCTTTATTGAACAGTAATAATATTGACTGCATTTTATCAGTGCTCTAAAAAATATTATTGCATCAAGCTTTTACTCCTTTTAGACAAGTTTCCTTGCCAACTCAATAAATGCACTAATAATCCATCTGTTAAAATATACTTGTAAATTTAACATTAATGCAATCCATTTAATTTTAAAAATATATCATAATTTTATTATCTTAAATTTAATTAATTTTAAAATTTAAAATAAGTCAATTTGAGAACTTATAGAAACTTAACTTTGTCAAATCTCATTGAGGAAGGAACTTCTTTGTTTCGTGAGCCGTTAATTATGCTGGATTTGAATATTTATCTCAACCCAAGTGCTTGTCAATTTACTACTACTACAGTAGAATAGTTAGTAGCATTTGATAACTAAACACTACTGGTATAAAATATATGAATAATTTTTAAATTTAAAAATTAATACTAATAATGATCTTAAAATTTAAAATGAAAAGAGTAGTACTGTACAATATTTATAGAGATATTTATTAATAATTTAAATTTATATATTTATTTTACCATTTTACCGATTATGATAATAAAAATAAATACAATTTTATCAAATAATTTTATTATTTTACTAAATTAGATGTAGAGCAATTAAGAGATAAGCAAATACTAATAATGTTATGTTATCTTAGTCAAAAACCAAGTCTTATAAGTCAGCCCTTCAAACAGTTTAACTGACAATCTGTTTTAAATGGGACAATGTGTTACCTTGATAGATATGTAATTAACTTGATGAATACTCTTAGAAAAGCCTAGCGAAGCAACAATTCCATCCTTCAGCCAGACTAATGTTATGGAGGAAATAAAATTCAATACTAGTTTTCCACAAAGATTGACTAATTAGTATTAATTCTCTACTCAAATTAATTAATTTTAGAATTGATAATTAAGTAAACTTATTTATATTTTTGATGTAAACTTAATTTCTTATGGTTATGCTCTTTACTTATTTACTAAAATACCACTGCTTTCTCAAAAATTTCAGATTTGATCATCCTACAAAATAATACTAAAATTATTTAAAGATAAATTCAAAAGTACTTAAATAGTGGGTATACGTAGGAATTTAGGCTGATCGTAAGAGAAAATAGCACCGACAATAAAGGGGACTAGAGGCCTAATATGAAGTAACTGAAATAGTGTGTGTACCTAAATCAAATAATGAAACATTTTCCACATGTTATGAAAAAAGGGAAAGGAAATGGATGGACTACAGTCTACACTAACATTACTGACGCACTCCGTGAAACACAACTGTGTATATGAAATGAAAGCAGCACGCCTTTTCCTGTTCCCAAGTCCCATCCACAAAAACCGAAACCCAACACAGTTGAAGTGACAGTCATCTGCATAACAAAATGAAGATTAGGCTTGGACAAAATTAATGGCGACTCATGAGTACAGCAAGCTCGAGCCGTGAAGCGACTTGAGCGGCAAAGTTGTCATGATAACCGGCGCCTCCTCCGGCCTCGGCCCGGAATGTTCTCTCGACCTAGCCAAAGCCGGCTCGCAGGATCGATCGACTTCATTCCCTCTGCGAGGAAATCAACCGATACAGCACCAGCAGCAGCTCCGCTTCCGATGTCCGGGCCGTGGCGGTGGAGCTTGACGTGAGCTCCAACGCTCCCACGATTGAGGCGTCCGTAGAGAAGGCTTGGCACGCGTTTGGCCGTATCGATGCTTTGATTAATAATGCTGGCGTTAGAGGTAATTTTATTTTCATTTGTTTATTTGTTGACGATAAACCCCATGTAAATGAATTGGAAATTTCCCAATGATGTGTTTTAATTGCATTGCGGTGTTCTTTTCGTCATAGGTTCACAGTCCCTTCTTTGTGATTAGTTTTTTCAGTTTTGATTACTTCTTGAATAACTTAATTCAAGTTTTGGTACCTTTCATTTCGGAATATGACACCCTATGCCCAATATTCCTTATATACCTCACTAATTTAGAGTTTACAATTGAAATCAAACTGTTTTTTACTAAGAAGAAATAAAAATTGAAGTTATTGTATCAAAATTGTTACACTAATTAAACAAATGTATAGAGACGCGAGTGCATGTTAGGTAGGGAAAGAGGTGTTTTTTATTGATTTATACATAAAAATCTATCTAATAAAATACAAATAATTTTGAATTTCCCGCTCACTCAATAAATCATCTGGGCCGTTCAAAGTTTGAGGTAAATCCCACCGTCTATACAGTGCCAGAGTCACGGGACCAACTAGTACATATATATAATAAGAATAAATGTTAACCGTCATTAGTTTCAGTGTCTTGGGCTATGAAAAAACAATTCTTTTTTCTACTTTTTGATGTGTAGAGAAACTCATTTATCTTGTGTTTGATATCAAGGCAAAAGTTGAAGGGCTTGGGAGGTGCAAATGAAATTGTGAGGAAACTGTTGTTTGTTTCCTGTCTCGCTATGTGTAGGTGCTGACTTTCAAGTCAGGAGAAATATTCAAACCAAGACTGTCATATTATAGGTCAAAAGTCTCTTTATATGTGAGGTTTCTTCCTTTATTAACTAGTATATTCATGATGAGGATGCACACAGGGACTTGTTCGTTAGGGACTTGTTAAATGTTAATTCTGCCGTATATTCTCTAGTATTACAGCTATATGACTAAACATTGTGTGCATATCATTTAGGAGTACCATATTCCTGCTTCTTATTTGTTGTTATCGGTTGACAATGAAATACTGCTCAATATTGCATCAATGTCTTCCAAGAGTGGATTGATTAGAATCACCATAATGATTGCTTCTTCAGGAATTAATATGAAGTATCTAATACTACCTCCGTTTCAAAATTAGAGATACAATTTGATTTTAAGGTCAAACAAGGCATACTAAACTTCAAATGACTCATAAAAGTTTAGGATAAAATAAATTTTGTGATTAATAGTTTTTGTTATATATTTTACAATTATATTAATTGTATCAACTAAAATTAAATAAATTTACATCGATTTGAAGTTTAATATGCCGTCGTTTGACCTCAAAAGTCAAATTGTATATCTAATTTTGAAACGGAGGGAGTAGTTTTCATTTATTTATTTATCTACTTATTCATTCTAATTCAATAACATGTTTAGGTAAGGTATCATTGAGGGCTGTGCTGATGGCTTAGGTAGGGTGGGTAATCGGTATTAGATTCTTCGCCATAATGTAGCTTATCTTCTTTCCTCCCAATTAGCTGCAGAATTGGTGTATAGGGTTTTACAATTTTTGTACACCTTTTATGGACCATATTGTAGGTGGTTCAACCACAACCACACACCCTACCATGATGATTATGATGGTAATAATAATGGTAGTAGATATGACTAGCTCACTATAGTGAATGTATACTGGGAAAAAAATAGACTAGGAGAATACATTAAGTAGCAAGTAGTGTTCTAAAAGGCCGCTGCCTAGGCCTCCCTGGCGCTTCACCTAGGCCAAAAAATACCTCCAAGAAATTAGGCGGGGTCTTGGCAAAAAAGGCAGGCCTAGGCGGAGAGTTTTTTTTAAAATTTTAATGACTACTCAAACCAGATCTTGATATATATATATATATATATTTTAATGATTTATCATATTCATAATGTAAGTTGTAGCATATCAAATCGCAACAAGAAGTGAACAAGATCAAGTCAAAATGGATAATTTTATTATAGTTATAATGTTTTGAACTTGTACCAACTTCAAATTATATAAATGATGATACATTTGTAATATTTAGTTTAATTCAATATAATTCTTAAATTTATGTTTAGTTTTTAAGTTTTAATATTAATTGAATTTTTTTTAAATTTTATTATTTAATAATAATCTTGTTTATGAATAAAACTAATACGTTAAAAAATGTGTTTGAATTTTAAGCAAAGACTTTTATTATTTTTATTATAGATTGTTTTGCTTTATATTTGGATTATTTTGTTTGAATTAAATGGAAGATAAAATATTAACATTGATTTAAAATCTAAAATCCCGCTTTAGCGCGCTTTTTAGAACATTGGTAGCAAGTTTGTATTTTACGCTTGTAACGACTTTTCATAATCTGCATTTTGCTAAATATCTTTGTATTTAGCAAATAACTTTGTATTTTAAATGTACAATCACAGAGTCTTATTGAGACTACATGTGTAATAATTGCAAAAATGCATTAACTTCAGCATTCTGAATTACTTTAGGTAATGTGCATAGTCCATTGGATTTGACCGAGGAAGAATGGGATAATATCTGTAATACAAACTTGAAGGGAACATGGCTGGTTTCAAAGTATGTCTGTTTATGCATGCGTAACTCTAAACAGGGAGGATCAGTCATCAACATATCTTCTATTGCTGGTCTAAATCGTGGACAACTACCTGGAGGTCTTGCCTATGCATCTTCAAAGACGGCCGTTAACACTCTTTCGAAGGTATTATTTGTGGGGATGTCCCGTAACTGTTTAGGCAAATTTACCTTGCTTCAAGAAATGAGAGGAAATATATTTTTTGTTCTCATATATAGAAATTTCGTGATAAATACTTTTTTGGTCACTACTTTAGTCAACTTACAAATGAATCGCTAATTTTTTTTCTTCTTACAGTCAACTCACTAAATTTTAGTTTTCTTATAAACCGTTACAAAAACCGTCAAGTCCTTTGACTTTTAACCAAATTTGACAAATAGGAGAGAGGAAGCTGAGATGAAATTTTTATGCATAGTTTCAACGCTCAAGTGGAAATTAACAAATTTTATGGAGAAAATAAAAGAAAATCTTTTAAAATAAAATATAAATAAAAAACTTAGTAAAGAAAATATAAAATACAATAACATAAAAAAAAAATATATTTAATCATTTTATAATTAATATCAAATGAGTTTTTATGTAATTATTAGAGAATATAATTAAGGAAACTATAAACCATAAAAATTATAAATATTATTATCTATATTATTATTATTATTATCTGATATTATTATTATTATTATTATTATTATATTATTATTATTATTATTATTATTAAAAATATATTTAATTATTTTATAAATAATATCAAATGAGTTTTATAATTATTATCAAAAATATAATTATGGAAATTATAAACCATAAAATTTATTATCTTATTATTATTATTATTATCAAAATTATTATTATTATCATCGATTATTATTATTATATTCCACGTTGGATTATTATTGCCACATCGTTAAAACTCAACATTATATTGGTAAAATCGGTTTTGTAAGGGGTTGTAAGAAAATTAAAGTTAATGTGACTCATTTTAGTGTACTCATTTGTAAGTTGACCTAAAGTATAGTGACCAAAATAACATTTATCCCTATAAATTTCCCAATTAAATTAATAAGAGATTGTATTCCCTTATTTCTGCACCATTTCATTGTTTGTTGAAATATCTGAAAAATACTTCTGGAAGGCTGATTTAAGAAACTAAGACTCTTAAGAGATGTCATTGTTTGTTGCATTCCCTTGTTGCAATCCATTTCTTAATCTCTTTCTTTCAAATAACTTACTCTAACCATATCATTGTCTCGTTTTGTAATACCTCCGAGATAATGAAACTATTTTAGTAAAATTTAGTTGTCTCAATTCCCGGGCAATTGCACCAAATACCAGAGTTCCACAGCCTCTACTAGTCTGAATTATAATCAGGGCCAACTATTATGATTCATAATAGAAATTAAAATAGTTTTTGGGATGGATGGAGTAATAAATTTTTTTTAACAGATCAAATTCCTTCTGGTAAGAATGTTCTTCTAAATGAACAGGGTTCTCGGTGATGTCATCCTAATACAGTGTGATGTACTCTTTTGCAGCATTAAACTACTTAATTGCAGTCGTAGTTATTTTGTTTTTTGTGTTGACTTTTCTACCTCTTCTTGAACAACTCCTACAGGCTTTGACATGCATTATATTTGGCAACCTGTTTATTATTCATTGAATATGCCGTCTTGAGTCTAATTTGGATGCAGTTGCATGAGAAATTCATTCTTTTACTTTAATTCTTCCTAATGCTGTATGCTCATACCAACCTTATAGCAACTATGTTGCCTTAACCCCTGCAGCCCTGCCTGTTCAAATTTCAATTCCTAATTTTCTAATTCCATCCTCAGTGTTCTGTTTGCTCAGGTTAGGCAAAATTATTGAACTATATTTAAAAAAAAATCACTATATTTGGCGCTTAATATGCTTTTTCTTCTTTGTTTTCCCTTGCCCATAATCATATTGACAGATCTTTTCTCTTGAACTGGGGATCGACAATATCAGAGTGAACTCAATAAATCCTGGACTCTTCAAATCTGAGATCACCCAGGATCTAATGCAGAAAGACTGGATCACCAATGTTGCTTTGAAAACAGTTCCTTTGAGAAAGTTTGGCCCATCAGACCCGGCATTGACATCGCTGATAAGATACTTAATACATGACTCATCGAAGTATGTTTCTGGTAATAATTTCATTGTAGATGGAGGGAATACATTACCAGGTGTCCCAATCTTTTCTTCTCTGTGAGTGGTCCATGTAGCAGAACATTTTGATACATAGTAGTCAAAAACATTCAAAGTAGGCAAAAAAAAATTATTTTGTTGCTGTTTGTTATTATTGTGATTGAAGACAGAGTACTGAAGTTTCAACGAGACTTCTTTGCAGACTCTAATTTTTAGAATTGCTAAATGTGCTATTAAGGATCATGTAATTTTGATTTTCAGCATATAGAACTGTGGATTTAAATATTTTGTTCCCAATGGAAACTTCCCTTCGTGCTAGCTTGGCTTTGGCTTTGGCTTTGGCTTTGGCTTTGGCTTTGGCTTCCTCCTGCTATTACCAAGTGGTTTGCTGGAAAAAACTGGCTTCCAAACTGTAATAGCACCTCCAGTCGGGTGTCTGTTGCTAACTAGTAACCATGAATGGAAAGTGAAAAAAGGATTTCAGGCCCATTATAATGTATACTTGTTGCCTCTTTATACAAAAGTCCAGTCCTGTCTAATCGATTTGAAGTAGCACCATACCATACCTAGATGAATGAACGAAGGTAATGTTTTTTTTTTTAAAAAAGAAAAAAGAAAGTAGCGGTAACTATCTAGTGACACTAATGCATAAAGAAAAGATAAAATAAAAAAGAAAGAAAGAAAGAAAGATGTGGTTGAATTTTACAAGTTATTACTCTTATCGTTTTGATGGTAGATTATTGTTGGTTGAAAAATGCTAAAGAGTTATAATTTAATCTTTTTATCAAATAATATATGAAACTGCCCCGGAAGAAAGTGAAATAATTTATGTATATATATATATATATATATATATATATCCTTAAAAGTGTTATAACATGAGGGTTTTCAGAAGAAATTGTATGTACAAAACCCTTTTTTTTAATTTGTTATTAACATGATAACCTTTTTTTTAATTTATTATTAACATGATAAGAGTTATTAATATGGTATGGTATGGTATGGGATATGACAGGGTATGGAATCACTCCAATTAAATATAATATTTTATAAAAATAATAATATTTTAAATATAAATTGGATCATCTACAACGAAACGGTGACCGATTCAACGGTACACTAAACAAACCGCCCTATGAACACTATTTTATTCTCACCAATAACTTCGTAAGTATTCAAATTCAAATTCTTTTCTCCAATGATGACGTTGCTGCTCTGTTGTTCCCTTACTTTTCCCATGATTTTTCAATAATTCTGGGGCGACCGTTTTTACAGACATTTTCAGCGACCGGGTGACGTGACTTTGTCCACATCAGCTATTCATGATAAAAAAAAAAACTTCTTCAGCATATCACGCCTCTCTTTTCTCTTCTTGACAAACACTTTCCTCTTCTCTCTGCTTACCAAATCCACCTTGTCGCTGCTCCATACTGCCGCTTGCCGCTGCGCCGCCCTTCCTTCTCTCTTCTAGCAGCCTTAAGGTATGTATACTATTTGAGAGATTTCTGTCGCCCTAAATTGACTTTGTCTCAAAGATGTTCAAGTGCTTTTAAAACTAATTTTCCTCAAATTTTCAAACATGAATTTCAAATTTTCACCTTTGTTTTTTTTTTAACAATTTAGTGATCAGGAAGGTTATATTAGCTTCTTTTGATTTTGAGGGCATATCGGGTGGTGTTGATATTTGCACACCCATTATGTTAAAAGAAACTATTATTCGTTTCAAATCATATGATCATGACCATCAAAGTACAAGCGACGTGTAACTCCAAAGTTGGCAACTATGAATACTTTTTGTGTTTTTCTCCAACTTTTTATTTTAGAAGTAGCTGTGACAAGGTCTTGTTAACATATGACTTTGTTGTCCATACATGGTTGACTATCCTAAATGAAATTATATTCGTTTAAAACTTTAATAGGGTGCTGAAAAGTGAATCACTTATGTTCATTTGCTTATGTACCTTAACATTTGTTTATTTGTTATTTTGTAGAAAGACAACATTTCAATTGTTGTTTGCATACACTTGATGTTTGAATTATAAGATCTAAAATTACTATAATGACAGGCAAAAACTACGTTGCTCCATAGCCATTTCTAACAAGGCCAAGTCCCTACTTATATTATTGGTGAATGAGCAGGAAATGTTTACTAGTAACAAAAAATAGGGTGTCGGCTCCCAAATCATGTTTGTTAAATCTCCCACCTAAAGAGGGTCTGTATAAGAACTGTTCTGTTTTGATTAGTGATAAGAATGTTGTACCTTGTAGAGTAATCATTGATACAACACATTCATTTAGAATTTGATGATGCAGTTACTTGTATTCATATTAAATCTCAAGACTTTCAGTGCTTGAGTATTGAGTTTAGTCAATAAGGAAGCTGGTGATGTTTAAGTTTTTCAGTGCACTAAATTACTTCAAGATTATAAATTCGAAGTAAAAATCAGGGTTCATCAGTAGCTATTTCATATCAATTGGGTTTGATTCAAACATTGGGTGAATCACATAATTTTTTCTGTTATTTTAAAAATTTAAAATTATTATAAAAAACTTAATTTAATATTATTTAATGTCAATAATCTAATTATTTTCTAACTGCCCCAACACAGTTCATAATAGCAATTATCAATTTTTATTTTTTATAGAACTTGCATCGTCCCCATTTTATTATTAATCCTGTTTGTGGCATATGGAAAGTCATTAACATGTGATGATTGCAGATTTTTTGTTGGTGGAGAAGTCTCCGCCTAAAATGTTTAAAATAATAATAATTATGGTATAAATTAAAACCTCTAAGAATTTGATTTATTCAAATAAATTAGTGACAAACCTGTAAATTGAGATCTATTGCACCATGTCTCGTGTAGTCCAACTTGATGTTCGACTTGATATGGGTTATTGAGTACGCTTATAAAATAGTCAATAGTCATCTTGAGAACTCTACACAAAAGAAAATGCAATAAAATAAAACATACAATTAATCTAAATAAATAAGTTTCTCAAATGGATAGTCAGTAAGGCATGGATAGTCAAAAGAAGCTAATATAACCTTCCTGATCACTAAATTGTTAAAAAAACAAAGGTGAAAATTTGAAATTCATGTTTGAAAATTTTTAAAGTTGAACATCTTTGAGACAATTTAAAACAAAAAGTGCACACCATAAAAAGCAGGATATTGTTGAGCAAATTAATTCAACCATAAACTAAATAAAAAATACTAATCCTGTTACTTGTTTCAGGACCGTGATTTTTCTTTATGATTAAGGGCATGTTCAGTACTGACTTACAAGAGCATTCAGATTTCAGAGCAGTTTCCTTATCTGTATCCCAGTATTAAATTGTTACTCCTCTCCTATTTCCTATCTTGCTAATTACATCTCTTTTCCTCTTTAACCTAAAAAAAGCCTCTGCTCTGCTCTCTCTGCGCTCGATCCGTCAATTTCTTGGCTTCTCCCTCCTTCGCTCCGCGGCTGTTACTCCTGCTACTCATTCGATTGCTGTTAGGTACCAAACCCTAGACCAAATATTTGATATGTATATATGTGTTGTGTTATGTTTGAATATTTGGTATGTGGTTTTTCTTCTTTACCTCTTTAATTTTGACTGTAGTTTCAGAGCGTGTGGGTTTCGATTCAAATGGTTCCATTTGCTGTTAATTTATGTGGTTCTAATGTTTTTGTGCTTATTTAGGAATATGTGAGCTTAATTTTTAGTAATTTTCAGTAACTCTGTTTGAAACAAGATTCGTGTGTTCAAAAGTTTAGTATGTGACAATTTTATGTTTTGACTGTCATTTGTTTGCATGGTTGATTAAGATTTTTCTTGTTCAAATTCGATTTAACTGACACGTTATGTATGAGCTATGTGATTTTTTTTAAAAACTATTTCTTAATATCAGTTCTAGGATTATAAGAGGTCAATCTAAAAAGTAAATGTTAGTTCTTTATCAAAGTTTTGTTTGTTAATGGTTGTTAATGTTATACTATGGATGTTGGTAGTGTGAGTTATGTCTCATGTTATATTAGTGTTTGGTGTTTATGAATTAGATGGAAAGTGAAGGAATAAGGGGATCGGAAGGGGTAGGGGGAGGGGAGATAAACACATTGACTAAGGCTCAACTCAAGGATATGCAAATTGGGATGAATATGGTGGAGGTATTGGTGGCGAGGGTAGTGGGGATAGTGATAATCTAGGGATGGGAGATAACGGTGGTTAGGGTAGTCGTGTCCGTGAGGTGTTTTTTGGGCCATCAAATAGCCAATCAAAGAGGCCATCAAACGAGAATCTCAGTAACGTAAAAAAAGAAGAGAAAAAGGTAATAAATCCGGAGCATCTATCCAATCAAATTGATACAATGTTAAATATCATGTTAAACAGAAGTGCAACCACAATGACATATCCTGTACAAGAGTCATTCGTGCCTACCCCAACCGCATACATCAAGTTATTGAGTGAGCTTCCAAATACTCCATTTTGGAATTCTTCCTGCTCAATTTTCATGAGCAAAGATGCACGAGAATTATTCAGCTCAGCCAGATATTAACTCGCGCCTATCATTCATCAAGTCACTTGTGGACATGAAGAATTCTAAGATGCCCCCACCTAATTTTCATCAAGTTATCGTTTGAATATTTTATTTATTGTTGTAATGAGATGTTTTATTAAGATTATAGTTCCTGAAGAGATTGTAATATGTATACTATGAATGTAATTCCAAAGGCTTCTGATTGCCTTTGCCACTCTTAATGTCTTCTGTTTTATGTTTAAGAATATTGGGTTTGTTTTTGTCATGATTTGTGATGAATGAGCATTTTGGTATTTTATGTAGATACTATGTAATTCTGGTTTTTCATGATTTGTGAATGAATGCAATTCTTGTTTGTTTATAATGGAAGCCAACAATCATTTGCTTTTTGTTTACAATGCAAGTGGCCTTAATTCTGCCTTGCATCTTCACAGGTCCATTTCGATTGTGTGTATCGAGGCGTTGCAGCAATTTCGTATGGACAGTCTAAACTCTTAACTGGAAATAGCAGCATTGCACAGGTTATTATAGGGATTAATTTCTTACTTGTTGACTGTAATATACTGTTTGTGTGGTAATTTTTATTATACAACTGAACACAAGAACCCCCAATTTCTCTTTTGGTTATGATAAAAGGGAAAACCCAGGTAGATGGAATGACCTCTAATAACTATCATTTGCAGTTGTCTATGGACATATCAATTGCCGCTCTATTGAATTTAGTTGTTTTAAGTTTCAAAGTCAGTAGAGATCACTGTATCCAGGTCCATTCACTTTCTGACACTAGTCATTTTTTGTTTATTCAATATAATGAAGAATATTTACTCTGTTTCAACCTCAGACTCGTGACTTGTTTCTTATCAATTCGTAATGTTTGGTTTATTCTAGTAAGTACTTGAATACATACAACTCTCTGTCTTCATATTTTGTAAACGCAGTTTTGGCATAGATATGAAAGGTTTCTAAATATTGAAAGTGATTGGGATGGCTTGTGGTGCAAAGTATGCTATATAATATTGCAAGCAATGAGAGATAATATTGCATTAAAAAACAATAACTTGGAATAAGGTTGTAGTTGATATGTTTAGAGAATTTGTTTAGGGTTTTATTTAGTACAATTGTGGATGATTGTTATGATATGATATTGAATCAATGTATTTTTTTATAACGTCTTTTTTTAGTAATCTTTACATTTGATTTTTACTTGTAAGTTATTATTATCCGGACACCTTCATAACTTGTTTTGACTTAATTTCTGATTTATAAGTCATTATCAGCCGAATGCTTTTACTTATAAGTTGCAACTTATAAGTCAACTTATATTTTAACTTATAAATCATTTTAAAATAAGTCATTCCCGAACAGGCTCTAACTAATACCACTTTTTTCCCGTGTGGTGTGTGGAGAACTGAAAATGCATATTACTATTATTTGATAGTAGCTAGTTGGAGTTGGGTCCGATGCTAGCTGCTAAGGCAATTAACAGATTCTCAAGGCGAAGGTCTCTCTTGCCCCTCAAGTTTGTTCCAACAGGGTTGAGTTCTCAGGAGCTACTGAGTTATGATCAAGTGTTGAGCACTGAAGTTGATACACTTCGTAGTGTCCAACTCTTCTCTGGTGAACCCACGAGCAGTTCAAGTCAAATGACTAATCAAACTTTTAGGAATGGAAGAAATAATTGCTCACCTAGAAATCAGATGTAAGTGCACTTTTCTATTTTTGAAGAAGCTCTTTTGCAAATAATTCTCAAATCTTGTTTTTAAATTTGTATATCTTTCAAATTTATAAAAATGTGATTTAATGTGATTCAAAAAACCTAATTAATTATATTGTCCAAATTAGAATGACTAGAGTTTCTTATGTAGTGATGAGAGTTCAAGAGAAGTACAGCAACAAACTAGAGCAACAAAGAGTATGTTGTCTAAAAATTTCATAAATCAAGCATCCAAATCATTTGGAATTTTTCGTGATGCTTCTTCAGACATGCCAAGTCGTCATTACAGCTCCCAGTGCAATAAATATCCCATTTGGGATATAAAACATAAGGTGCTTTCAGTTAAAAGTCTGTAATACTTCTTCTGGAGCCATTGTGTCTATTGTTTTAAATAAGTGATTTCCTTGCCATCTTAATACATGTTAAATGCTTGCATCAAGCTTTTTAATTTTTTACCTTTTCCATGATCTCTTTGTTTTCTTCTATACTGTGGCCGATCAAATTTTAATATCATATTGCAGTGCTTGGGAACCATTCCTGGATTTGCGAGGATAGTGGAAGTCGGACCAAGGGATGGATTGCAAAATGAGAAGGAGATTGTGCCTACTGCTGTAAAGGTTAAGTTAATAAAGATGCTAGTTTCGGCAGGGCTGCAAATTGTTGAGGCAACTAGTTTTGTCTCACCGAAATGGGTACCACAGGTAAAGGAGTGTAGTATCTAAAAAGTCAACTTATTTAGGCTTTCAGGTGTTCCTTGATATTTGGCCATTTCCTCGAGCAATTGTTTATCCTTTTATTGGCAAGTGTTCCCATTAATGTTGCAGTTTCTTGTGTACCTATTCCTAATGCAACGTAAGGTGTCATGCAAAATTGTATTAAGTTCCATGGACTTGAGTTGATATTTTACTGAATGCTGACATATTAAATTTACGGAGTGCTCGCTCTGTTAATCCATGCTTAACCATTAAATTAGTATAGGTTGAATTTTCCCTACAGGAAAAGGATCTTAAAGGTGATGAATGTTTGATACCAGAGCTTAATGTGGTGTTAAGAATTTATGAAAGATCATTTGTTAAGGAAAATGTGAAGAATTAGAGAGTAGTTTTAGAAAATGTGGCAATTATTCTGGAATGGATTGGGTTGGAACTGGTAAGCAAGGGTCAGTTTCAAGCAGGAAAAATTCAAAACATAGGCTTCTGGATTTTCGTATTGCTACCTATTTAGAGTATTAAGCATTGAGAAGAATGCTTACCTTTATGGTAATCTGTAGAGATTGTTTTAGGTTCATAAAGGTAGGGTATTTGGTTGGTAGATTTTTTAAAAATTGCTGTTACTGTAAATGCTACAAACAGTTGATGTCATCTGTTATATCGCTGCTTGCTTGGGCTTGCATAGTTTTGAGGGCGAATTTTCTAGTTAAGAGAAGGCTTGGTCTTTAAAGCAGGATGCGTTAAAGGGTCATGGAATTATATTTGGATGTAGCCTAATAAGAACATTGAATTCAGGTAAGTAAGTTAAAGAAGTAGAAGCCATGCTTTACTCTAGTATAAAAATCACAGGAATAACAAGCTTAAGCTATGTATGTCCTTGAATGTATGAGGTTACACAGTTTTATAGACTACTACATTTTTCTTAATACCACGAAGACTAAGAACTTGCACTTGCTTGATATGAAACATATAACAGTTTGTTGATCACATATCAGGATGTGAGTACCAATCATAGTGAATTTGGGAGGGAGAATCATTAAACACACATTCTTATGAGATTGTTATGAGATTGTTTTCTTATTTTTGTTTCTGATTGTTGAGGGCGTCTTTTATTAATTTACTTGGGTGTGTTTTTTATTAAATTTCTTTGGTGCTTTCTTCTGCTAATTTTCTTACCTTTTATCCTTTTATTATTTATTTTTATATTACTCATTCTTATTTTTATCTGTTGTATCTTCTTATTTTCCCTCTTGTATTTCTACTTGACATTTGCATCGGCACTCATTTTCAGCCTACCCCAACTACTTTGGGATAAAAGGCATTGCGGAGTTGTGTTGAGTTGTTTCTAGTTGTTAGATGCAACTAGCATCTTATAGAGCCATCACATAAGGGGGTTAAATATTTAGCACATATCCCAACATTAATGCTCCTATACTTGCATGATGCAGTGTTAAATATAGTTTTAAGCCAAAAATATATTTACAGCATGCCTAAACTTTTTTGCTATCGAATTGCAGCTAGCAGATGCAAAGGATGTAATTCAGGCAATTCAAAGTGTTGAAGGTGCTAGATTTCCTGTTTTAACACCTAATCTCAAAGTGAGTTTCCATTTTATGGATGAAACAGTTTCAAGCTGTTAGATGGAGTGAAAGTTATATGTATTCCCTTTCTTACTTTGTCCCAGGGTTTTGAGGCAGCTGTTGCAGCTGGAGCTAAGGAAGTGGCTGTATTTGCTTCAGCTTCTGAGTCCTTTTCAAAATCAAACATAAATTGTAGCATTGAGGATAGTCTTGATCGCTATCGTGATGTTGCTCTTGCTGCTCAAAAACTTTCAATTCCAATCCGGGGGTATGTGTTTTATCTCATTCTAACCTTTCTCTATTCTTTTAATATAACATATATTTTCATCTGACCTGCTATTTTTTCAATACTTTGTCCAGAGCCAAAATCACAAAATAAGATACAGGGACTGGCATTCCCTGAAAACCTACCACTGTTTTATGTCATACACTGAGAAGACTGTCCCTTTTGACCTTTTTATTTTTTGGGGGGGAGAGATTGGATTGCTCTCTTTTCGTTCTTAATATACTTTACTTATATATGAAGTCTACATAATATATGATTTCAACTTCTTACTATAAATATATCATTATACATCTGTTTGTATTATGTTTAGAACTCATAGTTATCTGAAGATTGTGTGATTTGTATTCTAAAATTTGTTAAACTAATTACTACGTATTTTTGTTAGATATATATCATGTGTTGTGGGGTGTCCTGTGGAAGGAGAGGTACCTCCATCGAAAGTGGCATATGTGGCTAAAGAGCTTCTGGGTATGGGTTGTGCAGAAATTTCCCTTGGTGATACGATTGGTGTTGGTACTCCTGGTAATGATGATGTTTTTCTTTTAAGTTTAATATATTTGTCTGACAGTTGACAACTGGTATGAACAGTGTGACTTCATAGTTCTTTTAAAAAACAGGAATCTACTAACCAGACTTTTACCACCTATATGATAGTGCTTCATGTGGCATGGTACCAAAGTTTTGCCTGTAAAATCCCTCCCCCTTTTTTTCCCCTCACTCCTGGCTGCCTTTTTGTGTACAATTGGGATTTACATTATTTTTACAAGTGAAGAAAGCTGGGGGAAGTATGCACTGTTGATTTTATTAGATGATAACGAAAGAGGTCGACACTGACAATATGTTTTGCACCTTGAATATCACTTGGCAATAGCTTTCCATAGGTGACATCTCATAGGGAATGCCCTGTAACTTCAATCGAGTTTGGTCTAAATTGAAATATCAGTTTATGTTTCTCCGTTGTGTTACTAGTGTACGCTAGAGGTCACACTCAACAAGGATTGTGATAATACACTCCCTACTGTTTTTGGATGACCTATAAAACACTACTGATTTCTAGAGGTGGCAATGAATAAAGTCTATCAATAGACAATTGGTCACATAATCTTTCCATTTACAAGAAAGTAAGCAAATAAAAAATTTCATTGGCCAATGAATCTACTGTTTCTCTTCTTTGAAAATTTCAAAACAAGTTTTGGATGCATTTCAGAAGAAAGCAAAATAAATGCCAAAGTTTATATCAGATACATGAACAATAAATTTATTTGGAAATACAGTTAAATGCCGCTATATGCAATCAATATATCTCTGTGTGATTTACATGTCTTCAGTTTCTTAATCGCTTATATGACAATGGTATTCAGTGATACTCTTAACTAACATGGCTTAGCCTTGTAGAGTTTTAAACAAGTACATAGGAAGATCTTATGGAATTTATCAATAGTTTAGTCATATTCCTTGTAGTTTACAGTCAGGCAACCCAAAAAAAAACCAAAAAATTCTCCAATGAGATTCAACTTTAACAGCAAAACTAGAGCAGAGTATTTTCTACTAATTGAAATTTACTTGTAATTCATTTTAATTTTAGAGTTTGTATTATGGTTAGTTTCAGTCAAGTTCATGTCCTCTTAACCAGTATACACTTTCGAAGTCCACTAGTGTATTTTTCTATATTTTTTTTTTGGATAATTAGGTGATCACTTCTCTCTCACATATCTGAACAGATGACGATAAGAATTTTAGTTTTATCATCCGCTGTTGATGATCTGTTCATATTTGGTTCTAATTTGTTTACTTTGTTTTAGTAACTCTATTCTCTTTAGGAAATTTTGTTTCGTACTTTCTCTTTCTTCTTCCCAGGAACCATCATTCCAATGCTTGAAGATGTTATTAATGTTGTCCCCAAAGAGAAACTTGCTGTTCATTTTCATGACACATATGGGCAAGCTCTGTCAAACATTCTTGTATCACTTCAAGTAAGCCGTCTTCTTCTATCAGGATTTGCGTGTAGCCAACCCTTTTTACGCGTACTTATATCTTCTACAACACCTCATGTGTGCCAACCAAATATGTATTCTGTGTGTGTAAGAGGCTAGTGAAGTTTGTAAATTGTTTTATTACTGATTTAGTGTGCTAATTTAAATTGGGTGCCCGCTTGTTCTTCTTCTTTTTAGCTGTTGCTTTTTGTTTTTCTTAAGATGGGGATCAGCACGGTGGATTCTTCTATAGCAGGGCTTGGGGGCTGTCCATATGCTAAAGGTGCTTCTGGGAATGCCGCTACTGAGGATGTTGTTTATATGCTCAATGGATTAGGAGTGAAGACGAATGTGAACATGAGAGAGCTCCTGTCTGCAGGGATTTCATTTATGGGCATTTAGGTAGGCCCTCTGGTTCAAAGGTTGCGTTTGCCTTGAGCAGGGTCAAAGCAAATGCTTCCAAGCTTTAGGTACCTTCTGATGCCTGGAGCTGAATCACATCCAATGCTCTGAGATGAAGTTTGTTGAGGTCAACTAACTTCTCTATTAATATGTTCCATCCATGAACAAAAGAAGTTGGTTGTTTCCCTTTGGTTTTACATGTGCTTAAAAACTTATGCGTCACTGAATTTGTAAAGACTTGACTAGTAGTATGGGGCAAATGCACAGAGTACACGAAAGTATATAGCGGTAACTTTCTTACAAAGGAATATTCACTTTTAATCCAAGGATAAATTAAATGAAAGCCACAAGTCATAACAATTGATGGGGTTTTTAACACCCAAAGTTTGAAATTCTATTATATATAAACTTCAAAGTGCCACCCTCATTCCATTCAAAGGGCCTACTTGGATTGATGTATTTGTGCTTGTAATGACTTCAAATATAATTTTCTGGAGGAAGAAAAAAATGTCTGATAGATGACAACCTTGAGTTTAGATTTGTGCTCTAAATTATAGTTTTGAAGATCTGCTTTGAATGTAATAGAATCATTTTATTTTATTATTTTTTTAAAAAACCAAAGCATAAGAAGGTTAGAGTAAAAGAATTAAGATTTTGTTTGAGCTTCAAGAGTCTAGATCTTCACTTATTCTGTTTAAATGTTGTCTGTGCGTCTAAATGATCTTTTTATCATATTTCTGGGCCTTGTGAACTTTTATATTGGGCTATTACTTTATTTGTGAGAAATGAATTTCTAATGATACAACAACAAAAGATAACTCTAAAAAAGTGGATACAAAATAATATGTTGAATTATAATTCTACTACTGGGCCTTGTGAATATTGTTGTTTATTTTAACATGGATTAAGAAAGTATCATTTATCAAGGAAAATTTATTTGAAATTCTATCACTATCCCTTTATCATTAAAAATTATTAATACAAGGAAGAGAATTTCTTGGGACAATAATGAGAAAAGATAAGAATATAAAGTAAATAATTTATTAACTATGTAAACGACAAATATTTTGAATTTTTTTTTATTTTAAAATCTTTTAGTTAATAAATGTTTCATCATTACATGATTTGATTTAAGATTATAACCAATAACTAGTCTCATTTTGTATCTAATCTTTCGTCGCCAAAATATTATTGATATTATCTTATCCCTTTCTAATGTTAAGGAGGCGCAATGATCCATACGACCCATATGACATTGGGTTCTTCTATTTTAATTTAATTAAATTATAAATAACATTAAGCTTGTTTCAAATTATAATTTGCCTATCATTTTGTTGGAATTATTTAAGGTAATTGTTAAATCGACAATATTTTTTTTTAATTTTCATAATAAAATATATTATATAATAACCTTGGTGCGTGATATTTCTCTTTCGTTTAATATATTCGCTAATAGTACAATAATTTTACTATCTTGCGTAAGTCCTTCAATATCAAACCAAATCGATGGCCTAGTCATTTTCATCGATATTTAAATATCTACATCTTTCTCAGAATGATGATATAGTATGACAGTTACCGAGATATCCGCCAATATCATTAATGTGGGATGGGATTATAATCGATTGGGGCTTGCCAAAAGAATGGATAAGTTCCACGTACGGTGGCAGAACCCATCTGAATGAGGTGACAACCGAGCAATAAATAATCTATCTCATCACACTAGATTTTATCATTATTCGCTTGTGGTGTTTTGCTGTGTTTATCGTAGGATCGACGCTCAAAGGATTGGATCCGGCGACATCTTCGGTGTTCTCGAGTTTTCATCACAAATGTAGAACCGGCTTTCATGGTAATCCATGGCTGTTAAGAAGGCTTACCTCTAAAGAGATACCGACGGCTACGCGACTTCGCCTCACACAAATGAGTATTACTCAAGGATTGTCGCCGCCGGATGCATCGCCTTCCAAGTTTCGAGGGTTTTCGCTCGAAAGAGCCCAGATGATGTCGGATTGATTTTTGTCACCACAGGCCTCGCTGTTAGAGAAGTCATCTCGAGGCCTTTATCGAAGCAGCACCCAACTTGATATTCCACCCTTTCTGGATTACGGCCGGCAAGAATAATTTCCCCGTTGATCGTGAGGAAGATGGTATTCCGCCTATGTTCTTCTTGTTAATCGCAGCAGCACGAAGGCTCACCACAAAGGATGTTTTCACCAAAGTAGATCCGGGAATCACACTGGAAATTAAGGGCACACAATCTAAAGTCAGCAGCCCAGTATGGAAAACAACGAGGAGTCCGATAGTGTTCTTGAAGTTTAAATCCAGATGGATATTATTTTCTACATCGAATATTTTATCGTCGCCACTACTGATATGGCTACGACGCCTTTCCTTCGGATCGATCTTTGGCAAAAGAAGACCATCACAAGAGAAGTCATTTTGTTCTCATTGATGAGAATCTTTATCGCATGAAATACGTGGTGTATCCGGCAGAGGTGTTCTTCTGAAGTTCACAAAGATTTCGTGATAATTATTTGGGGGCAGGTTGTTGACTACAAAGATCTTCTGGAAGATATTCTTTGAAAGAACCGATTCCGCAGACGTAAAGACTTCTCAGTATTTGCTTTGGACCCATCTCCAGATCGAGATTTTGGGTGCCAGATATCTGTGTCATTTAAATGGTTTGATCTCATCACCAAAGGCTGCATTAGATTTAAAAACACACTTCAAATAATCCATATTCGACATGGATTTCCCCCAGGATCAAACCATTCGATGACCTCTTAGGCAGGTCACTTTGGTATCCAAGATATATTGCCGATCGATAGAGGTTTGGGAGGATGAAACCATTCGATGGTAACATTTTTCACAGGGTGATCCTTTGATTGTCCGTGAAAGGTCTTCGTGGATTATGAGTTGTCATTCTAAGATTTTGTCGGACCTCATGTGAAGAAAGTCTTCACCATAGTAGGTCCTCATAATCTTGTTCTACTCCGAGAAGATCTTGATGGCACAAGGAGGATCCTTCCAATCGGCACTTGTTTTCTGAAATCCAGAGATAAGGAGTAGGTCATCTTCGTGCTCTTCCTTGTCTATCGCCACCATCTAAAGTCCAAGAGATGGATCTACCTTGGTCTGAGCTTTTACTTCTTTTTTACTTCGGATCGGATGGATATTGCTTATTTCGTGACAGTTTGATAGTGACTTAAATCCAATAACTACCACTCGTCTCATTTTGTATCTAATCTTTTTCGTCACCAAAATATTATTGATATTAATTTATCCTTTCTAATGTTAAGGAGTCGCAATCATCCATATGACATAGGTTTCCTCTATGTTTAATTTAATTAAATTATAAATAACATTAAGCTTGTTTCAAATTATAATTTGAGTATCATTTTGTTGGGATTATTTAAGGTAATTATTAAATTTACAATATTTTTTATAATTTTTACAATAAAATTATTGCTATAAATGTACAATATACATTTTTAATATAAAAATAATAATTTCCTATTGTGTTTTTAACAATTTTCTTATTTAAGAGCCAGGAGTCAAACCAACCCATACACACCTGTTCCCTGTTTGAAAGTGTTAGCCAAGATCGGGTTGAAATATTTTTCAATACCAGTATGGGCAATTAAGTAATTTTAACATGCGTATTCGCGTAAACCCCTTCTTAAACCCTATCAACATTTATGCCTAAACACGAATAGGCTGCAGTAGGGAAGAAAGTTTTTCTCCAAATCTATGCTGCTATTTTGGTTCTGTAAAGTTCTTAAACCCTATAAAATGGCTAACTGCGTCTGATTCCACTTCTGAATCGGATCGGGTTTGGTTGAGAAGATAATCGCTCCATCCAAGACCACTGCGGAATTTTACTCCCAGAGAAGACCGCTAAGGTTACATTTCTTGAAACCACCATCAATCTTTTTCTCCTTTTATATAGATACGGCTGATCTTCTTTTTCCCTTTTCTTTTTGTGAATTTTCTTTAAACAGTTGCATTTATTGCTTAAGAAATGCCTAATATGATGTGCATCTTCATGGTTTGATGAGAAGACTTTAATTAAGAATGCAATGAGTAAGGGTCTATCTGTATTTGTCAATAGGATGTCATGTCTAAGCATTTTTGGTATCGGTTATATATGAATGCTTTAATTTAAAATTATTGATTTGGGTTTTTGAGTTGTATTAATGTTTCCGTATGTTTTCTCCTGAATATTAGTCAACCATAATGTAAATGGAGTTTTATTTTTAATGTGCTTGCCTGATTTCTTTTTGATTTCCGCTTGTTTTTTTTTTGATTTTTCTTGTCTAAAAGGGCGTGTGTAAAAATTAAATGGGATCATGTTTTGGGGAAAATGTTTGAAAAGTAAAATTTTGGAAACAAAGCAAAATATATAAGTATTTTGAGTTTATAATTCTTTGTTTCATTTAATTTTATTATTTTATTTTTATTTTATTTGTTTGTGTTGGGGGGAGTTCTTTGTTTCCATTGGAATAAATTACTTTATTGATAAATTATTAAGTTTTTCTTTTGTATTTTTTCTATTTCTTTGGTTTTGATGTTTCAGTTGAACACGGGAAAAGTTGTTGCTGTGGGTCCTGGGCACCATGATAGGGAGGGAAAGCTGATTCCTGTTAGTGTGAAGGAGGGAGACACTGTTCTGTTACCTGAATATGGAGGAACTGAAGTAAAGCTTGGTGACAAAGAGTAAGAATATTTTTGTTGAAGCCTATTTTCCTGTCATATACTGTGTTTTCTTCAAGTTTGTGATGATGTGTTGTGCTCTTCGCCCCCCTCCCCCTTCTCCCACCAAAAACTCACTAACAAGAATCAACCACCCCCTTAAAAATACAAAGCAATTGCTATGCTAAAGATGGGTTGATTCTTAAAACAAACTAAAAGAATTACTGGTTTTTTATCAACTAAAAATGAGATTTTGTTGTTTAATTGTACCTCCATTAAACCAAAACCAAAAAGCTTTGAAACTGTTTCTTTTCCTGCTTCAACAAAGAATTAAAACAGAGCTCTTGTTTCTTTTCAACAACTGTCATGTATCCTGCAAACTGCTGAAAAAGGACTGTTGGTTGGCAGGGCAATTTCTGAATTTTATGAGTTCCATAGGAGGCTTTCACCATTACACCACACCTATATGCAATGTATAGATTAGAGATAGTATGATAGAGAGAGAGAAAGAGGTGTGGTGGTAGCTAACTAATTCCCAAATGAATGGACATTACCCTATTCCTACGCTGTTTAATTGTCCTTGTATAACAACTACTTTGTGGTCTCGTCTTTGAGCATATCACGTATCTTTGTCCAAGTCACACATTTTGACTTCCAAATAATCCAAATATACCCAGCAAGCTGTATCAATTTGAAAACACAGAAAAATGATTTCGGGGCAAGCACACTTCATTTCCTTTGCGCGTAATTCTCCATTGTTGTTGGTAATTTGTTATCTTTAATTATCATTTACTTTGTGCTTAGTTCTCCATTGTTGTTGGTAATTTTTTGTCTTTAGTTATCTCTATGTTATATGATGTAACCTATGCATTATTCATTCTTACAAAATGTGCTTTTCTCAGGTACCATCTGTTTCGAGATGATGATATACTGGGAACGCTGCATGACTAATTTGATACTTTTTATCCTCCATGGATGTTTGCTTCCGCTTAATCAAGGACCGGTTTTAGGTTAAAGCTATATATAATGAATGTTAGAGAATGTTCCAGCAGTAAGACAGTTTCTTTATCTAAAAATGCTCTGAAATTAGATGACAACTGTATGTATTTTATCTGTTGGAGATGATTTTCATAAATAAAGCTAGGCGCTCTTTATTCTAAAATATTATTTCCTGAGCTCCATTTGTAACATTAAATTGGGGGACATGTCTCAATGTGATTTTATTTTTTGTTGTATGCAATTTGACAAGATGCATTTGTTTGTCGTTCTGTTGATTTGCACTTCAAATATGCAATGCCTTGAGTTATTGAGTAGTAGTGTTCTAAAAATTGTTAGGCGTTTATACAAAACATATACTAATTTTTTTAAATTTTACATGAAACATTATCTAAAAAACAATTTGTTTAGGCTTAACAAATTCATTCAAGTATTAAAGAGTTTCAAAGTAGAGGTCTGAACATGATTTTTAGAACACTGTTGATTAGGTACAAGAACTACTCTTTTGAAAGGTAAAAATATAAAATTTTGGGTTTGCTGAGAGTCAAACTTGTAATACTAGTGTTGACTTATACTGTGTGTTATGCTTCTGATGCATGTACATTTTGTTCTCGCATTGTTGGAGTAATTGAGAGGGGTGAATCCATGCCCAAGTCTGGCCTGGTTCAGAGGGCAATTGGTTCAGGAGGGCTGTGATTCAAAATCATCCTGGCCGTCTGAATGCATGGACATTTTGTTCTTCTCACATTGTATTTGTTCTTCATTTCCTTCCCTTCCGGTTAACTAAATAAAGTCATGGTGCAAAGTAACCACAGTTGCCAACCTACAGGCTAACGGCTTTTTTAAGCAAAAACATAGTCAGCTGAATAAAATAATCAAAATTATGAACCTTCTTTTTATTTATTATTTTTATAAAAATACAAGTATAATGAATTTGATAATTGACATATTTACTTTCTCACTCACAAGTATTATTATAAATTCAATGAGGAAATTACATCTAATTACTAACCTAGCAGGCTAACATAGAGGAAAACTAACAAATCTCATACGAAAAAGAAAAACAGACTCACAAGTGATTGATAAGAATCAAACTTGAAATTTAAAGGTTTTTTTTATTTAATTTGGATTAAATAAAAAAATATCCGATTATCATGAAATTAACTTCATGCTAAGTTGGAAATATTACGTCCCGACATACGTGTCGACATTGTATTAATGCTAAAAAAAATAGAGAGTAAACAAATTATAAATATATAATTAAATTATTTTCATGACTTTTGAAAGAGGGACCTTCATTTCATCAATTCCAATACATATATAAGAAAGTCTCCATTAATTTATGAGGTATGTCTTTTCAATTTTCTCGGCAGAATTTGACCGGAATTACCCATCTAATTTTAGTGGATCAAAGCACGGAACCCATTATTCAATTTGGGTTGGTCATGGATACAATGATGGCCCAATTCGCAACTATTAACTATGACCCCCCGGCTACCCTCTCAGATCAGACAAAGGTCGTAGTAAGTTCCGGCGATTCAAATCCCTAACCACCTCAGGTTAGTATCTCTCTGGTTCATATTGATATACGTATACCACATTTATACATTTATTTATGCTTATCAATACATCCTAAATCCTGCGTTTATATGTACAAATATATACATGATTTCAACAAGAAGAAAAAAAAAATCTTTACTTCTTAATTTGGGTGTATAATTTCACTTCATTACATGATTATTTCTAATTGTTAGAGGTCTTCTACAAATGTAGCTTAATGATGTTCTGTACAGTGAAATGGCAAGACGAAGATCCAGGTCGTACCAAATTGTAATACCTAATAAAATCAAGTGCCAATAACTTTCAGAGCATTCAAATAACTAGTTGATTTAGATAAAGGAATCACGGTTCTGGGAGGCTTGTACTATATTACAATTACGGTTGTATATTATGGTTTTTAATTTAAAGCTCATCCCTGAAACATTACCTAATTAATATTCATAATAGGGCTTAAAATTGCAAAACTTGCTCACAGTTTACAGATCATATAAGTACCACTGTCAATTGGTTTCATTCAAGTTGAACGGCATGCTGGAGTTTTACCTAGTAAAAATGATGGGTACTGTCACTTTTACAGAGCATGTGCTCCGGTTTTCAAATTTGTCCAAACCCCATAGTCTCTTTTTGTATCTTAGAGATGCAGATTGACTGTATCGAAAATGATGAGTTGATGACTGTTGGCCATTGAATCTAGATATTTGAGTTATTCGACATTTATCAGCCACTTTTTTTTTATTGGTAAAGAAGAACAAACAATATATATCATTGGTTGTGGTGAAAATTCTACTACTTTAGAAGTCCATCATGGTGAATGTGGCCTTTCTGGGACCATCTTCTTCAACATACTGCAAGAAAAATGTTAAAGATCCCTATTATCCTTCTATGCTTAACTTTATTTTTTCTTTATTGATCATAGTATACATGCATCAGCATCTTGTGTTTTGATTACGAAACCTGCTTTGCTGTTTCATGTTTTTCTTAAACCTGTAATGCTCTTATTCCTTGTTAGAAAACATCAAGGGTGACTTGCCTGTTCTTCTTATGACTATACTGCACAAATTGAGAAATAAGGTTAGATTGATTGGATTTGGTGCTAATCTTCAGACCCTGGTGAGTTATGTTGAGGGGATTGGGATTGGGATTGAGATTGGATATGTAAAATAGTGTGTCCATGTGAGTATGTGTGGTTTTGCATTTTCACCATGTTCATGATCCTAGGTGTCAGATTGTTTGGGTCCACGAGTGTTAGTCTACATTGGCACTGCCGTAATCTCAAAGTGACTAAGAAGTTCTTTGAACAAATAAGGTGTGAGAGAATATTCATATTTTAATTCAGATTTTCCCTCTCTGACAACTTGATCTTCTGTGATGCCAATATAGTTCCTCTCTGCAACAGTCGAGAGGGCTTGTTGTGTCCTCCTATCTATATGCCAGCCTGTGTTGAAACTGGTTTTCTAGGATAATATCAATTGGTATACGTACGAAAGCAAATGAGAGACTTGAGAGTGAAATGGTTTGGAAGTATTGGGGACACAATTAAAAAATGACAGATTGATATATTTCTATATTATAGGAAATAAATGAATCAGATGATTAAGAAATTTTCGTTTACAGTTCAGGTTTTGTGAATAGTTCCATTTCCTTTTGCTCATTTCATCATCTACAGAATCTGTACTTCTGTCGTACCTAGCTTTTTCTACAGTACTGCAATTAAAAAATGACAGATTGATATATTTCTATATTATAGGAAATAAATGAATCAGATGATTAAGAAATTTTCGTTTACAGTTCAGTTAGCATTTAATATTTTAAAAAACTGTGAGTTAGCATTTAATATCAACAAGGTGGGTACAAAGAACTTTATGAGAGTTAACAACTTTTCCAGCAATACATAGAATTAAATTGCAGACAAATTGACTCTCTTTGATCGTCATTTTTTCTGTCAGCTTCTTTATTTTTCTTGTAACCTTCCAATACAAACAAACTTCAAAGGGTGAAATAACATGCTTTTCTAGTTACAACGTGATGGCTGTTTGTAAGAATCTCTTATGATTGTACATGAATCATAATTGCTGGCCCTTATTACCTTTTCTACCATGAGATTTTTGTTTGTCTTTAGACTCTTTACAAGACTTAGTCCATGCATTTCAACGAATGTAATATCCATTTTATGTCCAGATTTTTGTATAATCTCGTAAAAAATTGATCAATTGCATTTAGTTAGTATGCACTGAAGTCACTCTTCATGTAGCGAACATTTGATCTTGTTGGTTATCTAATTCATATAAATTCTTGATAACAATAGTTAAAAGAAATTATATACTCAAGAAAAGAAACAAGATCATGTTTTTAAGTTTTTCAGATTTTGTCTTGAAGGTTAGTCGATTGAAATACTCCCCCCAGAAAGAAAGACGTGTGTTTCAAAGACTTCGTATGGATCCAGAGGCTGCACGTACTGCTAGGGAGTCTCTTGACCTGGCATTTGTCATGTCCAACATTCTTGACACAGGCCTGGATCGTCACACGCTCTCTGTCCTAATTGCCCTTTGTGATTTGGGCCTGAATCCCGAGGCACTGGCTGCTGTTATAAAGGAGCTCCAAAGAGAAACACCTCCGTCCCCCATGGAAACAACTCCATCAGTTACCTAGGCTGGTTTACATAAAATCTTCAGCTCTGGGATTGTTTTGTTTTGAGCAGACTACGTTACATTCAGCGGGGAAAAAAATAATTGTAGGTATCTCTCAAATGTGGAAATTACTTTCAAACAACTGCTTGAATTGTGCTACTTGTAGGTATCTCTCTATTGTTTTCCACGTACAAGTTTGATTATGTTCTTGTGTGTGCTTATTGTCAATTATTAATTGTTTGGATTACTTTTCTTATTGGGTTTACACAAGGGGAGAATTATATTGTTTCGTTGTGCTGTTAATGTTGTTTGGTTTGTTTTTCTCCCAACAAGTGTTGTCAAAGCTGTGATTGTTATTGAATTGTTTGTCTTGAACCAAAGGGTCTTGGCCCAATGGTTACCCTCATCTCTTGAGTTCCAAGAGGGTGGGGTTTCAAGCCTCGACAGTGGCAAAGGTCGTGTGTGAGTTTAAATTTAAATTAGCAAAAATAAATTAAAAAATTGTTTGTCTTGTGTTAAACGATGGTGACTTTGGATTTTGAATGGTTCAAATTATCACATTTGGAAAGGAAAAATGGAGGACCTCTTTTATGTGAAGGATTATTATTTGCGTGTGTTTTCTGATGTGAAGCCTGAGAAAAAGACCGATGATGAGTGAAAAATTATGCATTGTCAAGCGTGTGGTTACATTAAGCAATGGGTTGGTAAGCTCGAACAATTGTATGCACGAAAGACCGGTGTTGGTAGATTTCGCAATCAATGAATACGTGCAAGTATACACGGTCAACAAGTAATAAAGTGAAAGTAGAGTATCGTTTCCACGAGGAATTATTTAATAAAAATCACCAAGTACTAATTTTTAACCAAACTAATTTTATTTAAACAATCTCAAATCGTGATTTTTCTAATTAAGAAAACTAAATTAACTAATTAAAAGAGATTATTCTAAAATAAAACAAATAAACAAAATTAAGATTTTAACGAATGAATTCAGATAAATAAGAATTAAGACTCCAATATTTCCAATTATGAACTGAAAATTAATTATCCAATTATCCCAATTATTATATCTACTGAATTGTTAACAGGAATTCTCAAATGTCAAAAGTCCTTTTCCAAGTGATCAATTGCCTTCTATTTAATCCATATTAATATTGCTATATTCCTATGCAAAACAATTGAATTAAACTCTTTCCAATCCCAATTTCTTATGTGTTACATGCGGCGAACAGATATTTTCATTCTATTCACAAGCCTAATTATTCACTGTGCAAATAACTAAGTCACATGTTATCATGTCCAGTTCTAACTCTAGAATTTCTCTTTCAATTTGTTCTAGAGTAACAAAGTAATTACTGATCAGATAATTAATCAATAAGTTTAAGACAAGATAAACAATTCACTTTGACATAAATAATTGGAATAAATCGAATAACTAATTTATAGACATAAAAAATTCAATTGAAATCTTAATGAAAGAGTTAGTTTATAATTAATGAATTAAAACTAAGAATCCACAACTGAATAGACATTAAAAAATAAAAGTATGATAAGAGAAGAGAATAGAATCTGTTGTCAGCAAATCTGATGCTCCCCTCTTGCTCTTGCTCTTGATCTTTAGTGTTCTTCAATTTGTTTCAATCTCCAATGGCTAATTAAGAACTAGAGTTTATATTTTAATCTAATGAAGTGTTTTATCTAAGCTAAGCTATGTAATCCCCCTTTATTTTATGCCTTACATCATGTATTTATAGGTTACAAGTCCAATTTTTAGCTTAGGAACAAACTCAATCCAATTTGGAGTCAAAAAGGTGTCAAAATTCACCCTAAAACGCGTCCAAGCCTTGCCAATCACTTCCCAGTACTTGACATCACATTTCTTACTTGATCGATTCTACCCCTAATACCGGGTCTTTGGCATAGGTTCGAAATGGGCGCCCGTGGCCGAACATTTTCTCGACATTTTCTTTCCAAGCGTCCTTTGGAAAAATGGCCATAACTTCTTCGTCCGAACTCCGATTTTGATGATTCAAGATGTTCCAGAAAGAGGAGACGTAGATCTACAATTTGCATTCTTTAAGTGTTTCAAAATAAGGTCCTGAACAATACTCAAAATTGGCTCTGAAGTGACTGCTGTGTAAATGGCAAGTCGAAAACGCGCATCTAGCCACCCCAAACGTCAATTCAAGTAACTTTTGTCCTAATTCCTACAAAATAACATAAAACATGCATGAATAGACATAAACACTTAAACATCCAAAAGATTAAGTTCAAATGCACTCAATTATGAGTATAAAACTCACTCATCAAATACCCCCAAACTTAAACCTTTGCTTGTCCTCAAGCAAAAACACAAAAGAACTAAAAATAAACAAACTAACTCAACTACATGAATGCATATGCATGATCTACTTCCAAATATACCTACGAACCCAGTAATAAATCAATATGATATATAAAGAACAGGGCCTCAAAGATACCAATGATACTCAAATAATTTATCCGATCAAATCAAAGTCCATAACTCTAACCAGTTAGTCAATCCAAACCTGTCATCACCATGTTGTGCGTGTGTGCTTGTTAACCATTCTAATCAACCACAATTCAAAATAATCACATAACAAACTTCTTGAAAAATTTTAGTTCCAATTCAATTACTTTTGTAAACATGACAACTCCAGTTAAAACTAAGCAATTACCAAGTCTAAGGGTAAATACAAGATTTATTTATACTTTTTTTCAACCATGAGGGCATTTTTGCTCTTTCTCGTGTTTTTTTTTTCAATTTCTTTTTCTTTTTCTCATGGCTGTGCAATGTCTTATTCCCTTAGGCTTTTCAATGTTACCTTAACGAGCTTTCGACCAACGACTCCCAAGCCATTAAGACCTTAGGGCGTTAAGTGTAAAGACAATCCCCTCGGGCTTACTTACTCAAGTAACAAAGGCCACAAAACTAGACAAGCATGTTACGGTGTTTATTCTCTTTTTCTGGATTTCTTATTCTTTTTTTTTCTTTTCATCATTTCTTTTCTTTTTTTCTTTTTTTTTTTCATTTTCTTTTTTCTTTTTTTTCATTTTCATTTTGTATATATATATCTCATAAATTCCCCCAAACTCAAGCTTTTACGTCATTCCAACCTTTACCGCCAGTTCACTAATTTCCTTAATTTTTAACCAAGATTTTCCCTTAGAAACAAATTATGAAACACTTGAACCAAGTTGAGTAAAACAGTTAAACTTTAAGTGCTAATGTAAGACCCCAACTTATTATAAATAAAATCGAATTTCCTCTAATTATTATTGTGAATAATAAGGTATTAATTTGATATAATTCTCTGGTTATGGGTGAAATGTGCAAATTTTGCAAAATATGCAAGTGGTTATAAAATAATCATTCATTGTCGGGAATATTCATTTGGTCGTGGAATATTCTTGTTGTCGGGGAATATTCGCATGCGACCAAGACAAATCATTTGTGGGCCCCATAATGAGAATAATTGTCGGATGAAAGAAACGACAAATTTGAGTTTTTATAAATAACGAATAGTAGTTATATCACAATAACAATTGTTGAATACCCATTGGTTAAAATACGATGACGTGGCGCGGATGCATAGTATTGATGAATTATTGATCCTTACGTAAGAAGGCACTTCTCGATAATTGTTACGATGAATTCTTTATTGCTCAATATTTTATTTTATTGATTCAATAATTCTTTGCGTTGATATTTTATATTATTGTTGTTTCAATAATTGTCACCGCACAAGATTTTCCATTATCGGATCAATAATTCATATTATTTGAATAATATTATTAGATAACATTATTGGCAATATCTAGAGAAAGTTACGCTCGAGAGAGGTTTGGTCACCTAATCACGGCAAGAAGGAGAAAATTCTTATTGAAAGCCCCCACTTTCCACTACTGGTTGTCATAAATGTGATTCTGTAATATTATTTGTGAATAATTAATTATTGATTCATATGATAAGGAAATATTTATTTTATGTGGATATAAAAATGAAGGAGTTAATGTTGAGGTGTTTTATCAGTATTTTTGTCGGAATGAAGGTATTAAAAATTAAACCAGTATTTTTGAGATATATTGTGTGAGTTATAATTTTAATCCCGACCGCTGGATCGTTGTAATTTTTGGATATGTTATACATATATAAGTTGAGTATATGTCCACAAATTTTGAACCGTTAAAAATGAATGTATGATTTGTTATGAATTTTAAGAGGTGACTGATTCAGAAATTAGGTTTATAAATGATTTTAGTGGAAAATTCTAGAATTGAGTGGGCCCCACTTGTGGTTGGTGAAGAAATGTGCTGAATTTATTTCAAATGTGGTGGGTGGGAATAATAAGCGAGTAAAGCCATCGGGTTTGTAGAAATGTCTGCTAACATTTTCCTATAAATAGAGGCTAAGTTAGAATTGAAAATCACACCGAAACAAGTTTTCTCTCTTTCTCTCTAGATTATTGAGTGTATTTTGTGAGTATTTAGATACTTTGTGAGTTTCTATTCATCGGTTACAAGTTTTCTTCAACCTTATCTGGATATTCCGATCGTAAGATCATATTTTGAGGTGGATGTTATTTTCTTCATATATGATATTATTTATTCAATATCATTATCTTAAGAAGTATTGATCTAAATTTTATCAAATTTGAAATTTTTTGTGTCAAGTTCTTATTCACGATATCTGTAAGACTATTCAATAAAAATGAAATTTTCTTCTTTTTGTCCAAGATGTCTATTATGGTTACTTATCTTTGATTGTATCCATGTTTTGATCTTTATTTTTGAATTCTGCTTAAAATTGGTATTTATGAAGTATTATTGATCTTGGATAAACATTATACTGAATCCCTACTATTTGTCCTTCCGTTTCCTTCGGATTCGTTTTCTTTAAAATAGTTTTCATCATCCTCGTAACTAAATGATGATATTACTAAATATCTTCTACCAGAAGTGCAAAAAGATAAATGATTAATCGATGAATATCTTTGGCCCGTAGTGCAAAGATGAATGTGTTGAGATGAACATGACCAAAATCGGTGATACAAATGAATATCTTTGGCCTGTAGTGCAAAGATGAATATTTGATTAAAGATGTATATTGATTGTTGTTACATAGATAAAATATTGACGATGGACTTTTAAATCTTAGAAGATAGTAGAACTCATTCTCTACTGACTCTTCTAATGGATTCTTTATTTCACCGCAGTTGTTGATCTAAAACTTGTTGGCTATTATATTTTATCAGATTTTTCTCTGTTGAAGACTAACGATAATTTGTTGTATATTATCTTAGTCATAATATTCTTTATTGGGCTAGTGGAGCTCACCCTTTTCCTTTTTGTTCCATTTTTCTCGGGGAGGTGAGAACATAACAGAACTAGTCGGGTGCGGAAAGTGATGGTTCTAGAAAGATGTTTTAGCGATCCTCACTATTTCGTAAAATAGTGTTTGAATAATTATAACGAGGACTTATTTGAGTGTGGATATTGTCTGAAGATAATATTTGTATTTAAACTCATAAGTATGTGTTGTCATTTATTTTGCCATTTACAATTGTATTATTGAAGTTGTAGTTTGCTTTCTGTACCATGTATTTGGCGACTCAGAATGGGTGTTGTATACCTATTTTGGGGGCGTCACAGCTAACCGGTTACATAAGTTTATGATAGGCTCAGATTATCATCATGATTAAAATTAGAACTCATCATCAATTATCAACACTGTTTAAGTTAACAATTAAAAATCAATCTTATCATAGGCCGAGCTAAGACCACACCAACTGATCACACAGATTCATGCAAAAAAAAATACAATTATACTACATGAACACATACTAATGCAACACATATATGAATATGCAAATAACTACCAAGTATTATATGCAACCTAAAAAAAATACAATGCTAACACATAAAAAAACGAACTACCATGCAGATAACTAACTATATGCAATACGACACTAAAGTGCCCCTAAACTTAAACTAGACATTGTCCTCAATGGCTAAAATAGAAAAAATTAAAGCATAGGACTTCCCTGAAAATATAGCAATCTTCTTCCTTGTCCGCTAAGTTTGGAGAATAGGCTAGGCATATGGAACAAATTGGGCACCACAATTGAATTTGACTTGAATAACCTGTAAACCATGATAGAAACAATTTTATTAAATTCTAAATAAATGCAAATTCAAAACTACTAATATAAAACCTAATAAAAACTAAAAATAAAAATTAAACTTGGGTTGCCTCCCAATAAGCGCTTGTTTTATAGTCTTAGCCTGACTTCTTCAATTCTCTATCCAATTCCCCTACGAAAATTGAGGAACCCTCAATCCATCAGAAGCAATGTCTCTTTTAGGAGGTTCCCAATTGTAATGGCCATTGAGTTTAAGTCACCTAACATGATCTTTTTAGATAGGATCCCCATTAAATACGGCAAACCACTAGGTGTTTTCTCCAGTATGTCTATGATCAGATTGGGGCATTGAAGCTTATCAAACACAATGGGCTCTTCCTCTATCTTCTCCTTTTCAACCCACCATGACTCCACAGTTGTACTACCTCTTATGTCACAAAGAGCTTTACCTACAACATGACTGTCAATTGGGCATGGTTTTGCAAAACTGCCCGGATTCTTGAACTTTGGTGGAGGAGGCACATGGGATACTAATGAAATCGGTTCATCTTCGTTGAATCTTACAGTTAAATCTTCGTCGATCTCCTTTTCTTGGTCCCCAAGTTTTTCCTCTCTTTCAACATCTATATCATTTGGCACATCTGGTTGCAGATTTAGTTCGGGCTCACCATCAGTCTCAGAATTCATGTCATAGAGCCAAGTGTATTGAGGACAAATGTTCGAGGCATTGGTTAGTTGTTCCGTTTGGTTCGTAAAATTTTGACTCAATATCTCTTGATTAATCCTCCTCTCCTCACATGAAGCTATGTACTTGGACAAAACTTCCTCCAAATTTGAATGTCCTTCCTGTTGTAGTGGAGGTGGACACAAGAAATCCGGTGGGTATATTGGACTTGGAGCATAAAATTGATCTTGATGCATATGGCTCCATGAAAAATCCAGGTGATATCCCCAATCTTGATAATAGTTATTGGGATAGACATAATTGTTGGGGTAATCACCACCATACTGATGCGGCCGAAACTGGTGGTGCATTGATGATTCATATGATTTCCAGCACAATAATCACAAATAACCGCCACACTTTGACGACGTTGAGCTTCAAAAGCGTCGAACATCTTCAAAAGTGTCTCAATTTGTGCTGATAATGCAGAAAGTGTTGTCGCGAGTCCATCATTCTCCCCTCCCCTTGGCCGAGTCATTTTTGCCATCCTTCGACTCTGTTGGGCTGCGATAACCTCCAACGTCTTCGAATTTGCCTAAATTTGTATTGGCTCGGATTATATGCATTTTGATTCAATCTGGTTGGGTAGATCGATTATAGCTCCCTATGAATTGAAATGATTCCCAATCGATGGCACATTGATCCGTAGTATGACTCCCAAAGACATAACTCACAAACCATTCTTTGTCTTGTTGTGTGGATGGTGGGCTCCATGTTTCCATTGGTCAAGTCATGTTAGGTATATGGCCATTGATACGCAAAGTCATCCATGGTACCTGAAAAGAGAGAAAGAAAAAAAATTTGAAAGAGAATTAAAGAAAAAAAAATGTTTAAATTAAAACTAATTTGATAAAAATTAATATTGGTAAAATTATTAAACTAATTCCCCAGCAGCGGCGCCAAAAACTTATTGGTAGATTTCGCAATCAATGAATACGTGTAAGTATACACGGTCAACAAGTAATAAAGTGAAAGTAGAGTATCGTTCCCACGAGTAATTATTTAATAAAAATCACCAAGTACTAATTCTTAATCAAACTAATTTTATTTAAACAATCTCAAATCGTGATTTTTCTAATTAAGAAAACTAAATTAACTAATTAAAAGAGATTATTCTAAAATAAAACAAATAAACAAAACTAAGATTTTAACGAATGAATTCAGATAAATAAGGATTAAGACTCCAATATCCCCAATTATGAACTGTAAATCAATTATCCAATTATCCCAATTATTATGTCTACTGAATTGTTAACAGGAATTCTCAAATACCAAAGGTCCTTTTCCAAATGATCAATTGCCTTCTATTTAATCCAGATTAATATTGTTATATTCCTATGCAAAATAATTGAATTAAACTCTTTCCAATCCCAATTCCTTATGTGTTACATGCGTGAATGAGATATTTCCATTCTATTCATGAAGCCTAATTATTCACATCAGCAAATAACTAAGTCACATGTTATCATGCCCGCTTCTAACCCTAGAATTTCTCTTTCAATTCCTTCAGAGTAACAAAGTAATTACTGATCAGATAATTAATCAATAAGTTCAAGACAAGATAAACAATTCACTTTGACATAAATAATTGGAATAAATCGAATAACTAATTTATAGACATAAAAAGTTCAATTGAAATCTTAATGAAAGAGTTAGTTCATAATTAATGAATTAAAATCAAGAATCCACAACTGAATAGACATTAAAAGATAAAAGTATGATAAGAGAAGAGAATAGAATCTGTTGTCAGCAAATCTGATGCTCCCCTCTTGCTATAGCTCTTTAGTGTTTTTCAATTTGCTTCAATCTCTAATGGCTAATTAAGAACTAGGGTTTATATTCTAATCTAATGGAGTGTTTTATCTAAGCTAAGCTATGTAATCCCCCTTTATTTTATGCCTTACATCATGTATTTATAGATTACAAGTCCAATTTTTAGCTTAGGAACAAACCCAATCCAATTTGGAGTCAAAAAGGTGTCAAAATTCGCCGAAAAACGCGTCCAAGCCTTGCCAATCACTTCTCAAAGACTTCAGTAACTGCTCACACGGCTGATTCTCTAGCGCCCGGGCCAACAAGCATAAACTCTAAATGGGCGCCTGGAGTGGAACATTTTCGACATTTTCTCGCTCCGACGCCCTTTGGGAAAATGGCCTTAACTTCTTCGTCCGAACTCCGATTTGATGATTCAAGATGCTCCGGAAAGAGGAGACGTAGATCTACAACTTTCATTCTTTAAGTGTTTCAAATAAGGTCCCGAGCAATACTCAAATTGGCTCAAGTGATCTAGCATGTAAATGGCAAGTTTAAAATGCGCGATCTAGCCACCCCCCAAACGTCGATCCAAGTAACTTTTGTCCCAATTCCTACAAAACAACATAAAACATGCATGAATAGACATAAACACTTAAAAACATCCAAAAGATTAAGTTCAAACGCACTCAATTATGAGTATAAAACTCACTCATCAACGGGGAATAATAAATTATTTCTGATTAAAAAGATGATGACTTGGAGGATCATTTAAATTCCTTTCAGGGAATTATTAATTAGTTAACTGCAATAGGTATCAAGTTTGATGATGAGATACAGGGATTATGGATGCTTGGTACATTGTCGGATTCGTGGGAGACATTTCAAATGTCGTTGTCTAACTCTGCTTCAGATGGTAAAATTACTATGGATTTGGCCAAAAGCAATATTCTGAATGAAGAGGTTCGAAGAAAGTCGCAAGGTATCTCTTCACAATCTGATGTGCTAGTTACCAAAAGAAAGAGGAGGAGCAAAAGCAGACATCCGATGAACAGAGGCAAAACCAGAAGTAAGTCTAACAAATTTACAAATGTAGAATGTTTTCATTGTCATGAGAAGGGGCATATTAAAATTTTTTGTCGTCGATTCAAGAGGAAGAACAATATGGAAAATGGTAAAGAAAAAGGGAATGATGATAATCGGGTTACTACTGTTTATAATGATTTTCTCATTATGTATGATGAAAATGTTTAATTTTGCTACTCATGAGATGAGTTGGGTCATTGATAGTGGTGTATCAGTTCATGCTACTTCGCGGAAGGACTTCTTTACATTATATGCATCTGGTGACTATGGGGTTGTAAAGATGGGTAATGATAGAGTGTCGAAAGTTGTGGACATTAGGGACGTGTGTTTGAAGACTAATAACGGTACAAGGTTAGTTCTCAAAAATGTTAAGCATGTTCCTAATATTCGGTTGAATATGATTTCTGCTAGTAAACTTAATGATGATGGATTTTGCAACGTCTTTGAGATTTTTGAGTACACGTTGCAGGCAAAGCTCCTACAAACATTGGTAATGCGGTGGAGAATGATAGTCAAGCAAAGATGTGGCATAAGAGATTTGGTCACATAAGTGAAAAGGGATTAAAGCTATTGGCCAAGAATAACAGTCTATCTAGGTTGAAACATGCACAGTTGGAAAAATACAGTGATTGCTTGGTTGGAAAGCATAACAGAGTTTCATTTACGAGTTCTTCATCACGAAAGCAAGATATACTTGATTCGGTACACTCCGATGTATGTGGTATGAAGGTAAAAACACTTGGTGGTTCTCTTTACTTTGTGACATTTATTGATGATCATTCAAGGAAGATATGGGTATACACTTTGAAGACCAAAAATAAAGTACTTGATGTATTTAAGAAAATTTTCAGGCATCAGTTGAAAGATAAACCGGTAAACAGTTGAAAAATAATGGAGGTGAGTACATAGGACCCTTTGACGAGTATTGCAGAGAGCAAGGTATCCAGCATCAAAAGACACCTCCTAAGACTCCTCAGTTAAATGGTTTTGCAGAGAAATGAACATGACCTTATCTGAAAGAGTTAGAAGTTTGCTTTCACAAGAAAAATTACCGAGTTCTTTTTGGGGTGAAACATTAAGTACAACCGCGTACTTATTAAATTTGACACTGTGTACCATTGGAGTTTGATGTACCGAACAAAGTTTGGACATGTAAAGTTATTTCTTATGATTCTTTGTGTGTCTTTAGATGTAAGGTATATGTGAATATTCCTAAAGATGAGAGATCAAAGGTTGATGCGAAGACTCGGCAGTGTATTTATTGGGTATGGTCAAGACGAATTTGGTTACAAATTGTATGACCCGGTTCAAAAGAAAATAGTTCGAATTCGAGATGTAATTTTTATTGAAAACCAGACTATAGAATATATTGACATGTTTAAGAAGATGGTACCGAACAACCTTGATGATCTAGTTGGCTTGGATCCAGTTCCTTTGACATCCGAATTTTTTAAGTCTGTGGAAGAAATTCGGGATGAGAACGTTGATTTAAATGAGGCAGATGTTCCTATACAAGAAAATATACATGATGATGCTCCCAGTCGCCACATTTGTTGGAAAACCTACATATTAATGTTCGGAGGTCTACTCGAGATCGAAAAATTTATACACGCTATTCTTTTAATGATTATATATTTTTGACAAATACACGAGAATCCGACAATTATGAGAAAACTATGAAAGATTAACATAAAGAGGAGTGGGTTAATGTCATGCAAGATGAGATGCATTCATTGCATGAAAATCATACATTTAAGTTAGTGAACTGCCTAAGGGTAAAAGGGCCTTGAAGAATCGGTGGGTTTACAGGGTAAAGCAAGAGGAACACACCGCACACTCACGGTACAAGGTTAGATTGGTTGTGAAGGGATTTACACAGAAAAAGGGTGTTGACTTCGATGAGATTTTTACTCCAATTGTGAAATAACATCCGTTCGAATGATACTTGGCTTAACCATTACACTTGATTTAGAGGTTGAGTAAATGGATGTGAAGACCGTCTTCTTACACGGTAATTTAGAGGAAGAGATTTATGTGGAACAGTCGGAGGGCTTCGAAGTGAAAGGAAAAGAAGATTATGTGTATAAATTGAAAAAAAGTCTTTATGGCTTAAAGCAAGCACCGGGACAGTGGTACAAGAAGTTTATGTCAGTTATGGGGGAGTATGGCTACAAGAAAACTTCTTCAGATAATTGTATATTTATGCAAAAAAATTATGACGATGATTTTATTATATTTCTACTTTATGTTGATGACATGTTGATTGTTGGCAGAAATTCTTCACGAATTGAGTTGTTGAAAAAACAGGTGAACAAGTCTTTTGCGATGAAAGTCTTGGGTCCAGCAAAACAGATACTTGGCATAAGAATCACACAGGATAGGAATGCTAAGCAATTATTTTTATCACAAGAAAAGTACATCGATAAGGTACTTCAAAAATAGAAGAATAAAGTTACTTGGTTACACAAGCTGGAGATCTCCATACCCGAAAATCTACTTCAGGTAATATGATTTCTTTTGTTGGTGGGGCTGTGTCATGGAAGTCTAAACTGCAAAAGTGTGTTGTACTTTCTACAACAGAGGTAGAGCTTATTGCAACAACTGAAGCGAGTAAGGAGTTGTTATGGTTGAAGAAATTTTTGAACGAGTTGGGATTCAAAGAGAAGATGTACGTATTGTTTTGTGAAAATCAGAGCGCTATTCACTTCGGTAAGAAATTCATCATTTCATTCCAAATCAAAACATGTTGATGTGAGATATCATTGGATTAGAGATGTTCTTCACGCAAAGTTGTTAGAACTTTAGAAGATTCATACAGACGATAATGGTTCCAATATGATGACAAAGATATTACGAATGGGAAAACTTGAGTATTGCAGATTGAGCGCCAGGATGGCGAACCCCTCCACATAGTCGTGAGGGGAGATTTGTTGGATTATTCCCTCCTATGTGAGTAGGCCCAATTAGTAGCCCATATGGTCTATTAATCGATATGGTGATATAACATAAGTTTTAGGGAAAACAGAAAAAACGAGTAACAAAACGGAAAAGAGAAAAAGACAAAAACTGATTTTCGTAGGAAATAGTGTAGTGTTTTACAACTCAGCGATCGGAAAGTCATTCGTGGTACGATTGACTGATTTTTAGTGGGTGACGACGTAATTTGTTGGTCTTCAATTTAAACGGTGGGATTGACTATATATAAGAAGTAGGAACCTATATATTCATTTTCATTTTTTTAATAAAATATTTTTTTTAAGTCTAGTGTATAAATAAATTTATACTAGTTATGTAGAAAAGTATGTTTTTCACATTTTTAATATCGAAAATAGTACTAGTAAATAAGGTAATTTACGGTCATTATCTCAATGATAGTGATGGTAGGTTCTACCATGATCATAAAAAAGAAAATATTATAAAAATAAATAAAGTTGGTCAATTTCCATAACATGTTCCCCTGGTCCATTTCTAAATTCTAAATATGTGTGTATGGGATAATTCTGTTTTGTAGGTAGGTGGTAGGTGGAGTAGGAGGATAAAATTATCTTCTGTTTTTTTTTTAAAAGCTTATTCTATGGTAAATAAGTTACATTTTCTCCCATCCCTCTCATCTGACATTAATTTTATTAACTTAATATAAAAGAAAAGGGCTATATATATATATATATATATATATATATATATATATATCCCAATAAAATTATTTACAACTAATTCATATATCACATAAATTGATACTTTTATAAAAGTATATATATATATATACCATCCTTGAAATTTATATATGAGGCCAAATAATAGTAGCTAGGAAAGACAAATGTAGTGAACGTGTCAGATGGCTATTAGTCGTTCGGAATTGAATATCACAACTGGCATGAAAGAGAGATTCAGATTGATGAGGATATAGAAGAAGAAGCAGACGATGATCCATCACACGCCCACGCCCATCATAAGAAACACGTGTCAAATTTATGGTGTACTACTCTAGTAAGTATAAAAATACTAGTACAACTTTTATTCAACACGTCAAAATGGAGTCTGAAATTTGACAGACTATCACGGTCTCTTCTCTTCTTGTACGTATATTATTATTATTATTATTATTATTATTATTACACGTAGTAGTATTATTGTACTGAAATGAAACCTCATGGAAGGTGTTGCACGTGTTAATATATTCAGTTTTATAATATTAACACAAAATGTAAAGTTTTAAAATATCGTATTCTATCTTCACCACTAATATTATTAATTGTTTGGTGAATTATATATCTACAAATTTAGTTTAATTTAATTGACAACCTAATCCTGCATATGATTAACAGTGAAATAATTTATAAAGTCTATAAATACTAAAATTATGTTTGTTTGTTTGTTTGTAAATATTATAATTTCAAAATTATATTCTTATAAATTATTAATTTTATGATTAAATAGTTTTAATCACATGTTTGTTTTATGAAATTATTTATGAAATAACTTAAAATAATCTCATGTTATATTTATTTTGTTCAAAATTATTTAAAGAATTGGATAAAAACTTATTGTTTGTATTATTATACATTTACCACTAATAATAAAGATATTATATTCTCATCAGTTTGAATATAGATAGAGAAGAAAAGATATATCCATCTTTTTAAAAAAAGTTGAAGGTTAATTTTATCCACAAAATTTTAGTATTTTCAAATAGTAGAGATTATAATATATAGTTGGACATTGTATTAAATTAATAGTTCTTCATTCCAGGTCATTTTATTATCCCAGGATTAATAATCACATGTTTATTTTAAAAAACGTACAAACAACATATTTGTGATTAATAGTCAAATCTCAAGTGTAATCCTTACAAACAAACATAATCTAGGAATATAGTTTTATTCTATCTTTTCCCTATAAACAATAATTAGTTATTTGATTGGTACGATAAAATGAAAATGAGATTAAGATAACAGAATTTAAGAATATTTGTCTTTTTATATTACTATCAATAAAAGTAAAAATATATAAAAACTCTTTTATGTGACAGAAAGATTATCAAATAAAATTCTTTTTATTAACAGTGAGGGTACATAATTATATCTTTAATTTTAGACGAACTATAAAAAAAAATGTATCTATAATGTTAGAATTACAATCATTTCCGCCTCTCTCTTTTTTTTGTATGAGAAAAATACTTATTTATTACATTTTGTTAATAAGATTTTAAAAAAATTTCTTCATAAAACATAGTTAATGTATAGTATGAAAATCGAAAATTAATCAAAATCACTAAGCTTAATATTGAAGCAATAAATTGATTGTTCAAACTAATCAAATTTCTTCCATAACAACAAATAATAAAAGATCTTGTTAATGACAAAGAGTCGGCAAATCCAATAAAATGGATAATCATTTCATTATATATAAATCATGTGAAAAAACTACTCAAATTTATAAAGGGTAATTATATTTTTACATATAATTTTAATCTTTTATAATGTTTCCGTATATCTCTATTGACTACTATAGTATATTCTTTAACTACCACCATCCCGTCGTTAATGCATGTGTATCTCATTTCTTTTTCTTTATTTTTATCTACATAAAGATTTAGATAAAAAACAGTATGCAATTAATTATATATTTAATTCAATCTCTTTGTTTTCATAATTTAATTAGAAACTTATGTAATTAGGTTTATAAGTATGATAATTATTAAATCGAGTAAAATTACTCAAACTTTCTTTGAGAATATTTCAAATTATAGCAGCGAACTTCCCTTTTCATTTGCGTAGTTACACAACCTTTCAAGGATGGTTTTAAAAATTGGATCAGACTGACTCGTTGGTTCGACCAGTAAAAATTGGAATTAATTGGCATTTCGGTACAATTTGAACAAAAACACCAATTTTGATCAAAACTCGGTTGACCGTTGATTCACCGGTCAATCGTTAAATCGGTTATTAACCCAATGATCTCGTTTTTTTTTGTACCAAAAAAGTTTAATATTAAATTTAATCAGTTTTAGTAATATTGTAACTCAATTTTATTATGTTTTAGTTCATAAAAAATGAGATTTTTTTAATTTTATTAATTACTAATAATATATATTTTTATATATTAATGACGTCATTGAGTTAATAACGATTAGACCACTAATTGGATCAATGACCCATCTACCTGGTATTTTTTTCGATTCGATGACCGATCTAAGTATAAAAACCTTGCCTTCAATTCAATAATTTATTTAGCTTCGAAAGTACTACTCTATCCTCAATTTTGTAAAATTATTTTCATCCGCACATGTGACATGACAATTGAATTCAATGTTTCTCAACTTGGAATCCTTAATTTTCTTCTAACTTGTCTGAATTTGAAACTTTGATATTTTTACCAAATAAGGTTGACAAATTTCAATAATGATATTAAGTAAACTCATACTGTGTGTGGATGAGAGTACAAGTCTCATAAATTAAAAAAAAAAAAAGTCTCATAATAAAGGGAAAGAATGTTAAAGAGAAATGAAATACTAACAAGAATCGAAACTGAAACCTAATGATTTAAAGAGAATGACAAATAATTAATTAAAGAGGTTTTGTGATTCAATTAAAAAACAACTTGAGAGCTTAGGAAGTCAAAAAAAGTCAACCTTAATTGCATGGACCAAACTATAAATTTAGTCTAAATATCTTTTTTAAGAGAAAAGCTAATTAATCCTTGGACAAAAAGTATGTATGTTTTATTATTTATCATTGTGCAAACACCTAAATTAATTATGTTTATTTATAAAATTATAATCTCAAGACTATTAATCCTAGTATTATAATTTCGGGATTATAATTAAAATTAAAGATTATTAAATCATTTTATAATATTTAAACTAATAGTCCCAAGTTTAAATTTGAAAACAAACAAGACACTTGAGATTAATAGTCATATTCTAATTATAATTTTTTCAAACAAACATAGCCTTATATTGACCCTTAATTTTTGTAAAAAAATTATATGATATCATTATGTCTCGACACACATTATTATTAACTAGTTAGTTATTGATATATTGTGATAGAAATAATCACTCCCCTCTTCATTTCCCTTTATATTAATAGAAGATGATTTATTTTTTATTTTTCCTCACAGCCCCGTCAATTTAACCCGTCGTATGAGCTTATCGACTCGCCGAGTTTTCAGCTACTAAACGGCTTAGCTCTCCTCTCTTGACAGTTTTCGGACACGACTGCTTCGGATAGTCGCAGCCCCTAACTTATCTTTCAGACACCTATATATATATATATATATATATATAAACAAAATAGATTTAAATCACTTCTCTTAAATAGTATTTATTTATTAAAATATATCGTTTTAGAGATTCTTTTAAAATACAAAATAATATTAAAATAGAGTTGTCCCACTTATTTTTTTTATTTATAAAAATGTTACCCGCAACCCCACTTATTTTTTATAAAAATAATTATTAATAATTTTATAATAAAATTATAATTACTTTAAAATTAATATAGGTTATATTTACATTTTTGGTATAAAAAATTAATTAAATAAATATTAAAATGAAAACGATTTAGTTTTAATAAAATAAAAAAAATGATATTTAAAAGAGAGTGATATTTAATAAAAGTGTTTACGATCCATCCTATATATATATATATATATATATATGGATTAATACCCGAATTTTTTAATATTTTTCCATTTTAGGGATTGTCTTAATTAGAGAATTAAACTTTTATAATTTTTATCCACTTTGGGGATTGGCTTCTCAATATTTTCAATTAGGGGATTAAACATTTAATTTTTTTTCCATTTTGGAGACTGTTTTCTCAATTTTTTCATTAGAGGATTAAAATTTTAAATTTTTCTTATTACGTCTAAATTAATAGTGCCACAACAAAAAATTAATGACATGACAACATCACGTGACTACAAAATACTTATGTGTAATATTGAATCTCATTTTAACATTTATTCAATTAATTTTTTACCAAAAAGAATAAATATAAGACCATTATTAATTTTACTTTAAAAATTGTCATTAAATTTACTTTAAAAAATTAAATTTAAAAATAATAATTTATCAAAAGGGTAAAATTATCATTAAATTTACATTAAAAAATTAATAATGGGTTTATAATAATAATTTACTTTAAATTTAATATGGGTCTTATATTTATATTTTTGGTATAAAAAATTAATTGAATAAATGTTAAAATGAAACTTAATATTACACATAAGTATTTTTTGTAGTGGTTAGTATGAAGTTTATTTTGAGGAAGTTGGTCAATTGATCAATAATATTGATTCGATAATGCGGCCAGTTGTCAGATGAATGATTGGCGAAATGTCTTCTTTGGTCAGTATGTGTTAATATTCTATTAAATTAAATCAATTTTAACTTACCAAAAAAATAATTTGACAAAGTTAGCAATAGTCTCTATATATATATATATATATATATATATATATATATATATATATATATGTATGTATCCTTCTTCTCCCGATTTAATTAAATTAGTTTTTATCAATGCCCAATGATAATTGGCGCAAATCCACCAATTTTTTTTTGACTCTCAAAAAATATATAATATTTATTCTAACTTGAATTTTTATAGAATTTAGTATTTTTGGTGTAATTTGTAGATATCTATTCGATTTTACCCGACAAATGGGGTATGGAATCAAAGTATATAAAAAACATAATTATACAGTTGGAATAATTTTTTTTTTTATATGTATTCAAATTATATAAAAAATACTGAATTCGGTTAAAATTTCAATTAGAATAAATATTATCCGGGTCGCCCTAGACTCTTTGATATTTGTATATATATTTATACACGTCAGCACCTGACCACCACGAACCGCCGCTACCTACCAACAATCTCACATCTCTTTCTCTATCAAAAACCCAAATTCCGAAATTCCCAAAATCCACATCAGCATCTATCCTCATTCAATCCACTCAAATTTTCTCTCTCCTTTAAAATCAATCGGCATTTTTTAATTGTTTTTCATTTGACCCTCAACAACTTTAAGTCTTGTTAAGAAAAATTGCAGTGGTAAAATTCCTCTCTCTTGATGGGAAGCCGGGTCAAGTAAAGAAGTTAAAAACCGCTTTTTTACTTAGGGCTCTGTTAGCCATTTCTTTTGTGCTAATTACCTCCCGGCTTCCTCCATTTGTTTTATATATCTACAGGAAGAGAGAGAAATAGAGAGTTATAGAGAGAATATATCTCATACTAAAATGTCATATTCTTTCCTGAATTTATTACCTGCAAATTACTTTCTATAGATTTCTACGTTGATTTTCTGAGATAATATAATTGGATTCTTTACATCAATACCTCATAAACCCACTCGCTGTAGATATAGATTGGGTCAGATATTGTTTTTATTTGCTTTTGTTTGCTGTCGATTCTGATCATCATCTGTTTCGATCGTAACTTAAAAGCAAATAATTTTGACGTGATTGATTTTGTTAATCTAATATCAAGAATCATCAACAATTTTTTGGTCAAAACTGGTGGAACCCAGGTTTCTCGATTTCTGGGTATGATCATAAACCCATGAAATATCGAATTTTGATTTCTGGGTATTGACCGCAAATTGATTTTACGATCTGGGGTTTTGTTCGAATTTTAATTCCGAACGAGTGAATTGCGGGTATGAAGTCTGGAAACATTCTCGATAAGTGGCGGGATTACTTCCGTACTTCCAATTCTGACATATTTGATATTATCGAACATGGGATTATGGTTGCTGCTTCTGATTTTCCCCAAGAGTTCAGGTTAAGGCGAGATCGAATGGCTCAGATTTTGTTCTCTTCTAAACTGACTAAATGTGTAGGTTGTGATCGTGTTGAGTTGTTAGTTCCTGGTGAAGAGAGAGATGATGATGATGATAATTTTAAGATTGATTGTAGATGTGATTCTGAGACTGGTAGGAGCAAGGAGAGCAAATTGGATAGTGTTAGAGACGATCATGGTGGTGAGATGAATGTGAACCAGATGCTTAGCAATTACAGCTATGGGGATGCTGAGGCATTAACTGATGAGATTGAAAAGGAGTCTCAGATGCTTGGGGAGGTTTTTAGAATCAAAGGGATTTTGGAGAACAGTGAAGATGAGGTGTGTTTGTCCTCTTCTTCTACTTACATTCTCATGTTTTATTTGTTTGTTAGTAAAGTTATATGTTTATGAAAATTAATAAGTTTTCGAAGCTGTGGTACTTGGCTATGGCTCTTTTGAGATGGGTTTGAAGAATTGTTTTCTGAGATAGTTTAATTAGTTTTTTTTGAATGGATTCATTTGTTTACCTGGTTGATTGATTCGTTCTTTTTTGACAGCCTGATTTGTTATTGATCGATTCACTGAGGAGGCTTGAATTGATGTCTTTGTCTGTGGAAATTCTTAAGGTTTGGATATAATGCTTTATACTAGTCATTGGTTATTTTCTTAGTGCTTGTTTTAGGGTTTGTTGCATTTTTAAACCTTTTCGTTTACATTACTGTTCATACTTCAGGCCACTGAGATTGGAAAGGCAGTTAATGCTCTTCGAAAGCATGCCTCAAAGGATATTCGACATCTAGCCCGGAAACTCATTGAGTATGAATTTCTTGCTTCTTGCTTAAATGAATTTCTATATATGAATTGTATTCACTTGACAGTGCAATAACATATTAAATGACTCCCGCTTGTGAAGATACCATTAGGAGATTTTTGTTTTGTAATGTTAAAAATAATAGTTTGATGGCCCTAATAGTTAGGGCCCACGTAATTTCTAGGAATTGTGTACAAAATAAGAAATGATAAATAAATGGAAAAGAAGATGATGCTGAATAATTTTTTTTCAAGTGTTTCCATTTTCTACTCTTCAGTTTTCTTGTGTGATTGGACCATGAATTTTAATTAATTTCAGTGTCACCAATGTGATATGAATTGTGCACTAAATTTTGTTTATTTGGAATGGAGAATTATATTATCCTTTCATTATCTGCTTGTTAGTGGAGTTATTCTACTAGTTGTGAATTCAGTTCACTTCCTTTCAGCTAGAGTGGCCGTTAATTCTTCTATTTTATATTTGAGCTTAGGGAGCTTATCTCTTTATTCTGAGCCAACTGTTATGAATTGCAGGGAATGGAAACTTATGGTAGATGAGTGGGTGACTGCTACAGCAACTATTGCAGGTAGTTTATCAGGAAGTTTTTTTTAAAAAAAATTATATTTATATTTTTTTTCATTTTATTCATTTGAATAGAAATTGAGGTCAAAATCCAATATGTTCAATATGAACTTATAGGTGCCTTGGAAGGCGGTACCCCGGAGTCTATGAACCCCTCTGTTCTTGATGAAGAAGAAGGGCTCCCTTCGCCTCCATTGGATGATTTAGCATTTTTTGCTACTCAGCCTACTTCAATGGAACTTTCTCAGGTATTGTGAATTTCGTCATCCCTGTACGTTCAGCAATTTACTTGTGGTTTTTGTGATTATAAGCTGATTGAGGTTTTCTCTGGTGTGTTTTTTCTCAACTGTGCTGTGCGAAGTTCTTTGATGGCATGGACGATGACGAAAGTAAGTTGAATTTTTATCCCTTATGAGTTTCTCATATAGCTTTGCTATGTGTACTTTGTTTCAGAATTCCCTACTTTCTAGGAATTCATGATATTTATTGGTCGTTTTGTTGCAGATCTTGGAAACATCGCGGAATTCAACAAGAACCGTGAAAGTGGTAGAAATCCACTGGTGGAGAGCCCCAATATTATGAAGCAGAGGCAGCGGCTTCCCATTGAGTCAATCACTCCTCCAAAGGACAAGAAGGATGAACAAACTAGGAAACAAGAAGCTTCAATCAAGAAACAAGCGACACTTCTGAAGCCAAATAAGCCCTCCATTGCGGAATCCGGACCTGGGAGACCTACAAAACCAAGTTTCGAACACAAGGTTCGTAACGAGACAAAGTTGCCGCAAAAATCAGAAAAAGTAACTATCCAGAGGTCACCAGTGTCTCAACAAAATGTAAGTCTTGCTATACCAGATGTTTTTTACACTTTTAGTTAGCCAATTGAAGCTTTGAACTGATGGTTGTTTGTTTGACCAGAAATCAAGGTGTTCAGATGAAGCCTCCGTTCAAGTAAAACTCGAAGCCACAAAGAGGAAGCTTCAAGAGCGCTACCAACAAGCTGAAAATGGTTTGTCTACTCTTTTAAATATGGATTTCTTGTCTTGTGCGCCTTTGCAACCTTGAATTTGAGATGATATCTCCTAGACCTAGGTAAATTTGGATTGGGAAAAAAAAACTCAAAACTTGACATTTGTCGGAAAAATATACTGAATAGGAAATCTGATGAGCATGCCTCACAGTGAGCTTGGTATCAAGCTGTTGGTTGGATGGGTTGACAACCACCTGCTGGATATCTATGCTTGTGCTGAGAGCACACAAACAATATCATTCCTCTATTTTGACATTGTCTTGCTAATGGCTCTATATCTGATAGAAGGGTTACTCCATAAAGTTATTTGAATCTTAATAGCAAACTAATAAAAATTTGAGTTTCATCTGATGATGCTTTGTAATTTTTGTTAACAGCCAAGAGACAGCGGACGATACAGGTTATGGAATTGCAAGATCTTCCCAAACAGGTTCTTGGCCATAAAAATCCTCACGTGAGACCTGGCAATAACCATAACAGGAATTGGGCAAATGGGCGTCGCTAGTTTCCCTAATTTTGTAGACTTGATTACAACAACCAACCAAGTTTCCTTCAGTTTGCATGATAACCTCTTCAGGCAGTTGCCTTTCATCCGCTTGATTTTCGAAGGTGCAAATTTTATTTAATTGATATGGGGTTACTCCAAGATTTGGAGAGTCAGCTTTTGGGAATCCTCTTGTTCAATTAGGAGACATTTAGGTGTAGACTTTTTAATTGCAGTGTTAGAGACCGGCATAAACTTTATCCATCTGGTTCGCCAACTTGTTTCGGTGCAGCCTCAGATATGTGAATTTTTCCTGAACAAATTTTCTGTGTCTTGGTTCTTATAGTCCAGTCAGTAGCCAGTGATTGCATTTCTGAATTGCACAGAATAAATGCATGGTAAACATGCAAAAACACATTTAAGCAAAAATATATATATGTTTTGGGTTGGTGGGGTATCTTGTCCTTTTTCTTTCATCCCTACTTCAAGATGACAAAGATAATTATAAGTTAGATATAGTTAACTTGAATCCCTGTCATAGTGAATTATGCGAATTGATATTTTTATATGAAATTTTTATATTTTCAAATAATTTTTCAGTGAGTTGCATATTTTTGTCACTTGTGATCTTTGAAATTATCTGTTCTGAGTTCTATTTGTCATTTTTTTTAAGTGATGGTAGTAATCATACTACATTCGTTCAAAAAATAGAGATATATTTTGATTTTTTAATTAAAAATATATGAAATTATTTAGTTTTAATACGATTAATATAACATTTGTAAACTAATTTTAAAATATTATTAATTATCATATTTATTTTTAAAACTTGAATAAAAATTTGTAAACTAATTTTAAAATATTATTAATTATCATATTTATTTTTAAAACTTGAATAAAATTATATAAATTTTGAGTTTTAGAATTTAACAAATTGACCCTATCAGTTACTACTAGCTTAATCACTTAATTATTGGAGTATTTTTTTTATTGGAAATCAATTATTTCCTCCCAGCAAGGTCAAATTTTGTTTATGTGCATTAAATAATTCGTCTGACTTGTATTCCTCTCTTATTTTTTTTCTTTATTTTTGTGTATTATTAGATGTTGAAAACATGGGAGAATGGACTTGGTCCTGAATCCTGATCTTAAAGAAGCTGACGTGTTTGACTTCTTGAACGTGTTGACCAAATAATATTAATAACAACTACTTTTATTGTTTCTTCTCTATTTATGTAAAATTAAGCTTTTAATATAAATTAGCTTTTAGCATATATTTTGCAAATTAAAAAATAATTAAAAAACATTAACTATACTATTAATTGTCTATAATACCCTTCACCTCACTTATCTCATAAATATGGATCAAAAAATTAGGTGAAGTAATAAGGGGCAATTTAAGAAAAATAGTGATCAATTCTCCTAGATAACCATAAATGACAAATAATTAGAAATAATAAAAAAAATCTAAAACGACCTACATATAAAAATGGAAGAAGTACTATATAGTCTTCCAGTCTCATTTAGTTACCGGGACAATTAGGTAATCTACCAACTTTCTCTTATTTTTAGGCATTTACTATTAAAATATGAATTAATTAATACAAAACAAACCTTACCTTATTCCTTGCAATCCCGTTTAAGGTCACATTTAGATTTAGTTAAGGTTTTCTAAGTGAAGCAAATTTTTACCAAATGTGAGGTCTTAAATAAGATTCTAAATTTAAGGTCTCGAATATTTAGATTAATGTTATAGATATAAATTATGCATATAAAAAATTGTGTATAAACTGGCCAATAATATATTATGGACACAAAAAATTATACACAAACAATAGTAAAAAAAAAAGAGAAAATAGGAAGCGGGACATATTATCGAATGTTTTATACATTTTTATTGGTATGTAATAAATGAGTCATACTTTTGGTACACATTTTTTGTATATAATTTATGCACATAATATATATATATTCTAAAATGATACAACATATAGATTAATGTTATGGACACAAATTATATTCCAAAAATAGTTGTGCACAAAAAAGAAGAGAAAATAGAAGGCGAGATTCACAATTAGATGTTTTACACATTTTCATCGATAAACAATACATAAGTCTTACTCTTCTTGCACAATATTTTGTGTAAAGTTTGTGCACATTATTATTCTATTCAACATACTCTCTATGTTCCTTAATATTATAAGTCTTTTTAGAGATATAGGGAATTGTACCCAATTCTCCTGAGTTATGTTTGTTTGAAAGAATTATAATTTCGGGATTATTAATCTCAGGATTATAATTATGACTATTAAATTATTTTATAATCCCTAAACTAATAATCTCAAGTCTAAATTTAAAAACAAACAAAAATAATAGTCATATTCATAATTGATTAAAAAAGCAACTCAAAAAATACAATAACTAAATAGAACAATTAAACTTCTTCCAACATTCCATTTAACAAATGAAAATAATTTATGTTAGACAATTTTCTTGATAAATTTGAATTTCATCTAATCGATAAGATAAGATAATAATATAGGAGTCCTTTTTTTTATTCTTTCATATCATGTACTACTACATTGATATATATTTATAATATCAACAACACTTTTTTACCAATTTATTCACAATATATATCATTTTAAAAATATAAAAAAAAATACTTCAAATCAGTTAAATTTCAGTTAAAGACCATTATATTTAAATATTTTATTACACATTATTTGTGTTGAGCTCAACTTAATAAGACGTGTTTTTTGAATTAAGGACTTGTAATAATTGTGTTTTGACTTCTTACTTAGTAAGGTAGTTTTATGAAAACAACAGCAACAATAGCTATGACCATATAATTCCTTTTCCTTTACCTCAAATGAAGTTAATTTGGTGGATAGATTTTCAATGTGATTAATTTTAAAATGATATAAATTCATAATTAAATACTATAAATAATTTAAAAGTATAATTAAGATATCATTTATAAAATTCTTAAACAATTTACATTTAATTCTAATATTTTGCAAATTAACTTCTAAAAGTCAAAATTAAGATTTTATCTTGAGGGGCCCTTAGTAGTTCAAGTGTCAAAATCAAATTAGGTGGTACTAATTATATGAATTATGAAACGAATGCCAAATGGACCATATCTCAATTGCGGCTACAGATTTTGAGACTCCAGAAATTTCAAAATGGGCACGACTTATAAAATTGTTTTTACATCTTAATAGTTTTTTTATATACTAGCAATTATAATAGTCGTATCAATTAAAATTAAATAAATTCATATCAATTTAAAATTATATATATATATATATATATATTATTGGGTATGACAATAATTCTTATTAGATTTGGATTTAAGTATTACTTAAAATTTGTTTTGGTTTAAGAAAGTCATCTTTTCTAACTATACTCAATTTAGTATTTTTAATTTTATTTGGTTATGAATTTTTCTATGGTCTATAAATATGGGTGCTAAGATTTTGGAGAAGAGATATTCAGATAGAGATTTAAATACATTCAGATACATTCAGAGAGATTCAGAAATATTTTAAGAATTCTCGTAGTTCTATCTCTTTATCTTGTACTATTCAAATATTAATTTAGTGGATTTCTTCTGTCTTTTCCGTGATTTTTTTTATTTGAGTTTTCACGTAAAACCTTATGTTATTGTCTTTATCTTTCTGTGTTGATTTATTGTGTTTGTCATAACAAACTGGTATCAAAACTTGGTTATTATCGATCCATACTATGGCGTTGAGTTCGTCTTCATCAACAAAATTTGATATTGACAAATTCGATGGGAATATTAGTTTCAGTCTTTGGCAGGTTTGGATGAATGTTGTTTTTACTGAGCAAGGCTTGAAGAAAGCTATTGTAGGGAAGCCAATGAAGCCTGCAGATATGCCTGATACGGATTGGGATACGAAGAAAACTAGCGAGATGTCTGAGTCAGAATGAGAAACTATGGATGATAAATTAAAACACTTTTAGCAATTCAGTTGTGCTTTTCAAATGATAGTGTTGGTCAGAAGGTGGAGCTTGAAGTAACTTTTTCTCATGCTCAGAAATTACAGCATAGTTCAGATCATGTGACTACTACTACTGTTGTAGATAAGAATATTATTCTAGAGGAGGAACATGTTGTGACGCCCCCAAAATCGGTATACATCACCTATTCTGAGTCGCCAAATACATGGTACACAATTCAAATACAACTTAATTATACAACAGTCGTGTAAAATACGACTAAACATATGCTATGAGTTTTAATACAAATATTGTCATCTAGACAATATACAAACTCAATTGGGTCCTCATTACATTTATTATCACACTATTTCATGTAATAGTGAGGACTACTAATGCTACTTATCCGGACCATCACTGCTCCTCGACTAGTCCCCTCGCCACGCCCTCATTTGAAGAACAATAAAAACAAAAGGGTGAGCTCAACTAGCCCAAAGAAAATATTATGACTAAGATAATGCGTAATAAATTATCATTAACCTTCAATGCAGTGTTAAAATGATAAAATATAACAAACATCAAGTTTAATCTGCAATGGAACAAGCAAATCCATTGTAAGAGTCAAGTAGAGAATAAAATCTACTATCTTCTATGATTTAAAAGATTTTCATGACTTTTATCACCGAGACTTAGCTTAATAAACAATCCACATCATCCCCGTATTACTACCAAGGATATTCATTAAGATCACAACCACAAATTATCCATGCACCACGCCAATGATATTCGTGTGTATTCATCAATGGTCATGCGATCATGGCAACAACCTGCCTATCAATGCACTACGGGCCAATGAGTACTTTTTTCCACATCATTTGTAATATTACGATCACGATTACAATCGAATAATCCCCGGTCATAATCATACCAAGTCTATCTATGCACTACAGCCACGTGACTGACTTTCAACATAATATAAACATGAGGATGATGACAATGATATAAGAATTCAATAAAATAAGTTCAAGAATTAATTTATCCAGAACTAATAATGTCCAAATTGTCAACACGATAATCGCTTTTGTGGAGTAAAATTCAAGAATGCTCGTAAGAATATTTCCATGAAAAGATACTGGATGAAGCGCAAATATCAAGGATATTTCACTAATTTCATGAAGTATATAAGTCAAAACTTTAACCAACTGAGTATAATAAAGAATGGAATAACAAAAGAAATCACCAAGCATGCGATGAATCATTAGATAAAGTTATTCCAATGTAATAATAAATAACGAAATTCAGTCACGCAGAAAGCGCACGTATGTGATGTTCCAATGTAATAATAAACAATGGAATTCGTGTCATGCGAAACGCACGCATGTGATGTTCCAAATGTAATAATAAATAATGGAATAATGTAAGAATTACACCAAGTATAGGTATCCACAGATACGAGTTATTCCAACTGGAATAATAAAGAATGGAATAACAAAAGAATTTTACCAATAAGAAAGAAGGAATACCCTAACGAGTACAACAAATAATATCCCTTACCGTAAAGAAGAGTATTTTCAATGGTAGGATGAGGATATACTCAAAGAAAACTTGCACTACGCCAAAGCTTTCTTAAACTCTAAAGAAATACGCCAAGATTATAGAAGAAGAACTCTCTACGCTTTCTCTCTGAGTTTCAAAGAATTCGTAAGAAATAATGAAGGAAGGAGCTTCTATTTATAGAAGAATGGATCTGATAAGAATTAATTCATGAACGGTCCAGATTGATTTACTTTAAAATCTGACGGTCCAGATTGAAACTTACAATAAAATATAATATATTCTATTTATAATCTAATAAAATGAATAACTTTATAAAAAAATTACTATGCAACCACTATGCAGGCACTATACAAATACTATGCATAATAAAATATAATATATTCTAATTATTGCCTAATAAAACAAATAACTTTATAAAAGTATTCTGTTTTATATAAAAAGATTTTACTATTAGTCTAATAAAACGAATAACTTTATAAAAGTATTCTGTTTTAGATAAAAAAAAATTCTGTTTTATTACATTAATAATACTAATAAAACAAAACTCATCATTATTATTATAATTCACAATATTAATCGACTGTGTCGTCGTTCTGCAAAGAGGGGCTTTCAATAAGGATTTTTCCCCATCGACGCCAAGCAATTATGATGACCCAAACCTCTCCTCGATGTAACTTCTGCACATCGTTAATATTGCAAATAATAATATTAATAACTTTGTCATCTCAATTATTGATTATAAAATATTGACAATAATTGAATCAAATAACGTGAGATACTACGCAAAGAATCTTCGTAATAATAATTGAACAAAACCGAGTGACTTCTTACGTAAGATCAATAGTCAATACCAAATTGCGCTTTCAGGCAACACGCCAGACATCGTATTTTTTAACAATTCCGGTGTTTCAATGCTTAACTGTAAAACTTCACCGTTATTTTCATAGAAGTATTTTTGTCGCTTTCTCAATCCGATAATAATTCCGCTAGGGTCCACCAATGATTGTGTCGTTGTACGAATATTCCTCGTTAAAACGAATATTCCCACCCAATCGAATATTATATAACAACTTCACGTACTTTGCAAAATTTATAAATATTACCCATAACTATAACATTATATCAAATTCATTCCATAATATTCAAAAATAATATTTATAGAAAATTTATCTTTATTCATAAAAGTTGAGGTCTTACACATGTGGAAATTCAATATAGTCTCACTAGAGACAGAGTAAAGAGGACAGTGCGACCACCACAGAGATGTGAGTATTCATATTTTGTTGCTTATGCTCTTTCTACTACAGAGACAGAATATATGTCTATTACAGAGGTTGTTAAGGAAGCTATTTGGTTGCGAGGATTGTTTGGAGAGATCAACATGGATCATAAAGTTAATGTTGTCCATTGTGATAGTCAAAGTGCTATATACTTGACTAAAGATCATATGTATCATTAGAGGACGAAGCATATTGATGTCAGGTATCATTTTGTTCGAGACATTGTTGAAGATGGTGACATTAAGGTCTTGAAAATTGGTACTACAGACAATCCAGCTGACATGTTAACGAAGTCGTTACCATATACCAAGTTCAAACATTACTTGGACTTGGTTAGTGTTCGATGCACTTGAGTTGTGCATTTTGAGAAGAGGAGAAAGTTCACTATTTGTATAATATTTGGAGGATTCAAGTCAAGGTGGAGATTTGTTGGGTATGACAAGAATCTTTATTGGATTTGGATTTAGGTATTACCTAGAATCTATTTTGGTTTAGGAAAGTTATATTTTCTAACTATATTCAATTTAGTATTTCTAATCCTATGACCTATAAATATGGGTGTTAGGATTTTGGAGAAGAAGTATTTAGATAGAGATTTAGATACATTCAGATACACTTTAGATACATTCAGAGAGATTCAGAAACATTCTAAGAATTCTCATAGTTCTATCTCTTTATCGTGTATACTCTTCAGATATTTATTTAGTGGATTTCTTCTACCTTCTCCGTGATTTTTTCTCGATTTTAGTTTTCATGCAAAATCTTGTGTTATTGTCTTTATCTTTCTCACGTTGATTTATTGTGTTTGTCATTATATATATATATATATATATATATATATATATATATATATATATATATATATATATAATCCCATTTCTAAAGTGAACTCATGGAAGTTTAACTAAGAGCGAATCGACTTATATATATATATATATATATATATATATATATATATATATATATATATATATCCTATTTCTAAGTGAACTGGAGAAGTTTAACTAAGAAATAATCGACTTTCTATGCTATAATGGCATGAAAAAATCATCGTCGATATAACCTATTTCGCTTTAGTTCGTTCTTCTAATTCACTTAGAAGTTTTAACTCTATATATTTTAAAATAGAAGGAGTAAAGTTTATAAAAAACTTGGAAATAATTTCAGGTCAAGTGTTTGGTCGATCACAATGGGCTTCATTATTATTTTGGCAAAGACTAATTATTGAATCCGTTGAAATATCATCTAAAATATGTGTGGAAGAATTATCCAAAATGATATAAGAATTATTAGGCTTGTTTTTTAAGCCAATGTAAATTTTCCTTAATTTTACAAATTATATTTAACTCATTATCATTGTCATTAATTACGACTTGTATAACACACAATTTAAAAAAATGTAACGTGCCAAGAAATCATTATTATAGTATAACTAATCTATGAAAATATATAAATATTTTTATATTATTTTAAATAATAAAATCATTATTAAATTTTCATGTTCTGCTTTACATGTTCATGCCTGTAATTTCGAAAAGGCTAGAGGAAGAAGAAATACCTAAATTTAAAACTAAAAAATAAAATAAAATAAAAAATTCTTAAAGATTCGATCTGAAAGTTAGAGAGGGATGGGATTGGATGGAGGTAAAGATGTGACCACCAAATCTAATATGTTGAAATTTCAGGTTTGTGGGTCCAACTAGATTTGCCGACATGAAAAGGTTCTTTTAGTGGTGTTATGTTGATTGGATTCGTTGAAACATCCTAGTAGACTAGTAGCTCAGAAATCGATGAACTATTGTCGCAAAATAATCTTATAATCAAACATATGGAGTATATACAACGAACTATATATAGGTTGTTTGCTAATTGTTTTTGTTTTTAATTTTTTTACTTAATTACTTTTTATTTGAAAAAGTAGGAAGTAAAAATCCTTTTTATACATACGGATTACGATATGAGATTCGTTTAATTCTTATCAATATCATAATATCATGTATTGGTAAATTTTCACAAGTTCTTTCACACGTCATAACTCATAAGTGTGAGACTCATTTATTATTCATATGAAAGAAACTTTATAAAATTATCATTTTTATAATTTTACTGCTAGAAATATCAATTCCCTACAATAAAATCAATATCTAAACTATTTGCAAGTAAGGCTATTTGATTACCTCTTAATGCATCTTAATAGACATGTCTCTGATTCGTTCAGAGACAAAACGTGTTTGGTAAAAAAAATTTGCCTCTAATCTCTATCAAAATTAATTCTAAACCATCCAGAGGTATGTCTGAACGAAATTAGCTAATTTTGGACAAAAATAACCTCTTTAATATTATAAAATTTATGTCAGATCCTCTCTTTTCGATGATATATTCAATTGTTCATAACCCTTTCTCCTCCTCCTCCTCCCCCTCCCCCTCCCCCTCCCCCTCTTCCCCTGTAAATTTATCAGTGCTTTAGAAACATCATTCTGTTTTCTCTCTCCAAAATTCGAAAAATCTTTTCAAATCCAAAATTATCGCCATGAGTTCTATAGTAAGTAAGGGTAAGGGTATGGCTGGGGAAGAGGCAAATCCAAAGGCACAAAGTCAGATCTCTTTCTATCCCCTCATTTATGTCTCTGTTTTGATTATTTGTGACTGATTTTGTTGAATTTTTTCTTTTTATTTATAATAGCTTTTGGAGCTAGCTGGGAATGCGGCCAGGGATAACAAGAAGACTCGGATAATTCCGAGACATATTGAGTTGGTTTGAGAAGGAGAGATAAAGAAGGGAAGAAGATAGAGAATAGTTTTTTTTTATTGAAATTGAATATAGTGGGGGAAGGTTAAAATAGTAAAATAGTGTTATTCAGACTATTTAAAAATAATAATTATCAAACAATATTTTTTTCATTCGGATACAATTCTAAACATATACTCTGTAAGGCCCCAACTTTTTATAAATGAAGATTTAATTCCTCTATTTATTATTTTGAAATAGTAAGGGTTGAATTGATTAATGTGGTTAGTTATGGGTAAAATGCGCAAATATTTTAAATAAGCAAGTGGTTATAAAATACTCATTGTTGTCGGAGAATATTCGTTTGGTCGTGGAATATCCGTACTGTCGAGGAATATTCGTATTTACTGCAAATTGACTCGCTTGTGGGGCTCATAACTCTGAAAGCGATTGGATGAAAGAAAACGACAAGTATAAGTTGTTTATAAATAACTACATAGCATTGTTACCAAGTAATCATGTTGAAATACCCGGTTAAAACACGAATAATACTGCGTTGTCACAGACAAGAAGATACCAGTATTGCACCAATTATTGATTCTTATGTAAGAAGGCACTACTCAATAATTGTTACAGAATTAATGTTCAAAGATTTTATTTTATTGATTCAATAATTGTCATATGATTTTTATATTATTATGTTGTTTCAATAATTGTCACTACTACACAAGATTTTCCATTATCGAAGCAATAATTCATATTATCTCAATAATATTATTAAAAACATTATTGGCAATGTCTAGAAAATTGCGCTCATACAGGAGAGGTTTGGTCACCTAATCATGACGAAGTGAAAAATTCTTATCGAAAGCCCCTTTTTCCTGAACTACCGCCGTCACAAAGCCGATCTGTGATTCTCGTAATATTATTTGTGAATAATTAATTATTGATTTATATGATGAGAAAAATATTGATTTTATGTGGATATAGATGGAGAAAATTTTTAAAGTGACAATTGTTAAAAATTAATATTTTATTTTTTCTCGATAAAATAATTCATTCAATATATTATTTTAATAATATATTAATGGTGATATTTTTACAATGAATGTGGGATATATGAAAGATATGAGGCTAAGAGTATTTTTGTTACATTAAATGATTAACACATGTTTTGTGTGTTTGGACCCCATTTCTCGATTTGAAATTTGATTATAAACAGAAATCGCCCATTTTTGAATTTCGGTTAATTTATGTTTGGAATTTGGAAAAACTTTCTTCTGTAAAGTTGTAGAGAATTGAATTTCCTATAAAAACTCGCATGATTCGAATTTTCTGATAAAATGAGGCTATTTATTATGAATTATTGAAGTTCCGAAGTTTCAAAATAATTGATTTTTGGAAGTTTTATTTTTTTTTATTAATAAAAATGTTTTTTATATGTTGTGGGCATCTTTAATATGTGCATGGTGGCTGAATTCAGATTCAAGATGTGGGTGTATGAATTTTGTTTATATATAATATTATTATATTAAATTTTCGCTTTTGGTGTTCTAGCAATTTCCTATAAATAGGTGCTTAGGTTAAATTGAAAATCACACCGTAAACTAAAGTTTTCTCTCTCTCTCTATAATATCGAGCGTATTTTTGTGAGTATTTTAGTACTTTGAGTATTGCTATACTACGTGCAAGTTCTTTCAAAGATTATATCCAAAGATTCCAAATCTAAGATCTTTTTCGAGGTAAGGGATATTATTTTTTTTAAAAAATGATATTATTTCTTCAATATCATTATGCCGAAATATTGGTTGAACTTTTATCAAATTTGAAACTTTTTCATATCGAGGTTACTTATTCATGAGCTTACTTATTCACAAAGTTACTATTCATGAGCTTACTATTCACGAAGTTACTATTCACGAAGCATGATGGTGTTTTTTGTGAAATTTCTATCTTTTGGTGTCGAGTTATTATTCACGATACCAAGACTATTCACGAATACGACACTATTCACGTAAAAATTAAATTTTCTTTCTCGTGTCCAAGATTGTCTCATATGATTGCTATCTTTGATCGGATCTATGTTTTGGTCTTCGCTCTTGAATTTTACTCCACTCGGTTATTTATGAAGTATTTTGAACTTGGATTGTTCAAAGTACGAATCCTTAATATTTGTTCTTTTGTTTCACCGGATTCGCTTTTCTTTAAAATATTTTTCATCATCCTCACCCTAAATGATGATATAACTCAATATCTTTGGCTGTAGTGCAAAAGATGAATGATTTTATAATGAATATCTTTGGCCAGTAGTGCAAAAAGATAAACAGTGTTTAGATGAACATGACTAATCGATGAATATCTTTGGCCCGTAGTGCAAAGATGAACAGTGTGTAGATTTGAACATGACTAATCGATGAATATCTTTGGCCGTGAGTGCAAAGATGACTATTTAATTCAAGATGTATATTGATTGATGTTACGTGGATAAAATATCGATGATGGACTTTTAAATTCATAGATGATAGTAGATTTCATTCTCTACTTAACTCTTCTAATGAATTGTTGTTTCCACCGCAGCAGTTGTTGATCTAAAACTTGTTGTTTATTGTATTCTATCGATTTTTTCTCGTCAAGACTAAGGATAATTTGTTGTACATTATCTTAGTCATAATATTCTTTCTATCGGCTAGTTGAGCTCACCCTTTTCCTTTTTGTTCTATTTTTCTTCTCGAGACGAGAATATAATGGAACTAAATGAAAGTGTGGAGTGATGGTTCAAGACAGTTGTTTTAGTAGTCCTCACTATTTTATAAAATAGTGTATCAATAATTGTAATGAGGACTTATTTGAGTATGAATATTGTCTAGAAGACAATATTTGTATTTAAACTCACAGTTTATGTGTTATCGTATTTTGCACGACAATTGTATTAATGAAGTTGTAGTTATTTCTATACCATGTATTTGGCGACTCAGAATGAGTTGGATGGAATGGACCTATTTTGGGGGCGTCACATACTCTATAAGTCTATATTATTCAGATATTTAAACTGTTCAGATCTTAACATTTAATTTTATCAAACACCACTTAAGTTGGGCATTATTGGATTAGATGGGAGCGTGAAAAGTCTTCATTTGAACTAAGCAAAGGGGTTATTTGTTTAGAATTGAATGGGTGAATCGGTCAAATTTTTGGACTGAATGACCAATTATAATTTTTTTGGCTGAATGGGCTTAATGAAATATTTTATATTTAATTTTTTTATAATATTAACTATTATATTAAGTAATATTAAATAAATTTACAACAATTTTGAATTTTTTTATAGGGGTAAAATAATTAAAAAAAAATTGTTATTCAGATATTTCAAATATGTCAATTATCAAACAACTTTTTTCGTTCAGTATTTAGAATTCTACTTCATTCAGCTCATTTAGATTACCTAAACATTCAGAACTATATCATTCAGTTTTATCAAACACCCTTTAAATCATAAGCAACACAAGTATTAAGATAATTTGTTGACTCGTCATAATTAATCAATAACTAAATACTCCCTTCATTCTTATATGTAGGTCGTTATAGATTTTTTTTTGTTATTCCTAATTATTTGTCGTTTGTGGTTATCTAGGAGAATTGATCACTATTTTTCCTAAATTGCCCCTTATTACTCCACCTAATTTTTTGATCCATATTTATGAGATAAGTGAGGTGAATGGTATTATAGACAATTGATAATGTAGTTAATGTTTTTCAATCATTTCCTTAATTTTTGTGCACATGTGTAAAACGACCTATATTAAAGAACGGAGGGAGTACAAGCTTAATAATTCGATTAAACTTGTATTTAATCGATTTTGGATTAGTCGAGACCTAATATGGTTGTCGCCTGTCGGACATCGGAAGGCGAGGACAAGATTAATAATCAATGCAAAACATTGGTAAGCTTAAAAATGACTAATCAGGTAAACACCGGTAAGCTTAAAACCAAAATAACTCTATACTTGTCTTTGTTATATATTGGTATTGATAACAAGGCAGTGGGTAATTTATCCTGATTGGACTCGCAATAATCAGTCCAGAGTAAATTATGTAATACTCTCCAAGTCTACATTATATGTTGGTTTTCGAAGAGTTCTACTGATACAATGTATCCATGCTAAATTCTTCATATCTTGTGAATGTATATCTATCTACATGCATGCGTGTATTTACATATCTTGTCTCAAAAGGAGCCGTATTCTAAATATCAAAAGAAACTAAAAACATGAAGGAATTCAAGAGTCAAAATTGAAGTTAAAGTCTCAAATATGGTGAGATGGGGTTTACAAGGGGTTTTAATTATTTGAAAATGAAGAAGAAGAAGAAGAAGAAGAAGAAGAGGAATGATTTGAGGAGAACAAACAATGAATAGCTGAATATTTTGTAAGTTGGATAATTATATTGATAAAATCAGAACTTTACATCTTACCTTCACCTTACAGGGAAAAAATTATATATATATATAAGAGAGAGAGAGAGAGAGCCATAGCAAGCAGGTTCTTTGCATGTCTTGATCTGGTAACACCCTCTTTTTGGACCGTTGATAAATTGAATTGATGGTCACATTAACTTTTCTATTTGATAAAAGCGAATACAAGTTATTGTGCTAATAATTACTTACTTCAGAACTATTTCTATTTTAATAAAGTGAGGCCCACGTAAAATTATATTGTCAAGATAGTTATAAAAAGTGAATATTTATTATTAAAATAATCCCACGGAAGAGCTTCTACAGAACTTACACATTTTTTTAATTTTTTTTTATTTCTCCTACTTAAGACATCGACACTACCGTGGCATTAAAATAATAAAATAATCCTACCGAAGAAGCTTTCTACCGGCCACGATTTTTTTTTTAATTTTTTTTATTTCTCCCTACTTAAGTGCGAGTCGATACGATCGGCATTAAAATAATAAAAAATTCCTACAGCAGACATCGACACTACCGGTATTAAAAAATTGAAAATAAATTACTAAGACAAATTGTCACTACCGACAATAAAAAATTGAAAAAATAATTTTATTCAAGCAATTCATTGCTAAATGATTCAAACTCACAACCTCAAACTCCATACACTCATTATATATGACCACCCGAGCACCACTTGCCTGGTATTAATTTCAAACCAAGGATATATCTTTATATTAAAACTTCACCATCTCCCAAAATCTATATTCTCAGATTATTATTATATTACGATTTATTATTATTAATAAGTCTATATAATACATATAGGGATTTTCTATTTAGAAATAAGTTAATATCTATATTTATTATTATCCCTTTAATATTTTTTCTTATTTTTGTAATAATATCAATAAAAGGATTATTAATATATTAAAAAAAAATCATTCTTTAATAAAATATAAATAATGATTTTATATTCATGTATTACTATTATTATTATATTCATGTATTACTATTATTAAAAATAATATTAATAATGATTTTTAATATTAATATAAATAATGTGATTATTAATATTAGTCCAATAAAAATATCCCATAAAGTTGGATTATTAATATTACTAAGTTATGAATTTGAAAATCCCATAAAGTTCAACCAAATAGACATTCTTATTAATTAATATGTACATTAGATAACGTTGGATAAGTTCTATATCTCGGGAGGCCTAAGTAATCTTGCGGATTTCTTTGTAGAGTTCCCACGCGACGCAGAACGAAAAATCGCGACCGCGGCGCCCCAAAATAGATCCATTCCATCCAACCCATTCTGAGTCGCCAAATACATGGTACAGAAATAACTACAACTTTATTAATACATTTGTCATGCAAAATACGACAATACATACCGTGAGTTTGAATACGATATTGTCGCCTGACAATATCCACACACAAATAAATCCCCATCATAATTATTGATACATTATTTTACAAAATGGTGAGGACTACTAAACAACTCTCTCTGTAACCTTCATTCCATACCCTCGACTAAGACTTCGCTTACATTCTCGCCTCCCACGTAAGAAAAATGGAACAAAAAGGAAAAGGGTGAGCTCGATTAGCCCGAAGAATATTATGACTAAGATAATATACAACAAAATTATCGTTAGTCTTCAACAGGAAAAATGTAATAGAATCACAATAGACAACAAGTTTTAAATCAATATTCGCAATGAAAAATAATAATTCATTAGAAGAGTTAAGTAGAGAATGCAAACTACTATCTTCTATGTATGAATTTTAAAGTTCATCGCCTATTTTATCCCTCAGTAACATCAATCAATATATATCCGAGATCAAATATTCATCCTCGCACTACAAAGCGAGGACATTCACCAATTGGTCATGTTCATCTAAACACTGCTCATCTTTGCACTACGGCCAAAGATATTCATCGAAATCATTCATCTTTGCACTACGGTGCCAAAGATATTCATCGTAAATCATTCATCTTTGCACTACGTGCCAAAGATATTCATCGAAATCATTCATCTTTGCACTACAGCCAAAAAATATTCCATAATATCATCATTTAAGACCGAGGATGATGAAAATTTTTTAAAGAAACGAATCCAATGAATAATGACAAGGATTAAGGATTAAGGATTCGTACTTTGTTTTATCCACGTCCAAAAATACCTCAAAAATAATCATAGTGGTGAAAAATTCAAGAATGATCAAAAACATGGATACAATCAAAAGCTAAGATCCGAATAGATATTTTGGACAAAAAGAAAATTTTCATTTTTCGATGAATAATAAAGGCCGTATTCGTGAATAAGTGTCAGATATCGTGAATAGTCTTGGTATACGTGAATAATAACTCAAGCACCAAAAGATAGAAATTTCACAAAAACATCTTCACGCTTCCGTGAATAAGACTTTTAATAAGAATCGTGAATAAGAACTCATGAATAAGAACTCATGAATAAGAACTCCCGATACATGAAAAAGTTCCAAATTTGATAAAAGTTCCAACCAATATTTCAAAGATAATGATATTGAAGAAATAATATCATTCGAGAAGAAAATAACATCCCTTACCTCGAAAGACAAGACTTTTAGTTGAAACACCTGACATAAAGGCTATGACTTGAACTTGCACCGTGATAGTATAATACTCAAAGTATACTCAAAATACTCACAAGAATACGCTCGATAATATAGAGAGAAAATCTGCAGCTTTACGGTGTGATTTTCAATTCTAACCCAAGACCTATTTATAGAAATTGCTTAGAACACCAAAGCGAAAATTTAATATAATATTATTATTTATAATAATAATTCCTACGCACACCTTTGAATCTGAATTTCAGCAACTTGTCATGTGTTAAATGAGGGAACCAAATGAAAAAACGTTTTTGTAAATAAAATATTTTAAACTTCCAAAATCAATTATTTTGAACTTCTAACTTCAATAATTCACAATAAATAGCCCTTTTGCCAGAAAATTCAAATCTCGCGAGTTTTTATAGGAAAATCAATTCTACAACTTTACAGAAGAAAGTTTTTCCAAATTCCAAACAGAAATTGACCAAATCCACAAATGGGCGATTTTACAAAAGCTATAATCAAATTTCAAATAATAAATGGGGTCCACCGACATGTTTAACATGTTTTAAACATTTTTGTAACAAAAATACTCCTCCTCCACATATACTCATATATCCCACATTCATCGTAAAAAATATCATCGTTAATATATTATTAAAATAATATATTTAAATGAATTATTTTATCGTAAAAAGATAAAATATTAATTTTCAACAATTGTCACTATAAAAATTTTCTCCATCTATATCCACATAAAATCAATATTTTCCTCATCATATGAATCAATAATTAATTATTCACAAATAATATTACGTAATCACAATATTGACAACCGTGCGCCTCAGGAAAGAGGGGCTTCCAATAAGAATTTCTCCTTACCACCGCAATTAGGTGACCAAACCTCTCCTTAGATGTAACTTTCTAGACATTGCCAATAATGTTATCTAATAATATTATTCGATAATATGAATTATTGGTTCGATAATGAAAAATACCGTAATGACAATTATCAAAACAACAAAGAATATAAAATATCAACGCAAGAATTATTGAATCAATAAAATAAAATCTTCGATAAAGAATTATCGTAACCATTATTTAGTAAGTGCCTTCTTACGTAAGAATCAATAATTGGTGCAATACTGGTGCTACTTCTTGTGTTTTAACCAATTTAGTATTTTAACAAGATTAATCTGATGAATAACTACGCCGCTATTTAAACAACTTATTTTTGTCGCTTTCTTCCTCCAATCGCTTTCCGCATGGGGGCCCATATGTATCGCGCTCATCGCATTTAATATTCCCCGACAAAGACAAATATTCCACGACCAAACGAATATTCTCCGACACATAATGAATATTATATCACCACTTAATTATTTAAAATATTTATAAGATTTTACCCATAACTAACCACATTAATCAAATCCACCCTTACTATTTCAAAATAATAAATAAAGGAAATTCCTTTTTTTATTTAAAAAATTCTGGTCTTATAAAGGACATCTTCCAAGGGCCACTTCTCTTCTTCGAAATATTACTATTGGCCCTAACGAAACAAATAACATACTTGCATACAAAAATGCCACAAATTGAAATATTGTGTTGTTTCTACTAGAATCTTTAAGGTCCGCACAAGAGATTACCCATTTGGCCACTCACATGATCGGATTATCATTTCAAAACAAAATGGTATCAAATGTACTGCATGTACAAAAGTAGTTGGTTAAATAATTTTTAATATTAAAGGACATTATAAAATTAAAATATTTTAAAACTAAACATACCGCAACTTTAACGAATTCGAGTACATTTCATGTAACTTAATATACATAGTGTCATTGTAGTCTTGGGTCAATTATGGTAACCATCCAATCTTCAATCATAATAGAATAAGACAAAATGGCGCTTGATTGGTACTACACACCGGCATGAATATGTATTTGCATTCGTGTAAAGGTGGACCAACATCTTGGTTAACATACGGTTTGCAAAAACTCCATGCAGTATTCACGTTAGTGCAGGGCACATAGCCCTGCCCAAGATGCATGAAGAATGAATTCATGAAACCAAATTGGAACCACCTTTGTATTCCCCGCGACTTGTAGTATTCCTCTCTGTCTCGTAGCAACAACATATAAGCGTCGATGACATGCTCGAATATCCAACTCCCAGGCCCTAAGAATTGCACTGCATTGTGTTCTAATTCATATAACTGACGCGGATGTGATAAAGGATATAAATCCTCTTCTGGTGCCACCACGTTTCCAAACATATGTTTATTTATAAATGTCTCCTTCCAATATTTAATTCTTTTGGATAAGGACCCTTTTGGTCCATAAGAGATGTGGTCTCCTGCATCTTGTACCTGATTGAGACCTAAATGTACATTATTATTATTTAGCAATAATAATTAAAATCATCACTATTAACATAACTATATATACCTTTTGTTAACTAGATCCATTGGCGTCAGAAAGTCCCGCAAATGAAGAGTTGGTTGGAATGTAACACTCCTCATAGGTTTGGAAGGTTGGAATGTAACATTCCTCGTAGGCTTGGGTGGTGGGAATGGAGCTCTCCTCGATTACTTGTGGGGTGGTATATAGCCTCTCTCAGACAACATAATCAATTTGTTTCCCAAGCCCTTCATTGAGTTGTGTGTATTGACTGTGGTCCAAAATTTATAGGACCCCTCAGTCGAGGTATTTGTTTACCTCTTGCTTCAAGTTGTATAGGCGTATTGAAATCCCAATTATTTTTTTGCGAGAACCAACTCGGGAGGCGGTGAAAGAAGATCGAAATTTATCAAGTAATGACTTTGCACTCTCAACTTTGTCATGTAAGATAAACACAAACAAATATTATTAACAATAAATATGAATAAATGTAATATTAAGTATTTACTCCCATTCATGATTTATTAAAGAAGAATATAATTTTATACCATTTGAATAAGGTGTTGTTGTTTGTAAATGGCCCGAGGCTCATAACAACTTGTAAGTAATTAAACGTCACCATCGAGGTCGGGTGAATTTTCCAACGTGTAATTTTCCTATACCTGACCATGTAATCATCTATTGGGACATAATCAGAAATTTCAGTTTGTTGTCCTTAGAGATGATCCATGTATGCCTCCCACATCGAAATATATTCCCCTCTCAAGGCCATGCAATCCTCGACATCAATAAATTTAAATTTTTTCTCCTTCTTAAGGTCACCGTGGTTTTTGGTTGTTGATGGTATGCCTTGCATGAACCCGAACTATCTCATCACACGGTCCGGCATATGAAATTCCACAATATCAAAGTGGATCAAGGGGACCCCACCAGATCCCAACAACCTGCCTTCAAAATTAAATCCACTGATATCATCATCCCACATTATGTAAGGCCGCCAAACCACATCCCACATAGACTTAATATCTAACTCCCCTCAATAAAATGACAAATGGTGATGGGGATTCTCACGTCTACTGTGGTAATGCTGGGCTCCAAAATAGGACCATGCTAAAGCCCTGAGTAACCATAAGGATGATTGTGGCCAATGGTTTGGCTTTTCAATACTTACACGCCATAAGTCCAAATTTGTAACAATGTAACACAACCATTAATGTATTTAACTCCTTTCCTAATAGCGCAGATATAAAGATCTGTACAAATATGCTAACACCTGTCACGCCCCAAGAGTAAGTTACACAATCTTCAACGTTGGCAATAAAAGACATATATTGTGGGTGCACACTATTTCTATTCCTATTAGGAATAATATTACCCACACAACCACAACATGTATGCCTTTGTGTGTAAGCCTACAACATCTTTACTTGCATTCTCGGGACATTTATTAAAATGTTCGCATGCAACCACACTAATGAAATTGCATTGCATTTTTTGAACTAAAATATTCACCAATTAATTTATCTCCAAAAAATCCCTAAAATAATTCAAATTGGTGACAAAGAAGGGACCCAAGTTAAGGGCTTTTTCCACCACCCAGAACCCAAAAATAAAGTGAACATCCTCTAACGTGATTGTTATTTCTCCACGTTTAAATGAAAAGTATTGGTCTCCCATATCTCTCGACTAAGGCGGATATCGGACCAAGGTCGGTTTGGTGTACAACACCTCAAAACTAAATACTCCAAATCCACATTTATCTAATAGATTTTTTGTTCTTTTGTCAAAGCCCAATTATATTATATTTCGATCAAGATATTGACCGGAGCCTAATTTTCCCTATCTCTCCCATGATATATATCATCCGATACATGATCTTGTTGATCATGAAGAACACTTGGATCAATTGGCCCATATTCCCAAATTGTCCATCTTTTACCTAAAAAAATACATCAATTCCATATTAGTATTACTGCGTATGACAAAATGAAGTTGAAAGTAACATCAAGAAAATGACATTAATAACAATACACAATAACATGCATTAAAAACTAGTCATCACTAAACAACATACATGTAATAATAACATGCATGTATATAATGTAATAATATTAACATGCATTAAAAACCGGTTGTAACATTATGCATGTTAAAAACTATTAACATACATGTAATAATAACATTAACAAGAAATAATAACATTAACAAGAAAAACTATTAACAACAAAAGTAATAACATTAATGTAATAATAATAATTGAAAGACATCGAATAATTTTTTTCATTTATATAATGTAATAAAATTGAACAAATAACAATAAATAAAAACTATTTCAAACAAAATAAATAACAATAACAATTATAACAATATCTTACATGCCTAAAATAATAATATGAAATGGAGTACCAATAACAATATATCTTACAAAAAATTAAATTGTCTTGTAATATAATAAATGGATTCCAATTACTTAATTTGTTGAAGTTTTTTTGCTCCTCTCTTCCAAAATACTCCTCTCTCTCTCTGTTATTTTTATTTTATCTAGCTTGGCAAGTGAACTTTAGTTTGAACAACATGTGTTCTCGATAGACGTTTAAATAAGCTTTCATACAAATGTCCTAAGACATGAATTAATTTAGGACCAAATTCAAACAAATGTCTCAGATTTTTAGTTTACCGAGCCTTGCGGTGTTCTTTCCCGAGGCGATGTGGCAGACAAAGGTTTGTCACTTTGTTCTACTTAAGACAAAGCTTCACCGGCTGGAATTAAAAATAATATATATATTCCTCTCAAAATTAGCTTCTGCACGGTAGGTAGAGCTATAACTACTGGAAATAAAAAATATATATATATTATTAATAAAAACCGTTCTACTAGGTAGAGGCTATAACGGCCGAATAAATCAATTTTTCATCGCTAATAGACTTGAACCCGCGACCTCAAGCTCCAAACATTCATTATATGACCACCCGAAAGACCACTGCCTAGGTATGCCATATCTTACCTTGGATTTGGATATATCTTAAAACATTCCATCTCCCCAAATTAAATTTATCAATATTTTATTATAATTATTCGATTATTATTATTATTCTATTATTATTACGAATTGAGTATAAAGCCGCTCCATATTACAATGCGAACATGTGTTTTTTTATTATTTTATTATCATTATTATTATTATTATTATTATTATTATTATTATTATTATTATTATTATTATTATTATTATTATTATAAACAATGTCCGGTGAATAAGTAGTCAAACATAATAATACAACACTATGGGAATAGAAAAAAAGTCGACATCGATTATATGGGAAAAGTACATTAGTTTGACTTTTGAGCATTAACCGCTATGTTTCGTAATTTACCGATCTTTTTACCTTTAAATATTATTGTCAGTAGTCGCTATTTTCTCAAGTTATCTTCTTATCCTTCCATAGAATTTGTTCTACGATATTATTTTCTTTTTCTCTCTACTCATAATTTGTTTCATCTGGTTTCCCTTTCACTTCGTAAAAATCAAGTTGAAGTTCGATCGAGCAAAATTCATCACTATTATTCACAAGTAAGTTTTTTAAATGTCATATAATACATCCGAATTTGTTAGTGAAGTTGTGATATAATCGATATTGTTCCGCACGTTGGTCAATTATTTTTATACGTTGGAAGAGGTTGAATATTTTATAGATCATATGGTCGCAAAATGGATTTGAGATTAGAATCGCAACTAGTCATAAACATGATAATACTGAATGATATCGGATCTAGCGGTATGTATGTAAGAAAAGCGGTACACCAATTGTTGGCAAGAGTTTACCACGATGATGAAGATAGTAGTAATAAAATAACTAGACAGAGAGACTCTATAGATTTAACAATGTGCAAAGCTAGAATATATGTTGTCTACAATAAGAAAGAGGACAATTGGCGATATCTCTTTGTTGAATTAGAACACAATCATCACTTAGTGACCCCCACCAAAGTAGATTTGATCGAGACTCACGTAAATATTACTCTTGTTGCAAGAAATTTAATTGACACTTTAAATAAGTCCCAGATTGGTCCTAGTAAGATGATAAATGTTTTGAGCACAATGGGAGGTGGGTTGTAAAATGTTCCTTTCTCTCGCTAATGTTGAGAATGTGGTGCGAGATTTAAGGCGTGATTCTGCAGATGAAAATGATGCACAAGTCAGCATCGATCATTTGAACAAACTTGCATCCGAAAGTGCCAAGAAATTTTTTTCCGAGTGAAACCCGGTGAAAACAACCGCATAGCTTGTATTTTGTGGGTTGGCCTCGATCAAGGTTATATATCAACAGTTCGGAGACGTTGTGACATTTGATAAGACATACTGGGACAAATAAGTATGGCATGTCGTTTGTTCCATTCACGGGGTCAACCACCATTATCGATCTATATTGTTTGGATTGCATTGTTACGAGGGCAGGAGCAGAGGACACTTTCGTTTGGGTATTACGTATACGGCTTGAAGCCATGGACTAGAAGGCACCACAACTATCATCACCGATCAAGACAGAGCCATGAGTAATGCTATTGCTACGGTACTTCCAACTAGTTATCATTTATTGTGTTCTTGGCATATTAGCAATAAATTTCTTGAAAAATTGCATCATGTTTATTCTGAGCACCCATCGTTCAAAAATGATTTTAACAACTGTGTGTATAACTCATTGTCCATCGAGGAATTTGAAGAGCGTTGGCATATCTACGATAAGTTCCTATGAATTGTATACTAATGAATGGCTTGGAAGTTTGTATGATGTCTGACGAGAAATGGATTCCAAAGATATACAAAGAGATATTTTGCAGCAGGAATGACTACCACCTGAAGAAGCGAGAGCATGAATGCCTTTTTGATGAGTATGTTAATGCATCAACAGTATGCTATGTTTTGTCTTCGCAGAGTCAAAAGGTCAGTAGAAAGATCATTTATCGTGGAGAGGAAGGCCACTACATAACAAAACATCATAAAAGGATTATGGTACTTTCGCCCATCTTTAGAAGTTCATCTTTTTTGCACAAGTGTACACAAAAAGAGATGTTTAGACGTTTCCAACGTCAATTCGTCGATTCCATGAAATACAATGTTCATAAACTTAGTGAGTTGTGTGTCACCGATACTAAGGTTTATGCAAAGGTATAATGCGAATCTGTGAAAAGTGGTGGAAGATATAAAGAAGTTGTCAACAATCGACAAACCGGGATCGGTAAATATGTAAGCGCCAAATGTTTTCTCACTCGGTGAATTATGCAGCACATCTTGAGATATTTCATAAAAAAGAGTATTTCACAAATACTGACCGATATGATCCTTCATCGATGGACAAGAGACGCGAACGAAAGAAATGGTGGTGAAGACTTACTCTTTAACTCCACATCTGGCGACTTGAACAAAATCAAGCAATGCGCTTATAATCATTTGATGGGTGATTACCAAGAAGCTAATGAAAGAAAGCTTCACTTTCGATCAGGAGGTTACAAAACCGTTTTTAAACCGAATGCACGAGGAAAAGAGTTGGTTGACCAAGATGATCCGGATGAGAATATTACTTGAATCTGGCGAGATAGCGACATTGATTGCCTGAGTTGGAGATCCAAATCATGATATGGGATACGATAATGACGATGAAGATGCAGAAGGTGGAAGAAGAAGAAGAGTTTTTGCCGCTTAATATTTCTCAAACAAATGGTACGCAAAAAATAATCTAGATTCAAGAAAGTGCACTTTCGAGAAAATCATTCCTTCTAAGACTCATCAAAATGTGCAATTTGTGGCTTTGAAACCGACCACGATAAAGCGAAATCACTATCGAGTCTTAGGGATTCTGAGCCAAAAAAATTAGGCGTCGGTTGTATTAATCATTCTACGTTTTTTTATTTTATGAAAATGAACATGTAATATGTACTATTCCTCTTAATGTTATGCAAGATTACTAGTATTGGTATAATCTGCATTTCTAATATTGATAATCACATTATTATTATAATAATACTTCACTACTTTTATAAATTCGATAATCACATTATTATTATACTTCACTAGTTTTATTAAGAATAAAATTATTTCTTAATAATAAAATCATTGCTTAATATATAAAATCATTACTAATAATTAATAAATATAAATATTAACTTATTTCTAAATAGAAAACCCCATATGTATTATATAGACTTATTAATAATAATAAATCGTAATATAATAATAATGCAAGAATATAGATTTTGGGGATGGTGAAGTTTTAATATAAAGATATATCCTTGGTTGAAATTAACTTGACTAGGTCCGTGGTGCTCGGGGTGGTCATATGCATGTAGTGTTTGAGTTTGAGGTTGCGAAGTTCGAATCATTTAGCAATGAATTGCTTGAATAAAATCATTTTTCAATTTTTATTGTCATTAGTGACAATGTTGTGCCTTCTACTAGGTTATTTTTCAATTTTTAATACCAAAATAGTGTCACCAGGACGTCTTAAGTAGAATTTTTTATTATTTTAATGCCACCAGATGTCATTTTGCTGCCTACGGGAGAAATAAAAAAAAATGTAGTAATAATAGAAACTCTTCCTACGGATTATTTTATTATTTTAATGCGGTCAGATCAACCTCAGTATTCTACGGAGAAATAAAAAAATTAAAAAAAAAAAATGTGTGTTCGGTAGAGAAGCTCTTCCTACGGATTGTTTTAATAATAAATATTCACTTTTTATAACTATCTTCGACAATATAATTTCGTGGGCCTCACTTATTAAAATAGAAATAGAATGCAGACAGAAATTATTAGACACAACAACTGTCTTTTTATCAAATAGAAAAGTTAATCGCAACCATCAATTCAATTTATCAACGGTCCAAAAAAGGGTGTTATGATAAAGACTATAAAGAATCCTATCACTATGGAAGGGCTCCCCATATATATATATATATATATATATATATATATATATATATATATATGTACTTACTTTTGATATTATTTGTAGTAAATTATATTAACATGAAATTTGACCTAGCTAAAAGTGCTTTGAATAGTGTCGTGACACTAAAATGATGTTAATGGGAAGAGCTTCGAATGATTGAGATGGATTTCCTCTCACCAGAATGTCGGGTGGTATGCTGCTCTCTCTATACCTGTGACTTGTGAGACCCCTCCGGTGTAAAACTTAAGATTAAAGCGCAAGGAGACTAGGGGAGACCATTTCTCTCTCCAAGTCTACATATATTTTGTGGAACTTGAAATGTGAAGGTTAGTTAACTGGTACATTACTTACTTTGATAGTGGTTAAGTTACCAATATGCCCTTAGTAGTTGGTGTAGGAAGTCCAGAATGCTCTCAAGGGGTGGGTAGAATGACAACTAGAAAAATGCAGGGCATGATTTACAGATACTGATTGATAGGTGTGGGCTCGTTTGGCCGAACTCGTGAGTTTGAATTTTAATGCCAAAAGCAAGCACTGCAAACTATTCGAAACCATAAAAAATGATTTTGAGATTTGGAACACACATGGTGAATATGCAATAATGAAGTATTGCAGTGTCATTCAAACAGCACATGATTACTTCCAACTTCACCGTAGCATTATTCTTTAGTATACCCTACTACTACCGCCTATGGTTATTATTACTACATTACATGTGATCTTGAAAATGCCATAATGTTCATGAAGAAGGGAGGAGCTTCAACAGAATTCTAAACCAAACTCCTGGACAAACACACATTTACTACAAAATATCATAACAAATCAGGATTTCAAACAGATAACATAACAGAACTAGAACTGGACATCTACTCAACATCCCCAACCTCTCAGTCCCCCCTCACCATTATACCCTTGGAGAGTGAAAAAAAAAAAGAAAAAAAAAAGGCAATTTTAAGGTTCATTGTAGTAGGAGCAGACTTAACAAGAATAATCTTTCGACTCGATATGAAAAAACATGGTAACCCCAATCACATAGTGAATCCACCATAGGATAGGACTATTATCACATACCCACCATGCCTGCGTCCTCGTCCTCGTCCTCGTCCTCGTCCTCATAATCGCCTTCCTCATCAGCGGTAGCGTCCTGATACTGCTGGTACTCGGACACCAGATCATTCATATTGCTTTCTGCTTCGGTGAACTCCATCTCGTCCATTCCTTCACCAGTGTACCAATGCAAGAAAGCTTTCCTCCTAAACATAGCTGTAAATTGCTCACTTACTCGCCTGAACATTTCCTGAATAGAGGTGGAATTTCCAATGAAGGTTGATGCCATGGAAAGCCCCCTGGGTGGAATGTCACACACACTTGACTTCACATTATTGGGAATCCACTCCACAAAGTAAGAGGAGTTTTTGTTTTGAACATTGATCATCTGCTCATCCACTTCTTTTGTGCTCATTTTGCCTCTAAACATGGCCGAGGCAGTGAGGTAGCGACCATGACGTGGGTCAGCAGCGCACATCATGTTTTTCGAATCCCACATCTGTTGGGTCAGCTCAGGGACCGTTAGGGCGCGGTATTGCTGAGAACCGCGAGAGGTCAGAGGAGCAAAGCCCACCATAAAGAAGTGAAGACGAGGGAAAGGGATCAGGTTTACAGCAAGCTTTCGAAGGTCAGAGTTCAGTTGGCCAGGGAAACGAAGGCAGCAGGTCACTCCACTCATTGTTGCAGATATCAAGTGGTTTAGGTCACCAACTGTTAAAGCAAAGGGAGGTCAGATTGCAAATGAAGAAAAAGCTTATAGTCATATCGGCATTTGAATTAATCAACAAATGACGGATAAATTACTAAACACACCATATTCTTTAGTGAGTCTGATTTAGCAACTATCAGCTACTGAAACATCAGACTAAACAACATATAGACCAGCATATTTCAAAGGCATGCAAAACAAAACATGCACCACAACACTATCCACAAGCTTCTTTTATATTTTTCATTTTTGTAAACCTTCGCAACAACCTTGAATGTTTAGTTCCATAAATATTACTCCATTCTTTAACAACAACAGCTTCCACACAAATAAGGAATATAAAGATGCAAAACTTTGAATTCAGTAACACAAGTCAGGGGAAACAACAACTTTAAGTTATTGTACTCACAGCTAGGAGTGGTAAGTTTGAGAGTCCTGAAACAGATATCATATAAAGCTTCATTATCAAGGACCATGCATTCATCTGCATTCTCTACAAGCTGATGGACAGAAAGGGTGGCATTGTATGGCTCAACCACTGTATCTGAGACCTTTGGTGAAGGGAAAACAGAGAATGTGAGCATCATCCTGTCTGGGTATTCTTCCCTGATTTTTGAAATCAGCAAGGTCCCCATCCCAGATCCTGTTCCTCCACCAAGAGAGTGGCATACTTGAAACCCTGCAAAAAAGACAATTATGTTACAACAAAGATATCTCCAAACATCAAAATTTAAACCCATCAGAAAGTTACATAATTTTGAAACAAAATTTTCAAAAAATCATTTCAACAATATAGGATTTCATAATCGCTCTTTGCATATTAGATTAGCCAAATTAAAAAAATAAGGATATTAATTACAAAAGAAAAAGCTTAAACTACATTGAGAACCACATTGTTCAGTGACCACTGAATTAACTTTACACTGGACTACTTCCCTCGTTCTGCTTCTTAGCAGTGCAGTAATCAATGATATATAGTTGTTATATATTCATTATACATTCCTCAAATGTTCAGAAATCCTCTGTAGACAAAATGCTCAAACTAGAGACCAAAAAAGCTGAAGTAAAATTAGGAAACCATGCAAATTACCTTGCAGGCAGTCACAGTTCTCAGCTTCCTTCCTCACAACATCAAGAACTGAGTCAATAAGTTCAGCGCCTTCAGTGTAGTGTCCTTTTGCCCAATTATTACCCGCACCAGATTGACCAAATACAAAGTTGTCAGGGCGGAATATCTGCCCATAGGGACCGGTTCTAACACTGTCCATAGTTCCAGGCTCCAGATCCATGAGAACGGCACGGGGAACAAACCTCCCACAAGAAGCCTCATTGTAGTATACATTGACACGTTCCAGTTGCAGATCAGATTTACCAACATACTTTCCAGTTGGATCAATGCCATGTTCATCACAGACAACTTCCCAGAACTTCGATCCAATTTGGTTGCCACATTGGCCACCCTGAACATGAAGGATTTCTCTCATTTTTCCTGAAATTCAGAAAATGAAAACAATTCAATTCACACACAACGAAGCTCTCTGAATGATTCCAGACAAATTTCTTTCAAATGTAAAAGATATCGAAGTTTTGTATGTATACCTCAATTTTCGTGGACGTCAGTGATCAAACAAGAGTTCTTTGATCTAAAAGATAGAATTAATTTAAAGAAACCAAAACAATTTCAGATAGAACTTCTTGTGAAATACAGGTTAGTCTCATTAAAAACATCTGAAATGTAGATTTAAGACACTAAATAACATAGGAAGTGTACATAAAATTGCAATGAAACGAATAAATTCAAAAAAAAACCAATAACTTGAATAGAAAATGTAAATTGTTCTGGTATCTACAGTAAATCTAACAACAGAGCGGAAATGATAAATGATAAATCAATCTAGAACAAATTACAAAGAGATTCAACAGATATAAATATAGATATATATTGAAACTCAATAGATCTAGCAATCAAGAAGCTTAGATCTATACAAAGCCTTAATACTAAATGAATCTCTAGTAATGCCATACAGAATTTAACCAGAAATGCAAAACCAAACGTCAAAATTCCTTAACACCATAACTGAATAAGAAATTGTATAGACCTAGAATCGAAATGAAGATCAAACATTATAGGAATCATCAAAACATAACGTAATAGAAAATCAGCAGACTAAATATCCACAGGCAATAAGCTAAATAATCGAGCTCAAATTACTGGGAAAATTCTAAAATTTGAAAAAATTCATGAAATTGAAGTAAAAAGATTCATGAACAGATATCAAATTCGAACCTGTTCAGATCCTGACTTTGATCACAGCTGAATACAGTGAACTGAAGAGGAGAGTGTGAAGACAGTGGCGATCCTAGAAAGATTTTATACTATACGGAAGAGGAGAGAGAGAAAGGGAGATCTAACGGCTGTTATTATTTCCCTCCTAGTTCTGGGTGACAGAACGAGTGCCGTTCGATAGTGGATCGGACGGTGGTGATGAGGTTTTACTGTGGTGACTAAGGGAGATTCGAGATTTAAAAAATAGGAAATGAATTTAGTGACGGATATACCCTTTGTCAAATGACTGGAATGTCCTCTGACTACTACCAGTCTTCTGAAGTCAATGGAATATCTGTCGGCCGTCGCTACATAGTACTTACCGTTTCTTCCTTTTACCGTGTGCCTATTTCCGGCATTTAAGATACACTAGATAATTACTCACTCCGTCCCAGGATAAAAGTCCTTATTACTATTTTGAATAATTCAATGTTAAATATCCACTTCCCTTTAATAACCAAATTTTTTCACATTTTTTTCTATTATGCCCATAGCATTAAATATCTCATATTTTTCTTATTCTAATTCTCTCTCCATATTTAATGACATATTATTATGAATAATTTTGTCATTTTATTCCTCTTTTTAATATGCGTGAAAAGTCCACCAAAATTTTTATCCTGGGACGAAGGGAGTATTTATTTGGAAATTCATATTTTAATAATGGAAAATATCAAAAACACATGTAAAAATAGTGTTCTCTATTTGTTTTCATCCTACACTTTCAAAAAAAAAACTCATTTATAAAATTTTATAGATTTTTAAAATATTTTTATTCTATAAATATACATAAGAGATAATACCATCATAAGTTTAATAAATTTTCATAGTTAATGTAAGACCCCGAATTTTTTTTTTAATAAAATGGAATTTTCTATTTATTATTTTGAAATAGTAAGGGTTGAATTGATTAATGTGGTTAGTTATGAGTAAAATCTTGTGAATATTTTAAAATAAACAATTGGTTATAAAATATTCATTGTTGTTGGGGAATATTCGTTTGGTGCGTGGAATATTCTCGATGTCTTGGAATATTAAATGACGACGACTTGATCTTTTGTGGTCCCCATAACTAGCGATTGGATGAAGAAAAGACAAGTATGAGTTGTTTATAAATAATCAGGTACGTAGTTATTACAGATTAATCTGGTTGGAATACCCCGATTGGTTAAAAACACAAGATGTCTGGCGTTGTTGACAAGAAGACACTCGAGATTGCACCAATTATTGATTCTTACGTAAAGAATGCACTACTTTCGATAATTATTACGATGAGTTCTTTGTTAAGTATTTTATTTTATTGATTCAATAATTCTTTGCGTTGATATTTTATATTATCGTTGTTGTTTAATAATTGTCCTTTACTGCAAAGATTTCCATTATCGAAGCGATAATTCATATTATCCTAATAATATTATTAGAAAATATTATTGGCAATGTCTAGAAAGTTACGTCAAGGAGAGGTTTGGTCACCTAATTGCTTGGCCAAGAAGGAGAAAATTCTTATTGAAAGCCCACTCTTTCACGGAGCGGCTACTGGTTGTCGATCTTGTGATTACTCAGAATATTATTTGTGAATAATTAATTATTAATTTATATGATGAGGAAAATATTAATTTTATGTGGATATAGATAGAGAAAATTTTTAAAGTGACAATTGTTAAAAATTGATATTTTATCTTTTCTGATAAAATAATATTTTATTATATTATTATAATATAATAATGATAATATTTTTACAATAAATGTGGGATATATGAGTATATGAGGAGGAAGAGTATTTTTGTTGTAAAAGTTGTTTAACACATGTTTTGTGTGTCGGTGGATCACATTTCTTGATTGAAATTTGATTATAGCCTGTAAAATCATCCGTATGTGGATTTCGGTCAATTTTTGTTTGGAATTTGGAAAAACTTTCTTCTGCAAAGTTGTAGAGAATTGAATTTCCTATAAAAACGCGCAAGATTCGAATTTTCTGACAAAGGGACTATTTGTTATGAATTATTGAAGATCCGAAGTTCCGAAATAATTGATTTTTGGGAGTTTTAGTTAATTATTTTGAGAAAAACGTTTTTTAATGCAATTAGTGGCTCTCACATGTGTTATAAATGATCTGAATTTAGATCTTCAAAGTTGGGCTAAGGAAATTTATAATATATATTAATATTTTATTAAATTTTACTGCTTTGGTGTTCTAAAGCATTTTTCTATAAATAGGGTCTTAGGGTTAGAATTAAAAATCACACCCGAAATTGAAGTTTTCTCTATTTCTCTCTCTATAATATCGAGCATATTTTGTGAGTATTTTAGTACTTTGAGTATTGTTATACGGTGCAAGTTCTTTCAGCACTATATCTAGTATTCCAGTCAGAAGTATTATTCTTTACGAGGTAAGGGATGTTATTTTATTCAAAATGATATTATTTCTTCAATATCATTATCTTAGAAATATTGGTTGAAATTTTTATCAAATTTGAAACTTTTTCATGCTCGGGATTACTATTCATGAGTTCTTATTCACGATTACTATTTATGAGTACTTATTCACGAAGCGTGATGATATTTTTTTGTAAAATTTCTATCTTTTGAGGTCTGGATTCTTATTCACGTGATACGGCACTATTCACGTATCGACCTTATTCACTATCACGATCTTACTATTCATAGAAAAATTAAATTTTCTTTTATGTGTCCAAGATTGTCTGTTATGATTCCTATCTTTGATTGGATCTATGTTTTGATCTTCATTCTTGAATTTTACTCCAATCGGTTATTTATGAAGTATTTTGAACTTGGATTATTTAAAGTCTGAATCCTTAATACTTGTTCTTTTGTTTCATTGGATTCGTTTTCTTTTAAAATATTTTTATCATCCTCACTCTAAATGATGATATTCTTGAATATCTTTGGCACGTAGTCAAAAGATGAATGATTTCTTGATGAATATCTTTGGCCCGTAGTGCAAAGATGAGCAGTGTTGAGATGAACATGAATGATGATTAATATCTTTGGCCCGTAGTGCAAAGATGAGCAGTGTTTAGATGAATATGACGGTGATGAATATCTTTGGCACAGTAGTGCAAAGATGAATATTTGATTCCAGATATATATTGATTGATGTTACAGGGATAAAATATCGACGATGAACTTTTAAATTCATATATAGAAGATATTAGTTTGAATTCTCTACTTAACTCTTCTAATGAATTATTATTTCCGCTGCGAAGATTGATTTAAAACTGGTTGTCTATTGTATTCTATTAGATTTTTCCTTGTTAAGGACTAACGATAATTTATTCTATATTATCTTAGTCATAATGTTCTTTACTGGACTAGTTGAGCTCACCCTTTTCCTTATTGTTCCATTTTTCTTCTCGGGAGAAGAGAATGTAGCGAAGTCTTAGTCAAGGTGTGGAATGATGGTTCTAGAAGTTGTTACAGTAGTCCTCACTATTTTGTAAAATAAAGTATTAATAATTATAATGAGGACTTATTTGAGTGGATATTGTTATGCAGATGACAATATTTATATTTAAACTCACGCTTTTTATGTTGTATTAATAAAGTTGTAGTTGTTTTACGTACCATGTATTTGGCGACTTTCGAATGGGTGATGTATACCTATTTTGGGGGCCACAGTTAGTATCGAGCTTAGGGATATGATCTCTCATGCGGAGATCTGAGAATAAAACTAGGAGGGAGTAGACGAGTAAATCCTTCGCTAAGTGTGTCTACCTAAGCTTATTTGTTGATCGGTCATTGTAAGACCCCAAATTATTAATAAATAAAATTTATTTTCCTCTATTTATTATTTTGAAATAGTAAGGGTTGATTTGATTAATGTGGATAGTTATGGGTAAAGTACATAAATATTTTGAATAAGCAAGTGGTTATAAAATATTCATTATTGTCGGGAATATTCGTTTGAGTCGCGGAATATTAAGACTTGTCCTAGAATATTAAATGCGACGGTCTACAGTGCAATCTTTAATGGGCCCCATAACTGGAAAGCGATTGGATGAAGAAAAGCGACAAATATAAGTTGTTTATAAATAATGGCGTAGTTATTCACAGATTATCTTGTTGGAATACCCGGTTGGTTAAAACACACTATCTGGCGTTGTTGAACGATGATACGCAGTATTGCACCAATTATTGATTCTTATATGAAGAAGGCACTTTTCAATAATTGTTACAAAAATTTCTTTCGGTCATTTTATTTTATTGATTCAATAATTCTTTGCATTGATATTTTATATTATCGTTGTTTCAATAAATTGTCATTACACAATATTTTCCATTATCTGGGACAATAATTCATATTATCTCTGAATAATATTATTGGATAACATTATTGGCAATGTCTAGAAAGTTACTCGTCTAATGAGAGGTTTGGTCACCTAATTGCATTGTAAGTGGAGAGATCCTTGTTAGAAAGCCCCTAACTCTCGGAGGAGCGGCACAGTTGCGATCTTTGTGATTCTGTAATATTATTTGTGAATAATTAATTATTGATTTATATGATGAGGAAAATATTGATTTTATGTGGATATAGATGGAGAAAATTTTTAAAGTGACAATTGTTGAAAATTGAAAATTTATCTTTTTTGATAAAATAATTTATTTAAATATATTATTTTAATAATATATTAACGTGATATTTTATAATGAATGTGGGATATATGAGTATATGAGGAGGAAGAGTATTTTGTGGCATTAAATGTTTAATACATATTTTGTGTGTTGGTGGACACAATCTAGAAATTTGATTATAAAACTTGTAAAATCGCCTGGTTTGTGGATTTGATTCAATTTATGTTTGGAATTTGGAAAAACTTTCTTCCGCAAAGTTGTAGAGAATTGAATTTCCTATAAAAAGTTGCGAGATTCAAATTTTCTGATAAAAGAGATATTTATTATGAATTATTGAAATTCAAGTCTCAAAATAATTGATTTTGGAAGTTTAAAATATTTAAAATAGGAAAAAGCGTTTTTTTTTTTGGGCAGCCCTAGCATGTGCAAGATAAAATTTGAAATCAGTTGTCAAAATGTGCGTAGAGAATTTGTAATATATATAATATTATTATATTAAATTTTCTACTTTGGTGTTCTAGCATTTTCCTATAAATAGGGTGCTTGGGTTAGAATTGAAAATCACACCGAAACTAAAATTTTCTCTCTCTATTATCGAGCGTATTCTTGTGAGTATTTTGAGTATACTTTGAGTATTGCTATACTGGTGCAAGTTCAAGTCATGCTTTATATCAGGTGTTTCAACTAAGACTTGCCTTTCGAGGTAAGGGGATATTATTTTTTTGTAATGATATTATTTCTTCAATATCATTATCTTTGAAATATTGATCCGAAGTTTTATCAAATTTGAAACTTTTGGTGTCGAAGTTCTTATTCACGTATACTGCGGCCTATTCACGTGTCGACCTACACATTCACGAATACTGAGACTATTCATCGAAAAATAAAAATTTTTCCTTTCGCCTAAAAATATCTATTGTAGATACTAACTTTGATTGTATCCATGTTTTGATCATTCTTGAATTTTACACCACTATGATTATTTTTGAGGTATTTTTGGACATAGATAAAACAAAGTCTGAATCCTTAATCCTTAATCCTTGTCATTTTGTTTCAATCGGATTCGTTTCTATAAAAATATTTTTCATCATCCTCGATCTTAAATGATGATATTATTGAATATCTTTGGCACATAGTGCAAAGATGAATGATTTCGATGAATATCTTTGGTCGTGAGTAAAGATGAACAAGTGTTTAGATGAACACTGACCAATCGATGAATATCTTTGGCTGTAGTGCAAAGATGAATATTTGATTCTAGATATATATTGATTGATGTTACAGGGATAAAAGATAGACGATGAACTTTTAAATTCATACATAGAAGATAGTAATTTGCATTCTCTACTTAACTCTTCTAATGAATTATTATTTTCGCTGCGAATATTGATATAAAACTTGTTGTTTAATGTATTCTCTCAGATTTTTTCCTGTTGAAGACTAACGATAATTTGTTGTATATTATCTTAGTCATAATATTCTTTCTTGGGCTAGTTGAGCTCACCCTTTTCCTTTTGTTCCATTTTTCTTCTCGGGAGGCGAGAATGTAGCGAGTCTTAGTCGGGGTATGGAATGAAAGTTCTAGAGAGTTGTTTAGTAGTCCTCACCATTTTGTAAAATAATGTATCAATAATTATGATGTGGATTTATTTGCGTGTGGATATTGTCAGATGGCAATATCTCGTATTTAAACTCACGCTTTATATGTTGTAATAATAAAGTTGTAGTTATTTACGTACCATGTATTTGACAACCTCGGAATGGGTGATGTATACACTGCTTTGGGGGCGTCACGGTTAGTATCAAAGCTTAGGGATATGATCTCCAGGAGATCGGGAATTGAATTAAGAGGGAGAGGACGAGTAAATCCTTCGCTAGTGTGTCCTACTAAGCTTATTTGTTAGTTGGTCGATATATAGGGATATTATGTGATATATTGATTTCCTTAATTAACCCTTGTTTTATGACAATGTTGAGAATGTCGAATGAGAATATTAACAATTGGAGTAAATGAGGCCGTGGAGATGCCTGTCTTTACCAACGAGGAGAGCGTCTGACAGTGACAATGTACCTCATGAACAACACCACTTGGCGAGATGATGAGCGAGGGGATGTTTAGAAGCTTTTGTAGTTCATGCAAAATCGAGCGAGGAGACTCGTGTTCAAAATCTGAGAGGAAATGATAGAATTCACGGGTTGTCACAACCCAACAGTTCAAAGAGTTGGGACCACAGCAATTGCAGAAAGCGGATCCGATTAATGCGGAGGCGTGGGTCAAACAAATCACCAAGATATTCGATGTCTTGGGATGCACGGAGGAACGAGAAAGTTCCATTCGCTTCTTTTTATGTTCCATAACGAGGCGATTCTTGGTGGGAGTCTGTTAAGCATACCCATCGGTATGCGCTAAGACATGTCTTGGGAGACATTTCAGAAACTATTTAATGACAAATACTTTCACGAAAGTGTTCGTCATATATAAAGGAAGTGGAGTTTATTAGACTAGAAGCGAGAATAACATGGCGGTGTCCCAAAGATGCGAGGCGAAGTTCGCGGAGTTATCGAGTTCAGCGTCTCATTTGGTGGAGAATGAGGAGCGTGACGCGCGGATGTTTACGAGAGGTTTGAAACCCGTACGTCGATATCTCATTTCTCATAAATTTTCTCTATTCAGATGTTGTCAATGAGGGCTCGGTTGTTAGAAGCGAGATAACGAGAACGTTCAACCTGAGGGACCATAACCGAGGATCATACCAAAGATAGCGATCATCGAATAACGATAACCGGGTAGGAGAAAGAAGAATACACTGGACAAAAGCGGTAACCACTCCGGTGGTAATCGTGGCCATGAAAATAGAAGAAGCGAGTGGGAGGAGATTTTAAAAAGAGGAGATTCAACAACGACCGTGTGAAGGCGTCCAAGAGATGTAATCGGTTACAAGGGAGGAGAAAGACCACCTAGGTGTATGTTACAATGTGTCCAAGATTGTACATTATGATTCCTATCTTTGATTGGATCTATGTTTTGATCTTCATTCTTGAATTTTACTCCAATCACGGTTATTTATGAAGTATTTTTGAACTTGGATTATTTAAAGTCTGAATCCTTAATACTTGTTCTTTTTGTTTCACCGGATTCGTTTTTCTTTAAAATATTTTTCATCATCTTCATCCTAAATGATGATATTCTCGAATATCTTTGGCTTTAGTGCAAAGATGAATGATTTCTTGATGAATATCTTTGGCCCGTAATGCAAAGATGAGCAGGTGTTGAGATGAACATGATCGATGATTAATATCTTTGGCCGTGGTGCAAAAAGATGAGCAGTGTTTAGATGAACATGACCAATCGATGAATATCTTTGGCTTTGTGTGCAAAGATGAATATTTGATTCCAGATATATATTGATTGATGTTACAGGGATAAAATATCGACGATGAACTTTTAAATTCATATATAGAAGATAGTAGTTTGCATTCTCTACTTAACTCTTCTAATGAATTATTATTTTCATTGCCAAGATTGATTTAAAAGCGGTTTTTTATTGTATTCTATTAGATTTTTCCCTGTTGAGGACTAACGATAATTTGTTCTATATTATCTTAGTCATAATGTTCTTTATTGTGCTAGTTGAGCTCACCCTTTTCCTTATTGTTCCATTTTTCTTCTCAGGAGGCGAGAATGTAATGCGAGTACTAATTGGGTGTGGAATGATGGTTACAGAAGTTGTTTTAGTAGTCCTCACTATTACGTAAAATAGTGTATTAATAATTGTAATGAGGACTTATTTGAGTGTGGATATTGTCTGAGATGACAATATTTGTATTTAAACTCACGATTTTTATGTTGTATTAATAAAGTTGTAGTTGTTTACATGCACCATGTATTTGGCGACTTCGAATGAGTGATGTATACCTATTTTGGGGGCTTCACAATTAATGTCAAATATCACAATAATACCAATAGGCACATAATATTTTTCATTTCTTTTCTTTTTCTTTTTCGACTTCCTAATCAATGGGAGTGGTTAGCATGAAATGTACTTCATGATTAATACAATGTTGAAATACAGGCGTAGAGATCAACTTCTCGTCTGTATGTGTACTATATTAAGTATGGAGTAAACTTTTCATGAAATTTACTTCATGCTAATCGGATCTCTAATCCATCTACACATCTCCGTGTCCATTAAATGTATTTTTACATATGATAAAACATACTCAAATAACTAGTTTTTTGATTATTAATAGTATATATTAGTAATATCTTATCATTTTTGTGTGGTAGAAACTATTTAATTACCAAAAATTATTATTATAAGTGTTTGATATGAATTCAATATTATTACGTATTTTTTTCACAATATTCATATTTTACTAAAATGTCTCAATATACTAATTTATTTCAAATAAATCACCCAATGAGTTTTTGTCAAATGGAATTCAACACTCAAAATACTACCCAACTAATTGATTTAACATTGTTTGATTTTATATATTAAAAGTTTTATTACTTTTATAAAATAATAATTCATATATATTCAATTATTAATTATAAAAATAAATATTAATTAATTAAATTTAATAATAAATTAAAGTTATAATAATAAACAACAAAATAAGATTTTTTAAAATGAATTTTTATAAAGTTTAATTTTTGAAAATAAATTTTGTTTAAGAGTTATAATAGGGACAAAATTATCACATTATTTATTTTGAAAGATTACTTTTGGTAATGTAATATATTTTATTTTCTCATCCTTTTTCATCCTTCTAAATCCTCCTACGAAGTTTTGAGCTAAAAATAAAATTAATTTTATATCCAAATCTCTTCCTTTCCTCCCTAAAAAAATCACAAACATGAAATTTAAAGAGATTTATATATTAAAAAATTTATTGAAGAAGGTAGATCACAATTGACGTGTAATTATTAATAATCAAATATAATAAATTAATGTTGAGTTATTCTAATTTTCTCATATTCTATATATTTACATATGTTATATTTATTATAGACATAAATTTATTATAATACGTAACAAAATTGATCTTTTTATTTTTATTTTTTTTAATATAATTAGGACAAATTTTTTTCACAATCTTTTCCCGATAATTTGGCAAGTCCTTCATTCGCAAGAAGGACAATTCCTTTTATGTGATGTGAAGAAAAAAATTGGTAAAAACTTAATTATGACTCCGTAAAGACTCTAAGGGCATAAAAGTCAATGAATCAGGCTAATAGGGGGAGAAAATATATATCATCCTCTCATAAACTAATTGGTTGTTGCATCTGTACTCCCATTTTTATTTTATTTTTCATTATTTATTTGTTACCCGATTTATCAAGGACCAATAAAATTTTCAGCATAGTACAAGATCACAATTACTTTACAGCGCGTATAATTTACTCTCACATGCTCTGATTTTTAACCGTCAGATAAGGCCACTTTGACCGCAGGATATTTGGATGCTTGTTGCACATTCCTTAAGGCGCGTAAGCATTACATTTAGAGTTGGCAACGTGTATTGGCAGCAGGTCACATGAGAAAGGGTTGCCCGCCATGTGACCTGCCAACCGATCTCTCTCTCTCTCATCTCAACACACTATTTTAACCCTAGTTAGTGAATAGTGATTATCTAGTTAGTCTTGCTTAGTTTAGGGTTTAAGCAAATCTTATTTTGTGGCCCCACAATACAACTAAACTTATTAAAAATGGAAAATGGTTCTCATTCGATTTCAGCAAAAAAAAGTTTTATTTACAAAATTTATAATTATTAAAATTAATTTTTTTATGTTTATTTGTAAGTATAATAAGTGCTTTGTTCGGTAATGGTTATAGGAATCTCATAACCAAATTGGATTCTAATATTTAATAAATAAATTTTAAATTTTAATTTCTTATCTCTTAAAAATAAGATAGAGTAATAATATCTGAATCTCTCCTTAATTTATACTTATATATGCGGTGATATTTTTAATAAAATAAATTTATATATAAAAAGGCTAATATTATGTCATTTAACAAAACTTTTGCTCAGTATATATCATTTCTTCAAATATGAATTTTTTAGATTTTTATTTTTGATAAAAAATAAAATAAAATCTCACATTGACACATTTGTTGTTCCTATTAATGGAGTCTAATAAAAATATGATTTACCTTAATTTCTATAATCATTTACCTTAAATGAGAGTCACCTTTAAATGAATTTTCATATAATTTATAATTGTAATCCATATATTAGTAGTATTTGTTAGCACTCCTAAAATTACTTTTGTACGAGTGCCATTGAATGACTGAATATTTCATTAAGAGAGAGAGAGAACGAAAGTGCAACTATTTATTTTGTAAGCGCAGGGAAGGGGAATGAATAATCATCAGTTTTTATGGGAATTATGGGCAGAATTAAGTCTAAATTTTTTAATATTTACTGTACTAAAGAAAATAACAATGCCCAAAAACAGAACAAAGAACAAAAATACAGGTCTGAAGATCTTAGAAAGAAATTGCAGCAGATCTTCATTTCATCCCCCTCCCCCCCTAATTACTGTAAAAACTGCAAGGAAATGGGAAATTTAATTATCAACAAAACTATACATCAAAATAAATTCAATTATCAAATCCATTGTTAACAAACTGTGTGAAGAATCAATTATCAAATTGATAGTTAAGATCACATATAACATAATCCCTCCCCATGATCTTTTTCTCACTCCAACTATATATATAGATAGATATCACATAAAGAAGTTGCATCCATCAACAGCAGTAGTCAAGATATTCTTGGCCGGTGGAAGTAGAGCAACAGCACCTCTCTCGGCATTAGAGTATTTTCTAAATATTACTTTCAGCTTATTCTCTGCTGCCCCCAAATGGAAGCTAACAAGTACCTTAGCACAATCCCTGAAAACATGTTAAAAATATATATATGTATGTTAATTAGTAATAGCCATCATTCATTCAATGCAGAAAAAAATGCATTAAAAATTTACATTAGCTGTGCCTCTGAAAAACCAGTGTGAAGCTTGAGAGTCTCGTTCCAAGCAGGAGACTTGTTTAGAGTGCAGCGTGCCCCATAGACGGCCGAGGCCGCAACCATGGATGGACAATACATAACCGTGGCATAATTCATCATACCCAACTCAGCCAAGAAATAAGCCATATTCTCCGTCTGTTTTTTCAAAGGAAAAAAGAAACATGAAAAAGCTTTGTTGTTTTTTTCTTGTCAATTCACATATATGACAGAATAAAACATCAACTCACATCAGGCTCATTGGGAACAGAGGCTTTGATGAATCGAACAAGAAACACATAAGGAGTAGGCACTGTCAAATTCCATTCAAGGCAACCAAGTATCTTTTTCTCCATAACCAACACTTGCTGATGGGTGTAAGCCCTATCTGAGATGCACACAAAATCATTCACCTCAGGTGCCCAGATTTCTTCATATTTAGAGGCCATAAGCATGGCACTGATCCCCACCAACTGCAATTCCTTCCTTGTCACCGTCTTCGTTGCCAGGTACCGATCAATTATGTTGATTGTGAGGTAAAGGGTCTCTGGCATCAGCTCAAATTTCTTGTGAACCTCAATCAACCAGTCAACTAGTATACACCTCATTCTCTCATTTATCTCAGGCTGAAAGTCCATATAATCGAAAACCCGGCTCTCATTCTACACCAAAAATTCATTGAAAATTTATTTTCAATCCCTTGTATATATAAGTTTTGTTTGCATCAAAATGGATAAATAAATGAAAGGAGAAAAGTACCTCAACAAGCTTATAGAACTTGTACATATCCTCAACATATTCAACCACTGCCAATTCATTATTGACATCTGCAGCATCAATATCTACAATTTGCTCCTTCTGAATCTTATTTGTTAACCCACAAGCAGCCTACAATATAATTTAATTAGAAACCATTGGCAACAACAACAACAACAACAAAGTCCAACACAATGATTTTAATTAAATCACATAATGATATAAAGAAAAGGACAAAGTTAATATGCACCTTGCTTCTAGCAGTAAGAGTTGATGTAAAAGTTTGGCCTTTCTTCTTCCATGATCCTTCACCCGCATTTTTCTTGTTCAAATTCTTTTCTTTCTTGACCCCCTCTTCAGTGTCAGGACTAATTACAATAACAGCCTCGGGATTGGGCTTGACTGTAACTTTCTTCTGTTGAACTGCCTTAGGTACCGCACCTTCTCTTCCTGCCAAGACCCCATTACCAGGAATTGCCATTTGTTTCTGCAAATCAAACAAGAAAGACACAACAGATGAACAATGTTGAAGAAAAAAAAGGGATTTCACTGGGGGTTTATTTAAAGAGAATTAAAACCTTGTTGTTTTCAGCGGCTGCAGCTTGTGCATTTGCAAGCAATTGTGCACAGAAACTTCTAAGACAGCATAAGAAACAAGAATCAATAAAGGTAATTTCAAGAATTATAGGCTATTATTATATGGGAGAGAGAGAAATAGGGGACCTTGTGACAGGGCGAGAGACTTGAGGTAGTAATGGCTTGCCATTGATTCCTCTAACTGTAACAAGATTTCCTATATCACCAAGCGGCGCACGGCGATGATTTTCTCCTTCAGCGGCCATGTTCTTCTGCTTAACCCCTCCAACGGCTGCCTCTTCTGTAAATTAACAATCCATTTTAAGTAGCAAAGAATCAGATTTAGGATTTTGGTTTGTGTGTCTTCACTTAAAAAGATAACCAAAATCTTAAAAGCCATTTGAAGGCAAAATTCAATTAAAAATTACACAACTAAGAAAACAGAGAGAATAGAAATAACACTTGTAAAGAACCCACAAATCAAAGCATAGATATGAAATTGTTCGGTAGATCATATATGACACAATCTTCACTGAGAAGGGAAAAATTCAAACAATTCACTTTCTATTGATAGAAAAATTTAAGTACTCCCAATATACACCCAAAACCAAGGATTTAAAGAACACAACATGGATATGAAATGACGAACCCCAGAACGAAAATATATCAAAAAATTAAGAATCAACGTACACGAAAGAAAGGGATTCAAAGAACACAACATGGATCGAATAAAATAACGAACCTACAAATCAAAACCAGATATGAATAAAACAAACTCTACACAGAAGAAAATATTCAAATGACTTTCTTTCTTTTGACATCAAATTTAAGCATCAATACACACCAAAATCTAGGATTTAAAGAACCCAACATGGACAAAAATCGAAGACCCAATATTTCAATCAGTACAAGGAAACACAAAAAAAACATGTAAAAGAATCGAAAGAAAGCCAGAAGGAAAGAACAACCGATCAAACCTCTAATTTGTTGAACAACGGGCCTCGAAGTCATTTCAGAACGCCTTGAATCAGCGCAAGAAGTCCTTCCTTCTTCTGGGTCTCTCTGTAGCCGCAACAGTTATCTCTAGTTTCGCTCTCTCACATGAAATGCAAATAGTGGGAATTGGAAGACTGTATATAACACACGCCTTTTAAAGCCCAAGAACAGCGCCTCTGTCATACCCAAGGCCAACGGTCTTATTCTTTTGAAAAAATTTCAACGGCTTTGATTAAGTTTCTAAACTCGCTCTCTCGGCTCCCATTTTTAGCCTTTGCCCTGTTAAATAGTTACCTTTGGTTAAGCAATAAATGGACTAATGGAGTACCCATTTTAATTTCTCCAGAGAATTATACAAAACGAATTCACTTTAAATTAATACGTGATATTATAAATATATATATTTAAAATCTATTTGTTAAATATCATCTTGTTTGTAATACCACTTTACGTTGATATAAATGGTATTTTACATAAATTATCCAATACGTCACACTAAATATTATAATAAAAAAAACCTCATGTAAATATTAAAAAGGCTTGTGAATACATGAATAATAATTTGTAGGGAAGTGATAGTTCTCCGGCAATTTTTAATATTTTCGCATGTGAAGCATATTTTTTAACTAAATAAATATTGGTTTGGTTAAAAAGTGGTTCTCACATGTAAAAATATCAAAAATTACTGTACAAATAACACTATCCTATAGAATTGATAAGTTTTCTTAAATCTTAGAATTAATATTTTTGTGGGACCAAATTTAACTAAATAAATATTAATTTGATTAAAGATAGACCCATATCATGAAAATATTAAAAATTATTACTGAAATATCGATTCCCTTAAGTTGACTTATTTATATTGAATGTGACATGTGAGTAACGTAACAATAACACGTGATTTATTTTATTTTATTTTTTTTCTCCTACCCAATATATTCGAATGGGTCGAAATTTCATATAGACATAAATTTATAGTCATAAATAGCAACACTTATATCAATTCAGTCTCTCTCTCTCAACCATAACAAATATTAATGTTTTATATTATTTTGTTTTTTATACTTATAATTTAGAATTAATTTAACTTTCTTAGTTTGCTCGATCACCAAAAATTATATTCTACTTATATATCGAACTTAAAGACTACTACCTATTTAAATAAAATACTAAACTGAAATATTTTAAACACATGGTAATTGCTTACCAGCATAATAAGATTATTCATTACATAATTTCTTGGTTAAGAAATGGTATGCAATTGAAATTGTATTTAAAAATAATAATAATATAAAATTATTAAAATAGTAATAGGAATCATTCCGTTTGAGCTACAAAGATACGATGTAATTGGTGCATGTCACCCACTATATCACCCACAATAACATAATTTCAATAGGTTATGATTGTTTACGAGAATAATCTCGATATTATAATTTATATATATTATAATTTATATGAAATTATAATTTTAAGACTATTAATTTTAGTCTTATATTTATTTGCAATAATTATAATCTCATGATTATAATTTATGGGATTACATGGATTATAATTCCATCACTATCAAAATCTTAGGATTATAATTCTGAAATAATAATTATAATCTCAAAACTATTAAATTATTTTATAATGTCTAGACTAATAATCCAAAATCTAAATTTGAAAACAAACAAGACATTTGGGATTAATAATTTTATCTCAAGTATAATCTTTACAAACAAACATAACCATGTTTGTTTGCAAGGATTATAATTCGAGATTATAATTCATGTGATTATAATCCCAAGACTATTAATCTTACGATCATAATCTCTGGATTATAGTTATAATCTAAGAAATATTAAGTCATTTTATAATCCCTAGACTAATAGTCTCAAATCTAAATTTGAAAATAAACAACTCTCCCAGAATTAATAGTCTGAGATTATATCCCAAATATAATTTGTACTTATATATAACAAACATAGCCTTTTGTAATTAGTGAATATTTTTAAAAAATATGTAATAATTTAGGTTATTCTATAATTTATACTAATTTCACGTATTAAATTTAAAAATAAAAATATGATAACAAATCTTAAAATTAATAGTCAAATATGATCGAAAATGGTAAAATTTCTTCCTATCATCAAATAACACTAAAAATTCCTTTATTAATTGTCGAACAATATTTTGCTATATTTATTTACAAATATTATACTTGGAATATAAATATTAATTTTAAAATTATTTTTGTTTGTTACACTTGAGATTAATCTCAAGTGTTTTGTTTATTTTAAAATTTGAACTTGGGACTATTAAATTAGTTCGGAGTTATAAAATGACTTGAAAGTTTTAAAAAAGTAGTGAAAAAAATAGTATATTACTTATGAAAAAATCACATTTATTGCAAATGTTTATAAAAGTAAAAAGAATCGATTTTTTATTATATTTTTTTAATGTATAATGATCAATTTATTTTTTTTAATCCAATCTTTATAAAAACTAATTTTAAATTATATTAGTGATAGTCAATACATATAAATAAAAACGTCAGTAAACTATAAAATAACTTTATAATCCCATGAGTAAGGATATAAAATGCAAACAGCAGGTGAAGCAGCAATATAACCATTGAAACATAAAAATGTTACAACCAATGATAAGGCAAACCAAAAACTATGCCTAGAAAGGATGTAACCATATTAACTAGTGAAGACCACCCCCAATTACAAATTACAAATTACAAATTACAAATCACAAATCAAATACATTTCATTTCCATCCCTGCAAACAAACAAACAATCAATGAAAACCTACTGCTCACACTTGAACACCTGCATATGGTTATACTCTCAGAATTAGTTGAAAAACTAGAAATCAGTTAGCTAGATATACAGCGACGCTAGATCCTCTGGCCCAGCGAGTACCACCTGTAATGTACATACATAATAAATAAGCTAGAATAGAAATGTTCTTTTAGCAGTTGAAGATGGAAAAAAGAAGTATACATTGCAATCAAGAGCATATCTCCTCGCCAGCACAATGGCTGCATTCCTATCTCGCTCTGATTCAAATACTAACACAAAGGATTGCCCTTTCCTTGCTTGCCAAAACAATGACTTAGCTGCAGAATTTCCCCCGCCTCTAAATCCACACAGCTGTTGGCAGGAAATTTAGTTACTTTTTCAACTTAAAATGGGGAGTTCTAAAGGAGAAGAACACGCCAACAGAAATGCATGTGATTATTTCCATTTTATATGGATTATGTTATGCAATGTAAACTATTTTGTTTCGAGACAACAGAAAGTGTATACTTCCAACCATAGACATCATACAAATTTGACATTCTAGTCAATAATCTTCAGTGTATATAAGATTAGAGACACGTACCTGCATAGACGTGGAATATGAGTCTCTGGCCTTTGTTATCCATCCCCTACAAAGCTTCATCCTCATCTTGCCAACATGAAACAAGTGAGCAGAATGAGACGAATAATTACGTCCATTCATCTGTGTAATAACTACCTGTAAAAACGATATATTTGAACCGAGTTCACCTTAGTAAAAAGTAACCCCAACAACACGGACAATTCTGACAAAGCTGAAACTCTAAACCAGTAGCATGTTGGTTGTGATAAACTATATGACTGATATAAACAGTAAAATGAATTGATAAATTAAGTACCCATTTTATGCTTAGATACCAAGGAAATTTTGACGAGGTCAAGTGTAAACAGGATATTAAATCCAATGTATCACAAAAGACAGGCATTTTACTCTACAGAATTTGATGTTTTCAAAAACTATATCAATTGAACAATTCAAAAATTCATTTCCTAAAACAAATGCTGTTAAAGAGATAAGGTATCATACACTGAACTCGGTGTTAGATTTCCGTGAAAGCAACTCCACAAAACTCCCCAATCCTGCAGCTGTTCCAAACAAGTTAATTTTAAAACTTTTGTTAGGAAAAAATTTCAGATTCCATTTATGCTTGGCCTTAGATCAATAACAAAAAAAACAAAAAAGAAAAAATCTTTGACCAAAAGAAAGCAGTTTAACCAAAAGACGAAACAAAGAAAGCCCACCAAGTTGATATAAGTAACTACACAACTCACGCATGATACCAACCTGGATCTACTGGACCAGCTGTTGTGACTGCAGCTTTTTGGCCATTTGAGATGAGATCAACTTGCAAAATTCGTCCAACATCAAAGGGCTCTGGCGCATAAAATGATTTGTTGGCACCTGATGAAGAGGAAGATCAGACCAGTTAAAATTGAGAAAGATGTTACCAAAACACAACATATACTAGCATTTTATTGATATTTTGCACATATAAATGAAAATAGTCCATCATTCCTAGAGAAGGAGTAACATTCATTTTACAAAGGAAATGTTACTCTGTTTTTTAGGACAGAAGACATGAAATATAAAATAGGCTGAGCTACAAATCCATATTAGAAAATTTTATGCTTTATACACTTAGAAAAGATACTAAATATGCAAGACTTCTGTTTGTCATTCCATTTTGCTTGTCTCAGTTAATACAGACATCGTAAAGATATCCCATAAATGGTAACTGTACAGTGACTAACTCATCAGATAATAGAAGACACAACAATCTACTTCCCACCAGAAAATTTCTTCCCATAAATATTGAACATAAATTTTAAGCTAAATTGACTGTAACAGACTATATGATTAGGAAGCCTAATTGTTAATATGACTACCTGAAGATATGGAGAACGGGTAAAAAGTTTTGTCTCTACATCATATGTTGACATAGACGGAACTCACATTCAGATTTAATACTAGAGTGTTGGTCCTTTGAAGAATTTTTTTAGATCCCTTTTTCAATGATAAGAAAGATGAGAGCTTAAACCACAATAGGATAAGCACAGCAGATTAGCATATGCACAAAATAACCAACAAAAGAAAATCAAAAGATCTAAAATATTTGAAAATACATATCTGATAGGAGCAGACAGACAAACAACCAGAAAGTAGTACTCTTAAACTCAAGTATGACGCAGTGTAAACATATACTTTCATTTAAGGAAAAACTGTTCTTATTTTAAGCACAGTAAAAATTTGCATGCAAAAGATGGACGAACACCTGAAATAAGTTCCCTTCTGTTACTTTCAGATGATAAACGATACCACTGAATCGAGCATTTTGAGAGCTCCACAGCTTCACTTGAGCGGGGTTGAACGCGTAAAATTGAGCCTAACGTTTCAGAGCCACCTAATTCATATAAACTTAACTTGTTCGCCTCAACCCACTTGCTCAATGCCAGCTGCAAAGAATAAGGACACAAGGCAATGTGAGAAATTAAATATTTTGAATATAAATATTTATTCATTCTATAATGATTAGGCAACTCCCTATAAGGAGGAGAGCGGGGAAAAAGCAAAAGGAAATATAGAAGGAACAAAAGAAACAATGAGTAGAAATTCTAGACCATATTTTTGCAATTAGCAACTTGTGTTCACGTTCAATTTCCTAAACTGTTCATGAGAAAGGAGATAATGTACAGGAAAAGGTTAAAACCTTCAGTTCTCCTAACAGCTAGAAGTAGCAGGATGGTTTATTCAATAGAAAGGTTGTAATAAAGGAAATGATCCCCATAAACGTGACAGAGAAGAATATTGTTATTCGATGAAGACATCGCAATAGAGAAAACTTGGGAAACAACACATACCAGATGCAGGAATATTGCTAAACTTAAATTCTCAGGAAGCATTGGAGTGCGATTTCAAGTGAATGATACTTTTAATGCGTGTTAAATTGGATTTGTAGTATAATGCTTTAGGTATACTCATAATTCACTTGTATAGAAAGTTTAAAGAGTTAAAGTCAGATAAAGGTTTACAAGCAGAAGTTGATAAAAGTTCGTCAACCCTAAAGGCCCACACACAGGCAGAAATGCGACCATGTAAAGATATGAACTAGAGTAAAATTTCTCCGACATACATCGACTTGACATTGAAAATTCTGGGTATATGCAACCTGTGAGAAAGTTTCGTCACAATAGACCTACTATTCAAAACTCCTTATCTTGAATGGCAAATCAAGTAAAATGTTGTGATTTCTGGTCCATGATATTTTTGTTATGTTATGGTGATGTAATTTCATCATTTCTTCAGCAATCATATCCAGGGAAAGAGTTGTGTTCTGTATGTCGTCTAAAATTCCATTGTAATGGGTAATATTTGGAACCATTAAAGGCCTAAGTTTATACCAGAGACTGTTCTCCTCATGCTTCAAAAGGCAAATTATGAGAAATCCAAAATGAGCAGACTTAAGTTGTAAATGTGTTGAATAATTCTCCCCGTGCAAAACTTAGGTACTTGACAATATTGTTGGTGGATCAATCAAGATATATTTCACAGAATGATAGATTTCATTCTGTCAACTGAGTCTTTTACAGAATGATATATTTTACAAAGGCAGCTGCCTACTACAAAGTAGCTTTCCCAAGATAAAGAGAAAATTGTTTCTATTTCTTCTGAACATGTGCAAATTTTAGTCGACGACATAGTACCTAAAGTAAAGAGCTAAATGTGCTAAATTATATGGTTCTCCGTTCTAAATCATGGAAAGTTATGATTGCGGACCACTATCACTTAATTTGTATGGTAATGGAGAACTAAAACTGAATAGCAATGCACCTGTTTCTGAAGCTTAAGAGAAAATGTATACTTCTCTTGTATTTGAAGTCTTAGTGCTCGAAGCTCGTGTTCCATGTCCATGACCTACCAAACATGCAACAAGTTCTCATTATAAAGTTGTTTTTGTTCATCAAACAATTCATAAGAAAAGCTTCGACATATATAACAGAAATGTGTATGATTCCGTTGACTAATGATAAAGAAAAAACTAGTCTATGCTATTGTCTCTCATAGATAGCTGAAAATAAAGCCCGCCCGTTGAGATTATAACATATTATTGTACAATTTATGAATTTCGTTACAACCACTCATAAACATAGATAGAAGAAATGCATGACAGCACACATGTCAAGGAAATGACCAGATATTTATACGTCTGCATTCAAAGAAAGTTAACTACACGAAATTAACTCACCTTGCTGGGCTGATGCAACAATCTAATTCTTCTAGCCTGCTGAACCTCCTCCCTTAGTTCCTCCTGTTCCTGGCAGCAATATAAGGCAAGTCCAAAATGAAAATGTCTTTTCAATATTTTTGAATAGGGTGGTTCACAAAGTTTGAAACAATATTAGGTGCATGAAAATGTCTTTTCAATATTTTTGAGATTGCCAAATACATTCCACATCTGAAAGGAAACCAATAAATTATAAGTCTAAACACAGAATTAATCACAAAAGATTACTCCTGCTTAAATTGCACAGCATCAAAGCAAGAATTAATAATGGAATCAATCTTGAAATTGAGGACAAAAAATTGCTCCAGCATAAAAGTTAGAAGTTTGGAAGTGACCCAACTCAAAAGAGTTTCGGTCGTAAAGATTAAAGTTCCATGAACAAACCAATAACCTAAGTTCTCTTAAACTTAATTTAAGCATGTAGACATGCTCCACCACTCAGACAGTACAAGTTCAAGAAATGGGATATGTTAAGTTACCAGTTGCTCTAAAAGCATTTTTAGAGAATGGTCCAACTAGGTATCATGCTTTATTATCAGTCCTCACGTGCAATTGCTTTAGAACTGAAGCAATTCAGTTTATAACAGCATATAACTGGATTTCTATAATCAGTATCACTTAACTCAGTATTTTTACTCATTAAACAAGATTAAAGGAGCCATATGATTTCAATTTGCATGCGTATTTAAACATATACTTTCAGACTTGAGAAAATTTATGACTTCTATTTCAAACATCTAAATATAAAAATTCCATCACTTAGTAAGTACCTGTTTCCCCGAGGTTTGAGAGATTCTTTCTTGTTCATCAAGGGCCTCCCCAATTCTCTGAACTACTGCTCTAGCACTCTCAATTTCAGCACAAGCAAAAGATCTTTCTTGGTTAACCAACTTTTTGGCATCTTCTGAAGCCTGCAAAAAGAAAGAATATATTATTATTCTGTACACACTCGCAAAGACAGGCATACAGTTGAAAATTCTTAATATTTCTTGAACAAAATGCTAAAAATACTACTAGATAAGTGTTTTAAGTGAAAATGACTCATGAGAAAGAGATATTAGATTGAACTATCTAAATGTCTACAAATAAAGAGGCACAGAACAATGTATCATTTCTGCCACACCAATTAACAAAAAATAAATTAGAAAAAGTAATGCAAAGCAAAATAGTTAATCAGTGAAAGGAAAGTTTTGAAAGAAACTACTTCTACAACATGAATTATACTAACCTTTAAGATCTGTTATTCTACAAATTAATAGCCTCTACTCTAGATGCATATAAATGTTATGGGTACTAACATGTGTTCTCTCCAACTAGTAAGTTTTAGTATGACCAAGTAAAAACAATGAGATGTATAGATCAAGCAGTCATTTTTACTTTGTATAAGAATTAGCTGTAGTGCCAAGTAATTAGCCAAAATCCTAGAATGATGCTTATGCAGAGGGAGGGCTGAAATTGGTGCATCAGATGACCTGTTTGAGAAAGTTTGCTAGCTTTTTCACTTCGTACTTCTCTTGGATAAGCTCTCCCTCATTTTGAGTAAGCTTTACTGCCAATGCTTCTACCTGCAAAGTATGGCTATTGTGTAAGGCACATATCATTGTATGAATGAGATTAACACATTAGACATATATGAGACCTGGAGAGACAAGCATGCCAAAGGACATGACCAAATTCATCAAATAGACCAAGAATTTAAGTATTTAACCTATGAAACTAGGTTCATTTAACATATAACTTCCAATAGTGGAAGAAAATTACACAAAAACTACGGCAATGGTCTCATTTTCAAGTATGCCAACTTTCTTCCCCCCAAATGACTTTCCCGTAATACGTAGGCTCCAGCCTCCAGGAGATACAGAAGCCGATGAAACATGGGGTTCAAATATGATATAGTTTGTGAAGTACGGACTTATGTCATTTTCTGCCAGAAACATGATTATTAAAAAGACAAATGGCATGATTCCAGTATGTTGATACTCCAATAAATTATTAGACAAATGGCACGATTCTAGTATGTTGATACTCCAAGAAATAATTAGTTACAGACACATGAAAATATGGGAGGGGGGTGAAACAAAGAATCATACGGCAAGAAGTCCGAGACTGCAGGGTATGGAAAAGTCAGCATTTCCATAGACATAAAAATTAGCTTGTGCTATGTATTGCATAGTTGAAAAAATCATCTAAATATCAATTTTGTGGATACTGTTGATCAAACAAAGTTGTTTAAAAATCATATGCTATAAAAAGGTGTCTCGGTGATAGGGAAAACAAATAAAGATGAACTACTCACTACATCCAAAACCTACAAAATACTAACCATTGAAATGGCTTTTTCCATATCTTCTTTGTTTTGACCAGCCAGTTGTCCTCTCAGATATTCTAATGCATCCCTAAGTTTCTTTAGAAGAACGTGTCCCTCTAATGAAGCCATGTCTCTGAGTTTAGCCTGCATTTTGGGAAAAATTGTATCAACTCATTTTCTTATCAAATCCTAGTGGAAATAAAAAAAAAATCCAATAAGAAAATAAAAGAGGATTTAATTTTATAATGTATGATCTGGATAACAAAAACACAATTTTGTATATGTATTTGCATGAAAACCAGTCCATATTATTGCTAACTAAGATTAGAAACTTAAAAAATAAAATTATAATCAAAGACTAATGAAAAGTGTTTAAAACCTCATCAGACAGCTTGGCGGCAGCAGTCAAATTCTTATCAAATTTACTGGCGAGGTCACGAACAGAAAGACGTTTATGCTGCTCTGATAACAGAGAAGTTTCCTGCACAACTACCTCCTTTAAGGATGGGCCATCTGTATCAACTTTCGCCTCCTCCAATATCTGATTATCTGGTCCCAACTTATATTTAGGAAACTGATTTGAAGCAAAACTCACATCGGCAGAGACCAGCATTTGCAACTCTTCTCCAAACTCTGGACTCACCTTCGTCATTGTTCTTCTGCTCATCAATAATATATAACAAATGAATAATATAGTATAATATAATTAGTGGGAAATATCAATCGACATTTGTCCCTACATAAAAAGGTAACAAGATAAAGAGACATGGCCGATGCCTCATCTAAGTTACCACCATAATCTAATTTTATTGCAGTTTATCTAACTGTAAGCTGAAAAATAATTAAATTTCAAAGTCTGATGATTCTCAACGAGACAGATACAGAAAATCAATAATATAAGAGCAATAATAGCTGAGAAAAAAAGTAGCTAAGGGGGTCCTCAACAGAAGCTAGTTGTAGTTGTAAGAAGAAGAGTAAAGTTAGCGTAGAAAGGCCAACTAAGGTGGTTAAAAAAGATTGAGAAAGGCATATAATACTTCCAAAATAGAATTATATCAGATGAAAAGCAACGGAAAAGATCACATGGTCAATTGTGCTTAACTAGTCATTATCATCAATACAACTACGTCAAATTTCAACTAAATTGAAGTGCTTATAGCACATTGCTAGAATTATCGATAGAGCATAGTGACCAGTTACAATAAACCACCAAATGAACAAAACATCTCAAATTGCAGATCATTATAAGTCAAAACTTACAAATTTCAAGAATTCCTGAATCCATCACAGAATATGAAAAAGTCCTTAAAAGTTAATCACCAGAAAACAAATAAGAACCCACAAAGTTAATGAACTTGCATAGAGTTAGAAATGAAACTCAGATCAAATTCTAACTATAAATGAAAACATTATTCTTAGGAGGATCATTATATTACGGTCTTTCAGCTTTTAACATTCTAACAAATTTTACCCATCTAAATTTTTTTCGAATAAAATATCTCATTCCTATTTACACTCTACCAGTATCAAACCCAAGCACAGTGAATGTCAGAAAATCACATGACTCGTAAATAAAGAAGAAGCAAAAAAAAACTGAACTTGAAAGAAACCCAAGGAAAACACGAAGGAGCAAACCCCCTTGACGTTGGAGAATATCAGAAAAAGGCGTGAACCCAGAAGGAAGAAAGTGGAGTAAAGATTAAAGAAAGCAAATTAAGGAGGGAGGTGAAATGGAACTTACAGATAGATCGCCAAAGCCAAACAATGTGGAGAATGGTGTTACACATAAGAATAAGAATGTGGATACATGTTTTATTTTTCTGCAACAACTCTGTTGTAGTAATTTCTGAAGAGCGATGTTGCAGACAGGGGAGGAGAAGAAGAATCCTAGAGATGAGATGACTACTTTTGTAAAGCAAAGTGAAAAAGGAAAAGCCTAACTGTGGTCCCACCAGTCTTTCTGTCTATTGTAAGTTTCTCTATAAATAAATGAATATATTTCTCTCTATAGAGAGTTGATTAATGGACTTCCATTTTATTTTATTTTATTTTATCTTTTCCTTTAAACCTATAACACTATTAATTAACTTGAGATTGGGTCAGAGGATAAACTAAGAAAACTATCTTTGTGGAAGATATATTCCAAGTTATAACCTTACACAATAAAATAAACTTTAAAGTGTTTAGTTGCAAAATTAAAATTGAATAAATTTTCGTATAAAAAGTTTCACTCTATATAGAATAATGTTATGATGACAAAAAATAATTATTTATATTCAATACTTATATCCAATCATATCTTCAAATAATTTTATATCTAATCTTTTGTTATATATATATTATATATATATATAAGTGAATAAAAATGCCCTATAATTTGATTTTAAATTTTTATGTCACTCAATATAAATTATCCGACAGGTTCGTTTTATCAAAAGTTTAAAATAATATTAAAAATAAACGCATTTGGTGGTTTCTAATTTTTTCGTCAACTTGAAAAAATTCTTATCAAAACGCTACGCGTTGTGGTAATTCCTCATAATATATATACTATATAAGTGAAATGATAAATGTCCTACAATTTGATACGTGAGTTGAGCTCCAATGTCAGTTTTAAAAGCATGAACGGGTAGAAATTTATTCAATAATCTTTTAAGAAGGGGGAAATAATAAAAGTTTGCTGAATTTATAACAGAAAACAAACGATAAAATTGGTAGGCATATCTCAACTATATTTATGTAAATAGGATTGATTCTATTGCCAAACAGAAAGCTTGAAAATTCTGTGAAGTTATGATTGTGAATTCTGTTAAAAGGTCATGAGTTGAATAGTTAAAAAGAAAAGGCTGCAATATGTTTCACGCGCTGTCCCACCCGTCAGAATTGGGTCCCGAAGACAGCTCGAGACTTGAATAGCAGCAGGCTCAATAGTCGATGATTTTGTGTTTGGAGCGTGAGTAGCTGCGCGTGGGTCTGGAGTGGCGGGCCGTGTTTAGCGATGTCTTGGGAGGATACCGCCTTAATTTGGGAGCGTATTCACGGAGGCTGCCATTACGTCAAACGTAGATGTCGCCGTCTGTCGTTCGCTTACCTAAATTAAATTTGGATTCGCCGCCGTTTCGATTCGGTCCAATAAAACGGGGTACGTCACACTTGAGTTCTTCTACACGGATATCGATCGGATAATTAAATATATATTTTTTGGGACTCTCTAAAAATATATTAATATTTATTTTAATTAAAATTTTTATAAAATATAATATTTTAAATATAATTTAAATACATATACAAAAATATAGTCTAATAAAAATATCCGCCTAAACTTATTGGTCCCACTTAAGTAAAAAAAATGCATAACAAAACGGGATCACCTCCTTCTATGTCCCACTTATTACATGCGAATATAATTACTGAAAATATTATTTGAGTAAAATAAAATAAAACCAAATTAAAAAGACCAAAAGGGGGGGATTTTTTTTATTTAAAAAATTCTAAAATAAGCACTTTAATTTGACATGATTCTTTTCATAATTTTTATTAATATTTTAAAAAATAAGTTGTTACTTAAAATCTACTAACTATATGATGAAGTTAAGTATAGGTGTGAAGTCATTTTATTTTGGTTAATCAAAAAATGCACTTTAATTTTTCTATCTATTAAGATTTTTTATTTTGTTCATTTAATTATTTAAATTAAACATCATATGACCTCCACTTTGTTGATTAACCCGTGTTTAATAGCTTTGATGCCTCTTTCTTAATTCACCTTTTTCCCGTAATACTGTTTTGTGTTCATAGACAAATAAACTCAACTATATATAATTAATAGAACATTTTAATTTATTTGGTAAATTAAGATCTTTAATATGAAACTCAACCACAATTTTGTGTGCGTAAAAACGCCTTGTTATTCAATAATACTTAAATAATTACCCACTGATTATGTCACATTTCTACAAAATACACACATACTTGTGTATATATATATATATATGTATGCCATGTTGATATATTATCAGCAAAAATGTATAGACGCTTTAATGTGAAGGGTGTATTAGTAATTATCGACAGAAAACTTAATTATGAAATTAGTTGTAAAATGTACAACTTTTCATCATTGTCAAGTAAAGAATGTTTAAAAGTCTAAGCATATAATTTAATTAATGCTATATATAGTTTTAATAGTATTAAAATGATGGTTGGATTAGAAATAAGATAGATATGTAACGGGTGATTGATAAGCTTGCTTTGAACTTTAGAATGTTTTTTACTCGTATTTAAGCACATGTGGGTGGGGGGCAAACGGTAGGTAACATTGCATAACTTAATGATTAATTGACAGTTAGGCCCTAAGCTAGCTTGTAATCATAATTAAAATTTAAAGCTACACAGAAGGGACGTTTTTAGGTTTACCTTGAAAAAAGTCTATATATATATATGACTTGTAATTTAATTTTTCTTCTCTCTCTATTTGATACGTAATTGACTATATATATATATATATATATATATATATATATATATATATTAATCATACTCAAAATAATATATATAAAAAATAAATATTTTTACAAATAGATGTGTGATTTTTTTTATAAGGTTACTATTTTATATGAACCGTAAAGGTCTGATCACATTCACGTTAAATAGATAGATATCTATTTATAATAATAGAAATTAAGAATATAACGTAAGGAAAAAAAATGAAATTAAGTTGATCTCTATTTTCAGTCCTTAATTCCCTTTTCTTGTGATTTTTTCTACCTGCAAAATAACTCTAGCCTATACTGATCGATCGAACGTAACCAATTAATAAGTAGAAAATAATAGAAGATTTTAACTAATTAACTAGGATAATATACCAACCAATTGTTGAGGTTTTGAACATTAGTAATTGGTTTTTCATCAGTTCATTTTCTTTTTTAATTCCTAGCTCTTCACCCACACATCTCTATATATTATCTTTACCCTATAGTGACAGGTGCGGCTTCATGGGATCCGGTTAGTATGAAGGTAATTTTTAGGTAAGTTGGTCAATTAGCTAATAAAATACCGACAAACATGTAGCCTCGCCTGCGTGTCAATACTCTATTTATCAATTGATCAACTTACCCAAAAATAAACTCCATGCTAACCACTCCCAGCTTGATGCAAGTAGCATATAGGGCGGCTTCTACCCTAACATATACTACATCCGTCCCATAATAAGTGCATTTTTAACTAAAATCACACATACCAATACACAAATTAAAATAGCAAAAATACCCTTAATATAATTTCTTTGAAGTTGAAGAGTTAATGAGTGTCATTTAATTGTAGTGATGGTAAGATGCAATAAATATCATTGAATGCATAAGGGCATATGTGACGCCCCCAAAATAGGTATACAACACCCATTCTGAGTCGATGTGGCCTTCCTTTCCACAGTTGTAACATACCTTGGATTGTTGTGGACAGTTTGGGCTGATATGTCCCTCCTTCCCGCATTTGTAACATCTAACTGGTGGTCGTTCTCTCTCCCTAGCATTTGTTGTTGGTCTTTGGTCTTCTGCTTGATATCTTCCCCGTCATTGTTGAATCTTCTTTTCAAATTTCCACTTGAGTCACCTCTCTATTATCATGTCCACGATTACCACCCGAGTGGTTCTGCTTTGTCCGTATTCTTTCCTCCTCATTGGTTATCATCGATTACGATGACTTACCGATTGTGGTCCCCGGTTGAGTATACTCCTTATCTCGCTCTAATAAGCGAGCCACATTGACAACATCTCAATCTGGAGAAAATTTATGAGAGATAAGGTATTGCCGAATCTACGGTTTTAGACCTCTCGAAACATCTCGCGTCATTCGTTCCTCATTCTCCACCAAATGAGGTGCGAACTGGATAATTCTGCGAACCTTGCCTCGTCTTTGAGACAAATCGTATTTGTTACATTCGAAGTCTAATAAACTCTACCTCCTTCATATGACAAATACTTTTTGGAAAGTACTTGTCATTGAACAGCGATTCTGAAATCTTTCCCAAGACATATTAAGTGCATCTCCGGTTTGAGTGCAACTTCACGATTCCCACCGATGTCTAACTTCACCACGAAACATAAAGGTGGCGAATGGAACATACATTCCTCCGTGCACCCCAAGACATCGAATATCTTGGTAATTTGCTTGACCCACGTTTACGCCTTGATCGGATCAGAACTTTCCATGGAAATCTGGTGGTCCCACTCCTTAAAAGCTAACTTGGTGTGACGGGCATCGTGCGTTGCCATCATTTCCACTGTATTTTTTGTACACGAGTCTCCTTGCATGCGATTTTGCATGAGCTATGCAAAAAGCTTACAAACATCCGTGCGTTCATCATTTTACTCGATGGCGTTGTTCACGGGAGGAACATTGCCACTGTTGCGTATGTTCTCCTCGTTGGTGAAATGCCGTCTCCGCGGTCTCATAAACTCCATTGTTAACGTTAACATAGCCGTTCTTCATCTTGCCATAAAACAAGGGTTAATTAAACAAATTAACATATCACATAATATCCTATATTATGGCCATGAGCCAACAAATAAGCTTAGGTAGGACACCTTTGCGAAGGATTTACCTGTCTCTCCTCCTAGTTACATTCCCCGATCTCATTGAGATCATATCCCCAAAGCTCGATACCAATTGTGGCGCCCCCAAAATAGGTATCTGACACCCGTTTCGAGTCACCAAAATACATGGTATAAAAGCAAACTACAACTTTGACAATCTGAGATGTAGTGTAGAATACAACAATACAATTTGTGAGTTTGAATACAAATAATGTCTTAGACAACATACACACCCAAATAAGTCCTCATTAATTATTCATACACTATTTTACGAAATAGTGAGAACAACTAAAACATCATCCTAGAACCATCACTCCATTACCCAATTTCGATCCTGCTATGTTCTCACCTCACGAGAAGAAAAATGGAACAAAAGGAAAAGGGTGAGCTCAATTAGCCCAATAAAGAATATTATGACTAAGATAATATACAACAAATTATCGTTAGTCTTGACGGGGAAAAATCTAATAGAATCTGATAGACAACAAGTTTTAGATCAACAAATCACGTGAAAGCAATGATCCATTAGAAGAGTCACGTGAAAGAATTCTCTCTTGTCTTACAGGTTTAAAAGTCCATCATCAATAGTTTATCCTGTAATAACAATCAATATACATCTTTAATCATCTTTTTGCACTACTGAGCCAAAGATATTCATTTTATATCACCAAATTGGTTATGTTCATCTCAACACTGTTCATCTTTTGCACTCTGAGGCCAAAGATATTCATCGATTAATCGTTCATCTTTGCCTACGGGCCAAAGATATTCATTTATATCACCATTTAGGGTGAGGATGATGAAAAACATTTTTAAAAACGAATCCATGATACAAAATGACGAGGATTAAGGATTAAGGATTAAATACTTTGTTTTACCCATGTCCAAAATACTTCAAAAATAATCATATTGGTGTAAAATTCAAGAATGATCAAAACATGGATACAATCAAAGCTAGTATCCGAATAGATATTTTGGACAAAAAGAAATTTTTTATTTTTTCTATTGAATAGTCTTAGTATTAAGTGAATAATGTAGTATCGTGAATAGTCTTAGTATCGTGAATAAGTAACCCCAAACAACAAGTTCCAAATTTGATAAAAATTCACCAATACTTGACATAATGATATTGAAGAAAAATATCATTTAAGAAGAAAATAATACCCACTTACCTCAAAATAGCAAATCTTACATTGAATTTTTAGTATAGTCTTGTGAAACTTCATGCGTATAGCAACACTCAAAGTATACTCACAAGAATACGCTCGATAATATAGAGAGAAAGAGAAAAACTTAGTTTACGGTGTGATTTTCAATTCTAACTTAGCCTCTATTTATAGGAAAATGTTAGAGCATGAAAGAGAGACTAAATAATAAAATATTATTATTCTTATTCTTACTTCTACATAACAAGCTAGCCACCAATTTCTGAAAATTTTCAAATGACCCATGTGCATTCAACACCTACCAAAAAGTGGGTCCCACCCATTAATTTAATAAAATTATTTTATCTTTCAAACTTCAATAATTAAATATAAAATAGCTGGGTTATCGAAAAAATTCAAAACTTGCGACTTTTCATGGGAAATTCCATTCTCTACAACTTTGACGAAGAAAGTTTTCCAAATTCTAAAGCAGAAATTGACCAAAATCCATAAGCAGACGATTTTACGATCTATAATCAATTTTCGGTTCGAGAATTGTGTCCACCAAACACCCAAAATATGTGTTAAACATTTAATGCCATAAAAATACTCTTCCTCCTCATATACTCATATATCCCACATTCATTATAAAAATATCATCGTTAATATATTATTAAAATAATATATTTAAATGAATTATTTTATCGAAAAAGATAAAATATTAATTTTCAACAATTGTCATATAAAATTTTCTCCATCTATATCCACATAAAATAAATATTTTCTTTATCATAATAATCAATAATTACTTATTTAAAAATAATATTACTGAGAATCACATGATCTTGTGAACAACCGGTAGTTTCCGGAAGAGGGCTTTCCGATAAAGATTTCTCTCTTCTTGGCGCGCGATTAGGTGACCAAACCTCTCCTTAGAAGCGAAACTTTCTAGACATTGCCAATAATGTTATCGATAATATTATTCAAATAATATGAATTATTGATTTGATAATGGAAAATCTTGTGTAATGATAATTATTGAAACAACGACAATACAAAATATCAATATGACAATTATTGAATCAATAAAATATAATATTGAGCGATAACTCTTCTTGTAACAATTATTGAGTAGTGCCTTCTTACGTAAGGATCAATAATTCAATAATCTTGTAATGCAATCTGGTAATCTTCTTTATGCGACCACGCGTATTCTTGTATTTAACCACCGGGTAACCCACCAACGGTGTTAATTGGTAACAATTTACGTCGTTATTTATAAAACTCAATCTTTATCGTTTCCTTCATCCAACCGTTTTTTTTAGTTATGGGGCCCACCAATGATATTTGTGTCGTCTGGAGATTCCGAACAAAAAAGAATATTCCACGACCAAAGCGAATATTCCCAAACAATAATGAATATTTTATAACCACTTGCTTATTTTGTAAACTTTGCACATTTCACCCATAATCAAAGAATTATATCAAATTAACCCTTATTAATTTAGAATAATGAATAAAGGAAAATTCAATTTTATTTATAATAAGTTGAGGGTCTTACAACCTCCCTCCTTATGAAATTTAAATCCCTCGAAATTGGCGTCGTACTGGTATATCGAAAAAGGTGAGGTACCTCGTTTCATCTCCAGATTCCAACTCCCATGTCATTTCCTCAATTGCATGGTTTCTCCACAAAACCTTAACTTGTGGTATAACCTTCGTCGTAAGACATGCTCTTTTTCTATCCAAAATCTCAACAGTATCTCTCGTAGGTTAAATCTTCACTATCTCGTGCAGTTACTAATGCAATAATGTGGTTCGGTCTTTCACGTATTCTGAAGCATAGATATGTGGAATACATTGTGAACACGAGACATACTTGGAGGTAACGCGAGTCTATAGGCTACGTTCTATTCGGTCGAGAATCTCAAATGGACCAACAAACCTTGGATTGAGCTTTTCTCTTTTCCCCGAATCTTGTAACTCCTTTCCATGGAGCAATACGTAACAATACATGGTCTCGATATTAAACTCCACGTCCTTTCATGAAGATCGGCATAACTCTTTTGTCGATCTTGTGAAGTTTGAATCGTTGTCGAATCATTTGGATCTTTTACGTAGTCATGCGTATTAATTACGGTCCCAATAATGTTCTTCTCCCACCTCGTCCCAAATCTTTGGAGAATCTTACGACATTTTAAATCCATCTGGCGCCTCAAATGGAGCCATTTATACTTGCTTGATAAGCTGCTTTTTGTAGGAGAATTCCACCAGGTGGTAGTCTTATCCCAACTTCCTTTGAAATCTAGGACACAGAGTCTTAATAGATCTTGAGGGTTTGAATAGTCCTCTCGATTGTCCGTCTGTTTAAGGATGGTATCTTTGAATCCCAGAATCGAATAAATCCGTGCCCATAGCTTTCTGCAAGTAACCCAAAATCTTGAAGTGAATCTCGGGTCGCGATCCGAAACTATGGATCTTGGGCATGCCATGCTGATCGTCTGATCTCATTCACGTCATACGAACGCAAGACATTCAAGGGATAAGTCTCGCGTATCGGTAAGAAATGGGCGGACTTGGTTAATCTATCAACAATAACCCAAATTGCATCTACGCTTTGAGAAACTTTGGGAAGACACAGTAACAAAATCCATAGTAATGTGTTCCCCATTTCCATTCCGGAATCTCAAGTGGTTGCAATGGACCTTTTGGCACTTGATGCTCCGCCTTTATACGTTGACAAGTTAAACATCTTGAGATAAACTCCGCAATCTCTCTCTTCATATTGTTCCACCAAAATGTATGTGAATATCATGATACATTTTTGGTACTCCAGAGATGGATTACCAAGCGGGGTGTTGTGTGCCTCCATCGTGATTTTATGCTTCAGGTCGAGAATCGTTAGAACGCATAAAGTCTAGAATTGACTCAAGTATTCCTTCCTCATCGATTCTTGCTTCTAGAATAGCTCCTTCTTGCACTTTCTTCTTCATGATCACATCGTTTGGTCCGTAAGCTTGGCGAACTTTAACTTTATCGATTAAAGTCGATTCTACTTGTATATTCGCCATCATTATGTGGGTCCTGGAGTCTTTAATTCTACCTCCATCCTTTGCAAGTCATACAAAATGGGCCTTTGCGTTGACAATATCGCACTTCGTCTTTGCATATGATCTTCTACTTAATCGTTAAACACTCTTCGTTCATTTTCGAGGATGATATTGAATAGTGTGATCGTAATCTTTTAATGACTCCGATAACGCCGTCTGCGTGTTGAGTTCTTTTTGGGTGAAGAAATATTTGAGGCTTTTATGATCCGTATAAATATCTACTTTCTCCCCGTCTGAGTAGTGTCTCCATATCTTCAACGCAACACGATCCATTATTCTTGACTCCGGATCATGAGTAGGATAATTCCTCTCATATTCTTTAAGTTGTCGTGAGGCGTAGGCTATGACTTTCCCATGTTGCATGAGAACACATCCAACCCCTTGCCGGAAGCATCAGTAGATAACAAATCCTTCCGAACGGATGGTATTGTCGAGATAGGTGCGAAATGACTCTCTCTTGAGCTCTTGGAAGCTCTTCCTCGCGTTCCTCGCTTCCATAAGAATTTTGCATCCTTAAGTCACGGTGAGTTAATCGCAGAGTAGCGATTCGAGAAAATCCTTCCACAAATCTCCGATAATAACCGGCTTAAGCCCGAAAAATTGCGTCTTGATCCACGACGGTTGCTGCTCCCCAACTTTGTATTGCTTCAATCTTGGCAAGTCAGCCAGATCTCTTTGTTTTGACACCACGTGCCCAAGGAATGCTACTTCCTCGAAGCCGAACTCGTATTTCTTGACAGCATAAAGCTTGTGTTCACGAAGTCTTTGTAGTACCGAACAAATGGTCTTTCATGATCTTCACGGCTATTGGAATAGATGAGGATGTCATCAATAAAGACAACAAACGAACCGATCCAAATATTCCTTAAATACACGGTTCATCATATCCATGAAAGCGGCAGGGAGCATTAGTCAATCCAAAAGACATGACCAAGAATTCATAATGCTCGTGACGAGTCCCGACGAATGTCGTCTTTGGAATATCCTCGATTTTAATCTTGGTGATGATATCCGAAGCGAAGATCGATCTTTGAAAAGAATTGCACTCCTTGTAACTGGTCGAGCAGGTCATCAATGTGAGGTAAGCGGATACCTATTCTTGATGGTGACATGGTTCAATTCTCGATAATAATATGAAAGTCGCATACTCCGTCTTTCTTCTTTCTGAATAAAACAGGGAGCACCCCAAGGAGACGTCTTAGGGCCAGAATGAAACCGATGTATAATAACTCCCGTAGTTGGACTTTTAACTCACGAAGTTTAATAGGAGCCATTCGATATGGGGTTTTAGAAATGGGCTTTGTATGCGGGTTCGAGGTCAATAAAGAATTCAACATCACGTTACGGGGTGGGCCAGGAAAGCTCTTGGAAATACATCGAGGAATTCTCTAACCACGAAATATTATTCAAATCGACTTGTCTTTATTCAAATCCATAACATGGGCTAAGAAAGCTTGACATCCGTTTTTCGATAAGCGAATAGCTTTGTGACGATATGATGATGGTGATTTTAGTAGTTTAGTGGTTTGAATTAAGTATGACGGAGTTGGTTAGGAATATGAAAACTAACAACCTTACGAAAACAATCAATTTTGGCATGATGGTGGTTAACCAATCAATTCCTAAAATCACATCAAAAGCAAGTATCTTTAAAGAGATAAGATCAACGGTAATGTGATAGTGCCAACTTGGATCATGCAAGATTTATAAATTGTAGATGTAACGAAGGTTTCACCCAACGGAGTTTCAACAGATAAATCAAAATCTAATTTCTCCAGAGTCAAGTTTAAACATTGAGCCTGGCGGTTAGAGAGATAAAAGAATGGGTAGAACCGTGGTGTCTAGTAAGGTATAAACTTCGTAGAATTCAAGATTAGCTTACCGTGATCACCTCGTTTGGGTTCCTCACGTTTTGTCCAATCATGACAAACGCTTCTTCCGAGAACCGTGATTTAAACTTATCTCGGGCAACCACTTGGAATCACCACTCTCTTGAACTTGGTTTTGCGATAAGACAATCTCGAGCGATGTGGCCTTCCTTTCCACACGGTTGTAACATACCTTGGATTGTTGTGGGCGAGGTTTGGTGATATGTCCCTCCTTCCCGCATTTGTAACATCTAACCTGGCGGTCGTTCTCCTCCCTAGCATTTGTTGTTGGTCTTTGGTCTTCTGCCATTGATATCTTTCCGTCATTGTTGAATCTTCTCTTTACTGAAATTTCCACTTGAGTCACCTCTCCTATTATCATGTCCACGATTACCACACGAGTGGTTCTGCTTTGTCCGTATTCTTTCCTCCATGTTGGTTATCATCATTCGATGGCTACCCACGATTGTGGTCCCTCGGTTGAGTATACTCACCATCTCGCTTTCTAATAAGCGAGCCTGTTGACAACATCTCGAATACGGAGAAAATTTATGAGAGATAAGGTATTGACGAATCTACGGTTTTAGACCTCTCGAAACATCTGGCGTCATTCGTTCCTCATTCTCCACCAAATGAGGTGCAAGCTCAGATAATTCTGCGAACCTTGCCTCGTCTTTGAGACACCGCCATGTTGTTCGTCATTAAGAGTCTAATAAACTCTACCTCCTTCATATAATGAATACTTTACGGAAAGTACTTGTCATTGAACGATTCTGAAATCTTTCCCAAGACATGTTAAGTGCATCCGATTGGTACGCTTCCACGATTCCCACCAAGAATCTGCTTCACCACGAAACATAAAAGGTGGCGAATGGAACCTTCATTCCTCCGTGCACCCCAAGACATCGAATATCTTGGTAATTTGCTTGACCCACGTTTACGCCTTGATGGATCGGGCTTTCCATGGAAATCTGGTGGTCCCAACTCCTTAACTTTGCTTGGTCATTTGTGATGAGGCGCGTGCGTTGCCATCATTTCCACCCGTATTTTGTACACGAGTCTCCTCATGCGATTTTGCATGAAGCTATAAAGCTTCTAAAAACATCCGTCGTTCATCATTTGCTCAATTAAGCGTTGTTCACGGGAGGAACATTGCCAAACTGTTGCATATTCTCCTCGTTAGTGAATCTGGCGTCTCCACTGGTCTCATAAATTCCATTATTAACGTTCTCGTGCCCATTCTTAACATCGCCATAAAACAAGGGTTAATTAAACAAATTAACATATCACGTAATATCCTATATTATGATGAGCCAACAAATAAGCTTAGGTAGGACACCTTTGGCGAAGGATTTACTCGTCTCTCCCTCCTAGGATTCTATTCCCCGATCTCCGCGGAGATCGTATCCTAAGCTCTACGATATCAATTGTGGCGCCCCCCAAATAGGTATACAACACCCATTCCGAGTCACCAAAATACATGGTATAAAAGCAAACTACAACTTTGACAATCACGGATGTCGTGTAGAATACAACAATACAACTGTGTGAGTTTGAATACAAATATTGTCTTACAGGCAACATACACACCCAAATAAGTCCTCATTAATTATTCATACACTATTTTACGAGAAATAGTGAGGCAATTAAAACATCATCCTAGAACCATCACTCCATACCCCAGGCTAGATCCTGCTATGTTCTCACCTCCCGAGAAGAAAAATGGAACAAAAAGGAAAAGGGTGAGCTCAACTTAGCCCGATAAAAGAATATTATGACTAAGATAATATACAAATAAATTATCGTTAGTCTTGACGGAAAAAATCTAATAGAATACAATAGACAACAAGTTTTAGATCAACAAATCAATGGAAGCAAAGAATCCATTAGAAAGTCAATGAAAGAGAATTCTCTTGTCTTCTAAGGTTTAAAAAGTCCATCATCAATAGTTTATCCTCGTAATAACAATCGATATACATCTTTAATCATCTTTGCACTTTCTGCCAAAGATATTCATTTGTATCACCAATTGGTTATGTTCATCTCAACACTGCTCATCTTTTTGCCTTCTACGGCCCAAAGATATTCATCGATTAATCGTTCATCTTTTACTACTACGGGCCAAAGATATTCATTTATATCACCATTTAGGGTGAGGATGATGAAAAACATTTTTAAAAGAAAGCGAATCCAAAGATACAAAATGACAAGGATTAAGGATTAAGGATTAGATGCTTTGTTTTACCCATGTCCAAAAATACTTCAAAAATAATCATATTGGTGTAAAATTCAAGAATGATCAAAACATGGATACAATCAAAGCTAGTATCCGAATAGATATTTTGGACAAAAGAAATTTTTTATTTTTCTATTGAATAGTCTTGCGTATTAAGTGAATAATTAATCGTATCGTGAATAGTGCCAGTATCGTGAATAGTAACCCGACACAACAAGTTCCAAATTTGATAAAAAATTCACCAATACTTGGCATAATGATATTGAAGAAAAATATCATTTAAGAAGAAAATAATACCCTTACCTCAAAATAAAATCTTACATTGAATTTTTCGGTATAGTCTTGTGAAACTCGCATAGCGTATAGCAACACTCAAAGTATACTCACAAGAATACGCTCGATAATATAGAGAGAAAGAGAAAACTTAGTTTACGGTGTGATTTTCAATTCTAACTTAGCCTACTATTTATAGGAAAATGTTAGAGCATGAAAAGAGACTAAATAATAAAATATTATTATTCTTATTCTTACTTCTACGCAAACAAGCTAGCCACCAATTTCGAAAATTTTCAGCAACCCATGTGCATTCAACACCTACCAAAAAGTGGGTCCCACCCATTAATTTAATAAAAATTATTTTATCTTTCGAAACTTCAATAATTCGTATAAAATAGCTCGGTTATCAGAAAAATTCAAAACTTGCGACTTTTCATGGGAAATTCCATTCTCTACAACTTTCTACGAATAAAAAGTTTTTCCAAATTCTAAATGCAAATTGGCCAAAATCCATAAGCAGACGATTTTACGTTCTATAATCAATTTTCATTCGAGAATTGTGTCCACCGACACCCAAAATATGTGTTAAACATTTAATGCCATAAAAATACTCTTCCTCCTCATATACTCATATATCCCACATTCATTATAAAAATATCATCGTTAATATATTATTAAAATAATATATTTAAATGAATTATTTTATCGAAAAAAAGATAAAATATTAATTTTCAACAATTGTCACATAAAAATTTTCTCCATCTATATCCACATAAAATAAATATTTTCTTTATCATAATAATCAATAATTAATTATTCAAAATAATATTACGGAATCACAAGATCTTGTGACAACCAAGTGTTTCCTTCAAAGAACTTTCCATAAGGATTTCTCCACTTCTTGGCCGCATTAGGTGACCAAACCTCTCCTTGAATGTAGAACTTTCTAGACATTGCCAATAATGTTATCGATAATATTATTCAAATAATATGAATTATTGATTTGATAATGGAAAATCTTGTGTAATGATAATTATTTAAACAACGGCAATAATACAAAATATCAACGCAAAGAATTATTGAATCAATAAAATATAATATTGAGCGATAACTTCATTGTAATAATTATTGAGTAGTGCGCCTTTACGTAAGGATCGATAATTCATATAATATGCGCAATATCGTTGTCACGCTAACAACCACGCCAGACATTCGTATTGTATTTTTAACCACCGGTAACCCAACGATGTTAACAGTAATAATTTACGTCGTTATTTATAAAACTCAATCTTTGTCGTTTTCCTTCATCCAACCGCTTTTCGTTATGGGGCCCACCAATGATCAAGGCAGTCAATGCGGAGATTCCCGAAAATAAAAAAGAATATTCCACGACCAAACGAATATTTCCTTAATAATAATGAATATTTTATAACCACTTGCTTATTTTGTAAACTTTGCACATTTCACCCATAATCAAAGAATTATATCAAATTAACCCTTATTAATTTAGAATAATGAATAAAGGAAAATTCAATTTTATTTATAATAAGTTGGGGTCTTACAGCATATATGAGAAAATATTATAAAAATTGTATTGGAGTTCTAACACATCACTTATTTTGAAAAAAATTATTAAGTCTAAAAAAATACTTATTGTGGGACCGAAGTATTATTTTCTTTCACTATTATTATATATATCATCCGTGCCGTGTTTAGTTATATTACTATTTGTATTATTAAAATAATTATTTTTATTTTGGAATAAATAATTATAATCTCTAAAGGGTTGTCCGAGATGTGGGGATGGGATACACTCAAAAGTTTACGCTTGAGTCATAAAATTTAATGCGATTTTTAATGTGACTGGTTAATATATATATATATATATATATATATATATATATATATATATATATATATACGGTCCGTCTCTAAAAGCGAATTTTAAAAAGTGAATCGAAAGATAGAAATGCGTCTTTTTGGTGTCTATGGCGACTTGATTCGATCCGTCAAATCATAGCCATGTAGTCTTTAGCGACCAATTGAGCAAATGTCATAGACAACCAAAAAACATTTACAGTTAGTTTTTGATTATTTCTTTAAAGTTTTGTTTTAGAGCTTTTATATATATATATATATATATATATATATATATATATATATATATATATATATATATGTAGGAAAATAGGGCAGGGAATGAAGTAGTCTGTCTTGTCTCGTTTAATATCCAATTAAACGTAACTTCATGCAATTAAATAACGAGATAGTGAATATTCACGTTAAGGAGAATAATATTCACATTAAGAACGTTTGTATTCTAGAATTATTTAGCATACTATTCCCTACCTCCATTCCGATCCCCAAATGTATATTATTAAAGATATATGATGTCTGATTTTTCAAAGTTGATATAATATATTTATTATTAAAAAAATTAATATTATTGCATGTCGTTGTTGTTGGAAAATTATAGATATATTTTAAATGTTTAAAAAGTAATTTACAAAAATATGGAAATTTACATTTGGATATGAATTCATTTTAAGTTTTGAAAACAATATTAAATATGACAAGTAGCTAGCTAGTGTATTTTTTTTAGTTAGTTTATATCAATCAATTGATTATAATGCATGTATTAGAAGCAAAATTTTCGTTTGACTTTGAATTTTAGGATTTCACAAATTGACCAAAAAAGAACTATATATATAATTTTAGAACAAGGGGAGTTTTGTTTATTTTAATTTTGAAAACAACAATTTAAAAGAAAAAAATTAAAACAGCAATTAATACTTTTAGCTGATAATTCACACATTTTATAAATGTATATATGTATAGTGTAATACTAAGTGAGTTATTCCGGTTAGCATGAAGTTTATTTTTTGGTAAATTAATCAATTGACTAATAGAATGCTGACACACATAGAGCCTCGTCTGCGTGTCAGCACTCTATTGACCAATTAACCAACTTATCCAAAAATAAACTCCATGCTAATCACTAAGTAGTAGTTTGGGAATGAAGGGTTGAGAGATGTGAGCATGCATGCATGCAACAAACAACATCAGTAGTCAGAATTAATTCAAAGGATTGGATCGATAATAGTATATCTCACACATGGGGGTAGGGACGTCCAACTTCAAGCTGCATATATATATGTGTGTGTGTGTGTGTGTGTGTGGATGGGTTTCGGTTAGTTCTTACTTGTAATTAAAAAATTCCAAGGCCCCGCTTACCTGTTTTCACTGACCAAATATAGAAAGAGAGAGAGAAGAGAAATGTTCCTTTATATTTGTTGTTGGATACTTCCAAGTTTCAATCTCCTCCTAATCCTTCAATGCAAATTAAGTAGATGTACTTCTCACTAGCTAGCTACTTTATTAAATGAAAAACTTAATTAATTAATTTATTAAATGGAAAAATATTACTCGTGAATTTCTTAAAAAATACTGTTACAATAATAAAAACCCAAAGAATATAATAAATAAATCTTTCTTTTTTTGGTTTTAGCTCCAAAATCATGTTGTGACAAATTAGCGAAACTAAAATCAACAAGGAGGAATATATATGGTCCCAATGATAAACATATATTGTGACGGATAAACTTTAAACAATTTTTAAAAAGCTTATATTGTATATGAATGAGTCTTTCACTATATGGTCTGTTGGCCCCACCCCACCCCACCCCCACCCCCACCCCCACCCCACCCCATTAACTTGTGCATGCAGGCCATATTATATATATGCATGTCCCTTGTTCATTATGCGCCTCCATGAGCAAGTAAGCCCCTTTTATTGATTGTGACAGACCATTCCGCTTTACAAGTTCATGTTTGGTTCTAAACATACTTTTAGAACTGAATATTAGGGAACTGATATTTTCATATCATTTTTTGATATTTCTATACGTATTAGTTAATAAAAATTCAACACATCAACTAATATGTGACCCTACGTGTGGCATATCAAAAAATAATGTAAAAATATCGATTTCCTATTAATATTCTATAAATAAAATTTGTTCTCCGGTTCCTGATTTTTACTTGAATTGAATCGATAAATAAATTAGCACTTGCTCAAGTGTTGAAGCCTTTGAGAATATGAAGAAGAATAATCGCACCTAAGAAAGAAGAGGAACCCTTTTCTAAGTTATATAACTTACAACTGAGTGTGTGTATATATATATATATGAAGCACATGAGGAAACACATTATTTAGCTCAAATTTTCCCATTTCTGTTCAAACGCCCTCTTTTTCTGTATGTTATGACATTTCAAAAATAATAACAAGTTTATTACAAGAACAAACAAAGAATGATCTCAAGATCTTCTCGATCAAAATCTATATAAAACAAAGCTATACATTTGGACTAGTACATTTCAGTCTGCCAGTCAACTAAGATGAAATTTTATCTCAACTTTCGAATTGGAAGTGCATCTCCAAAGAGTTTTTCAACTTCACTTGCTTCCATTTTAAGCCCATTCAAAATCTCCATCTCTTCTTTACTCAGACCTTTGAGGAAGTTCTCTTCATCCTGCTGGAGCTCTTTAAACCCTTCAGCCAACCTACGAAACAGAATCATCTCAGTGTTCTCCACCTCCTCTTCTATTTCCTTGACCTCTCTTATGATTGTCTTCTCCCCTGCTTCTGCCGTCTTCTCCAATCTTTCTACAAGGGGAGGTTCGGGCCCGCAAGTATTGTCAGTTCTAATGAAGGTGTTGAAGTTGCGTCCTACGCTTTGAGCTGCCTTTTCTAGTTCAGGTACAATGCTGTCAGGCAAAACTGCACTTCTTGTGTACACAACTGTGCCACCATATCCATCCCATGCATCATTCCTGCCTCGATAATATACAAATATATAGTCTTCCGGTTTACCCTCTATCTTTGAAGACAAAATGTACCTGATATTTCATTAAAGTGACAAGAGTACTCAGTTTCCAACTTGAGTTAATATAAGAGCGAGGCCCAAGTTCACAAAATGAAACAAATTAAAGGCCCAGTGAAATCATCAAAATGTTATTTTATATTCAATAGTCCAATTAAGATATTCAATAAAAACAATTCCAATTACACATTTTTACGCTTTCTCTTGCTTCACTCTTCTTCTCACAGTCACACTCTCGCACGTTTGTGTGTGTACACATTAACACATAGGTCTGCAACTCACAACATTGTCAAGGTTACAATGGCCTAGCCACAAATCAAAGTTTCATTATACCCAGAAATGATCAGAATCAGTTAGCATATACTGAAACTCATAACTCATCATATATGCAAATTTATGCCCACACACACTTTTTTTTTTTTTTGCTAAATAAGATATGCACACATACTCGAGCATAATATGTCCATAAATCATAAATGCAAAGAACAAGGAAGTAGAGATACCAGTCGTCTTGGTAGTGAAGATACTCATTGTCGTGATTATAGAGAATTCCTGGCTTGGATGGATCTTGCACAAATTTCTGCACTGCTGATCGAGTAAAGAATCCACCATCAGGAGTCCCTATTCGCCATGTCAAATTTCCTACAAGCTTGTTGGCTTCTGTATGGAACTCGTGCAATTGGCAATTGAAGGTATCAAATGTAGGATTTAAACCACTAGTAATGAACCACTTCCCACTGAAATCATTGATGTTGAAGCTTTTTACAAGCACCTCTGGTACAGGGACTGGAAATTCACCCACATCAGATTCTACGGGTACACATTTCTTCTTTAAATGATACAGCACATTCATTGAACTCATCTACAACACTGTTTTCAAACAGATCCCCACACTTTATCTGCCAAAACAAAAAGGCATGAGATTATGTAAGAAAGAGTTGCCTTGAGCATAGAAGTGCTTAGCCCATTGTTGCAGACAGGAATATGTGGAACTAACCTGGCATTCAGTCTCATCAGGTCTATTGTTGCATGTTTGGAGACAAGCAACATTGGCTGCACATGATGGGTTTGCAATGCACTTTGCAAGTTCCAGCCTGACAAAGATCAAAAGCCTTCCATTACCACACATAATGACTCATGGCCATATCTTGTACCAAAAATAATAGTGTTCTGGCTAGAGACAATGTGCTAGAAGTTAGCTAGTGAAGGAGATCCTTTTAATGAAGAAAAATTATGAATGACTGAACCTCTTATATATTAAACATATTAATAAGTGATTATTAGATTTTACAGAACAAGGTCATGAATATAGATTAGCTTTCTTCTAACAGAAATATATTTCATCCTTTTCTTCTCTTTTTTTCTGGATTAAATACAGATGATAGTGTTGACATAACACAGTATATATCTATACAATGACAACCAAAATACAACTTAAGAAACAGAATAGGTTAAGTACGAAAATCAATAACACAGACCATTACGATTAGAGGGTAGGTGTCCTCTAAGTGAAAAGAATCATACTAAGCAATTTATCCTCCTAGTACTCTCTCTGTCCATCAAAAATTTATTCTGGTAAATAAAGAAAATTGAGAGAGTAGTGTTTAGTTAGAGTCTTCTAGAAATGGTAGAGTACATGGGCAGTTAGTACGACATGTGCATTTTGGCACTCTAGTGTTAGGAAGTTCTATAAATAGAGAGGTGCAAATAGTATGACTTCATTATGAATGAAATGAATTGAAGAACTGGGATTGGCCATCTCTCTCTCTCTCTCTCTCTCTCTATATATATATATATATATATATATAGATAGAAAGATAGATAGAGAGAGAGAACACATATCTAAAACATACCTCTTAACTAGCATAACTCTCTTAAATAATATATCTTTATTAAAACTATATCGTTTTGGAGATTCTTTTAAAAAACAGCATACCTCTCTTAAATAGCATACCTTGTTTAAGTAGTATACATTTATTAAAACTACGTCGTTTTGGAGATTCTTTTAAAAAACAAAATAATATTAAAAGAGGAGGAAGGATCAAGAGCACTCATTTATTAAAATTACGTCGTTTTGGAGATTCTTAAAAAAGAGTGATCCTACTTGTTTTTCTTTTATTTACAAAAATGTCACCCACGACTCCACTTGTTTTTTAAGAATCTCCAAAACGACGTAGTTTTAATAAAGGAGTGCTATTTAAGGAGGAGTGCTAGATAAGAGGAGTGCTTTTGATCCTTGCTCTCTCTCTCTCTCTCTCTCTCTCTATCTATATATATATATATATATATATATATATATATATATATATATCTTTCTCTCTATTTTTTTTATGCATCTCAGTCTTCTCTTATCTTTTAATGCTAATGTGCTGATAATACTTGTTCTTGCTTTTTCTTTTCCCGCTGCTACTGATATTTGCAATCCAGCCAAACACATCAACTAAAAAAGCCATTTGTTAGCTGTTGTTGCTCCTTTTGAATCGAATCTGGTTACGTTCATTGGATTTGAGCTTCACAAATTACTTCCAAAAAATGAGTGCAACTTTTCTAAACAAAACCACCAGACTAAAAAGTTGAAATTACCAGATTCCATACAGTCAGAAATTATTGTAGTCAAAATGAACTCCATGACCTTTGAAAGTCAGAAATTTTAACTACTGTAGTACAAAAATGAACTGACATGAATCAAAGAGGACTTTGAAAGAGGACTTCAAAAGGAAATATTTAACTACTGTAAGTACATACAGAATGAGCAGAAGTTAGAAATAAATTGAGCAGTATTTACAAGCTTCAGCAATGTTAAAATGATTTTGGGTGTACCTGCACTCCTTGAGTAAGCAAGAACAAGTTTTCAGAGCATCTACAGCATCAGCCATTGAATGATCAAGAATGTACATACCAGGACAAGAGCTAAGATGCTCTACGCGAAGTGCTTATAAGTTATTATCCGCAACAAGACTGGGTGACAAATTGGAAATAATGAGCGAGTGTAGAGAAACGTAATTTTAAGTGATTTATTTGAAAAGCTCGAAAAGAAATGCTGTGAAAATGTCGGATGATATCCTCGAATCCAGCAAGTGTTCCATGATGCAAACACGTCCGTTGTAAAGGAAACTCAAGAAGGTTAAGAAAAATCAATGCGAAGAAACCCATTGTTTTAATGTCATAAAAGTTAGCGAGGTAAAAGAAAAAATGAAGGCCTCAGTTATGGAAGTAGAGCCTCAAGGCTCGACTATCGAGAAGAAGTTCAGGTAATCAAACTCAAGAAATTGAAAGAAAAAGAATGAGTACGGAGGAAGAGACAAGATGAGCTACCATCTGAATTTCAAGCCAAGAAAGGAAAAGCGGAGTCACAAAGCTCAAAGAAGCCCTCTTCTCTTCAATAAATCTGGAGTCTCTACAAATTGAGTCCGTGGCTGACACCACTCGCAAGAAGATTTTCTCAAATGACCGATAAATCTTCTTTGAGCTAAAGCTAAAGAAAGTTCTAAGGTCAGAAGCCTCACCCTAAAAAAAAATCGTGAGAAATCGGTCAAGAAGTACATCCTTATCAATGAAAAGGTGTTAAAATAGAGATAAAAGGATAGTTCACCACAAGGGCTACCCAAGTCGAGTATAGAAAATACCATCTGGCCGAGGGGAGTTTCCTCAAGTTCTTATATTGAAAATACTCCATACTAAGGGGAGCCGCTCAAAATTCAAGAGGACGACTTAGAGGCCTCAGAGCTTCGATTTAAATGAAAGAGTAAGAGCCCGCAATCAAGAAGAATAAGAGATCATCATGAATTTCATACAATTCCTCCAGAGACTTCAATTTCTCAGAACTGAGAATGAAAAGTATCAAGCCAAGGAAGATTGAGAGTAACAAGAAAAAAGAAGTCAAAATGGAGATAATTGATGCGGTGAAATTTCAAATGAAATGACAGAGAAGAAGAAGGATTTATCAAGTTGAAATCATTGTCGTAGGTCATGGACATAGAGAGCTAACTACAATCAACTCGCTTCCCATCTACCCTATGCCAGATGCTGGGCTTGTCAGAGCCTGCAATCTCAACTCCTGCTGGGATCACATGTTCTGCGACCTTCAAAGCTTCATCCAAAGAATTCTAAGTATAGCTCATGTATTCTCAGTAGGCAACTTTACCCCGAAATGTGATCACCAACAACCCATCTTCGTAAAACGGGCAATGAGGTACAAACTAATTCTGCGCTCCTTAGGGTAAATCACTCGTCCACCATCATTTTTCACAATCAATTCTATGAATCATCTAATTGTGCGGAGAGTTGTACAGCAGAAGTTAAGTAATTGAGCAGTAATTACAAACTTCAGCAATGTTAAAATGATTTTGGGTGTACCTGCACTCCTTGAGTAAGCAAGAACAAGTTTTCAGAGCATCTACAGCTTCAGCCATTGGAATGATCAAGAATGTGCATGCCAGTACAAGAGCTACTGCTACAAATTGGCTCCATTGCCTCCGAGCAATCAATGTTACTGTTGCTTGAAGACTGAATCTCTTTTTCCTATATATGAAAAGAATGAAAAGGAGAGCTATGGAAAGAAACTTTTCAAGGCCATAAGAGACTTAGCACAGAAAGACCAAGAAATAATTCAAAAGTTAGTTACCTTGAGTACTGTATCAATGCTAAAGGGTGAAAAACCTTCTCCCCTCCATTTGATAAAATATTAGAATACCTAGACTCCAACCCACAAGATATCCTATAAGTTCTTAACAGCTGGATGTACGTAGACCTTCTATTATTTGACCACAACCTCACCATAACAACACCATTATAAGGATCCACACCCCTGTGTAGAAACCTTTCATCACTATTAATCCGTGATTTGGTATACAAACTGTTTTCTTCATTGGACAGAAAAGCTGAATGCAAAGAAACTGCCATACTTCAATATGAAGACTGCAACAAGTGACCTGAGAAGGACAAAATAAATCAGAAAATCTGTTCTGTTCTCCCACTTTCGTATTTGATAATGTTCTGAGTAACTCAATGGATCACTGTTAGTACAACGAATAATAAACTTCGGCAAAAGTTGTCAATAGGTCAATCAGGTAGAGTAATGCACTCTGCCAATATCCGGAAATTATATAAATTTCAAGTATTGAAATTTTTTTAAAACATCAAATCGCGATACAAGCGTGTCATTGAATTTCTAAGATAGTAGTTAGGATATTATGAAGACAAAGCATAAATATTGTAATCCTATGTAGGCCTATAAGAAATGTTAGCCTTCTTTCGCCAATTAAACTTTCCACAACCTTCCTCAGCACCGAATTCTAAATAACTCAGAGCTATAGGGTTTTCACTGAGACACAAGGACTAACCTTGATTATAACACCCTATGTAGCACTAGGCCTACTAAAACGTGGAATTCTGCTCTTATATCTTGAGATGCTAAAAGTCTCACTGCAAGAAAACAATATTGTGTTAACCACAAATGAGTAACACCAATGATTTTGCTTCCTTCCTAATGTCTTCTATGATTCTCTCAATTGCTACTAAAGTGAAATACTGAATAATGAATTTGTTAGAAACCATTACAACATGGAACATTCAGCTGCAGACATTTCCTTTGTTATAAGAGTTTGAAAGCACCCAAAGTAGAGAATGGTCAATAAGTTCATCTGAATACCACAGTCAAAGTCTATTAAACGCAACTCTAGCAACATTCCTTTGGAGTTTAACGTTGCACAGTTATTCCCTTATTGGACCCAACTGACAGAGTCTATGGTTTTGGGTAATTCACCTATTATGGTCGAAATAACATCTTCGGCAGGTTATCTCCAAACTGTGTCTAATTTCTATCAAGTTTGACATAAGTAAGAACATTATGTTTAACCCAAGTAAATCCTTGTGTTCTTTCACAATTCCATTAATATCATATATTCTTATGATACCATGATTCATTTAACTATTCACAATGCCAATATTGTTAGTTACATTTTTCAACAAAATCATACCATAGATAACATTAGTTTTCAGAAAGGAAATGGAAAAAGAATAGGGATTCTTCTCTACCCTGGGCATATAATATATGAATTATTCTGAAATGGTTCTTTAAATGGTTCTTCTCTACCCTGGGCATATAATCACACTCCAACACCTAGTAACACAAGCATTATTACAAGTTACAAGTCACCAAACAACAAGCTTTGACATATCTAATTGAGAAAATGAGAATTCTATAAATGGGAATAGCAGGTACAACTATCTGATATACAAATATGTCTCCACACGAGCTCTTTTCCATATACACAAACAAAATATTATATACATATGCATGCAAATATCATCAACGTTACATAAAAAAATTAGTCCATGAACACTTTTTCACAGTGTCACATTACAAATACAAGAACCATTTCAGAATATATATATATATATATATATATATATATATATATATATATAAAAAAAAAAGAGAGAAATTCATCCGCATTAGAGAGAAAAGAGAGGGAATTAATGAGATTGGTGAAAGCAAACCTGATTAATGGGGAAATGGGTCAGAAGATAGAGGCGAAAACTTCAAATTTCATAGCAGGAAAATACTACTAGTACAACTCCAAGCGGGAAGAGAGAGAAAAAGAGGGAGGGAATTGAGATAAGATATCGTGTGATGAACAGCACCGTAACGTAGCCGGTAGCACCAACTAGTCTTGGTTTCTTATAATGGGCACCAGCAATTTCTAGCCCACCAAAGTTTAGCCACCGCCTACCTAGGATAGAATCCACGGACTTTGTGAATAATATTATTTCACTAAGAAAAATAATACTATTAATATTCGTATATAAATAATATTCGGTTGTTGAGTAAAAAATATATACTATAATTATAACCTTAATGAATTTCATTTTAATAAATTTATATAAATATTATTTTTCTTTGTTAAATTAATCTTTACCATTCCTTTATTCTACCATTATACTCTTTTCGTTCAAAATATATAAATAATATTTTTTTTGTTATTATTAATTTAAAATATTTTTAAACTCAAAATTATTTTCTATAATTTTAATTTTACAAAATGCATTAAACTATTATATTATTGTAAATAATATTACTAATTACAATATATATATAATTTTAAAAAGTAAAATCGATTACATCAATTTAAAAACAGAGTAATATTATTCTGTCATCAAATTACTGCTACTATTAGAATAATTTATAGTGTAGTCATAAACCCCTGCAAGGGTTTAAACATTTTTAAAGTTCACCACGCCCAAAATTAGAACAAACAGATCAAAAATTCAGCAACCATCTCTACATTTTCAATGCCTCCTAAGGGGAAGAAGAATTCAAAATCAGCTTCAAAGCTCTCAAATTCTTCAGAGCAAAGCGTCACATCTCCATGGAACACCCCATCAGCTTTAACGCCAAACCCTGATTCAGAGCCCAGCGTCAGTGACATCTCGTCCATCCTCGAAGAAGCTTCGAGCAAATACCCTTCTTTCATTGGCAAAACTGCTTTCGTGGGACGGATTACTGAAGGTGCTGCTGGGGGATTGGAATCTAAAGGATGTAAGATATGGCTTTCAGAGTCTTCCATGGTTTCTTATTCTCTAGCTCCTGGTTCCACCGTTTCAGTAAGTTCACCCAGTTGCGTTTTATCATTTTTATTGTTGGATGATATTTTGCTGTTTTATTTATTTATTTGTCATCAGAATTATGTATTTTTCGAGTTTGTTTCCCCCCTTACTAGCTCGATTCCATAACTAGAATACATTTTATTTTTTTAATGTCAATTTGAGATGGCTTAAAATTCAAAATTGATATGAATTTATTAAGTCAAAATATATGGCTAATTTTGGAACCGAGGGATTATCAGTGTAGGTGATCATATAATCAAACCTGGTTATAACAAGTCAAAAGAGTATGCTTTGAGAAGGAAAAAAAAATACTCCCTCTGTTCCACAAGCAGAGTCCACTTGCCATTGTTCCCCCACCTACTAAAGAGTCATCTTTCTATTATAGTAGTATAAAAGGACACAATGTCTTCAAATTTTTCATCATAATTTCATTATCACGGAATAACTACCATACTAACAACTTATGACTTTAGAGATAAAATGGAACAAATTTGCATCCTTAATATTTATGAATTTTGCAAATGGACTCTTTTTCTATGTACTTTACATTAAATAACATTTACTGTATTTTTCTATGTACATTACCTTGACTGATAGATAATGCATTAATCTTTGGCAGGTCTCCCTTGCTTCTTCTAGGAAGAAATTTTCAAGTAACTTTCCTCTCAGATCTTTTGTGGACGAATGCGAAAGACACTTTGCATCTGACTACGAGGATAAAATGGTTGATGAAGTGGGGATCTACTTTGCTCTGGCAGCAGTGTTCCCTTCTAGTAAGGTTTGTTTGTCATTATGTGTCTTTCCTCATATGTTGTTTCTGTTGTTTAATATTCCTTGCAACTAAAACTTAAGGCCATGTTTGGCGCTCAGGAATCTTGTATCGGGAATGGGTATCTCATTCCCATGTTTGGAATTGATTTTGCAAACTATTTCAATTTAGGGATCTGTTTCCCGGTAATAAAGGATTCTCTTAAAACGTGGGTATCTGAAACCCACCGTGAAGTGTGGTTTTCTGATTACCATTCCTACAGAATGGATTGAAAAATTAAAAACCGAGTCCCCGCCTCTCTGTCTAAGTATTTTATTGATTCAGAGAATTCCATCTCCTCTCCCTTTCTTTTCTCTCTCTTGCTATCCCTTTTCTCCTAATTTTATTCATGACCTAGTTTCAATTTAGAATTTCACCTGATTAGACTTACCCAGTTTAAGTCTGATTATAAAACTATTCTTCCTGGTAATAAATCGGAAGATTATGTTTTTAAGTTTTAACCTCTTCTTCCTGTGAGTTAATCGGAGAAGAAGAAGATGAGTCGACCAAGTGCGGCAAAAGGCGGGGAAGAAGAAAGGAGCAATGTTTATGATCAACTGTGGAAAGCTGGTGGAGCATAAGATCATGGAGATTGATTCACTGGAAAAGTTCCTCCAGGAGTGGATCAAAATCCGTGCTCTCGGCGACTCAGTTACTGTTATTCACGAGAAGAGTAAAATTATTGTCACTTCTGACACTAACTCCTTCCAAAATCCATGAAAGAATTATTATTTAAACATATGTTTGTATGAATATTTAATTATTTATGCAACATATGTGATTAAATTAAATTAAATTTTATTGAGTATCTATTATAAATTCATGGAGTTAGAATTGCTTGCAGGTGTATAAGATTTCTGCTAATTTTGTTTCTCTATAAATAAGTTCTGTAGTATATAAAGGTTTATGAAATATTGGAGTGAATGTATGGTAGTTTGCCTATTATGAATGCATTACCATTAATTTCTCTATTTACCCACTTCCATCCGTGAAATCAATTGTTCAATCATTGAAATTATTATTTTTCTTTATAAATTGTTTATCACCAAAAAGAATTTAATATTTTGATAAAAAAATAAATTTAAAAAATTAAAAGATTCTTTTCCGGAGTTTGACTACACCTTGTAAATGAAATTTTAAAAAAGTTAAACTCAAATTCCAAAACATATGTCCAAATGCTGGAATGGGAACATTTGATCACCATCATTCCTGGTCATCTCATATCCATGTATGCAATTCCCATTCCCATTTCTCATTCCCATGTGCCAAACATGGCCTAAGGAGTCAAGAAGTACATGTGGTGAAACATGGAAAAGTTTCTGGAATATATGTAGTTGGCATATTTAAGAACCTTCCTTAAAAAACCGACAATGTCAATGAAATGAACGTTAAAAATTCTACTCCAGGTAAATATTTATTAATATTTTAATTATGCTAGTTTACTTTTAACTACCATTTATCTGGACTGATTGGCACCATCTGCAGATTACTTGACTAAAATTGCAGATTACTTTGTTATACATTTTTATTTTACTAAGTAGGGGTTGCATTGAACTCAGGGTTAAATTTCAAGGCGTGAGCTATTCAGGTCAATTATAGGATTTATCAGCTATCTATATGGGATTGAAGTTTGGTTAGGGTTCCTAAGGCTTTGAATCCCAGTACATGTATGCTTGCATCATAATTTCTGGTGTTTATACTTACATGGGGCATTTCTTAAACATCAAAAGGTTTAGCGCCCTGCATATCCTTTCACGGGGGTGTGGTGATCCTGAAGTATGCTTGGGTTAGATACTTAGATTTCTATATTAGGTGCGCTTGACTGGTCTTCGTAGGGCATTTCTTAAACATCAAAAAGCTTTAGGGCCCTGCATATCCTTTCATGGGGGTGTGATGATCCTGAAGTATGCTTGGGTTAGATACTTAGATTTCTATATTAGGTGCGCTTGACTTGTCACTGCAAGATGATGTTTCATCTGATGTTAGTATATTATTTTCTACTTTAGAGTTTCTTATAACGTTCAATTACTTTTGTCACTGTAATTTTCACCTCTCTTTTCCTAAAACTATCTACATGGGTTTATCCTACGTGAGAACTTTTTGGCATTTCATTTGTTAATGTATTTACTAAGGCTTCCTCTTTTGTGATCGTTGTAGAACTATTTTGTGCTCCTACAGGCTATATACAACTTATACGCATCAAATGATAGTGTTTAAATTCTCGTAACATGTCGTATGAGTACAGGTTATTTTTTTGGTGACTGCTGGCATTTTTGGCTCGACAATTTCAGAAAAGTTTACTTATTGGATATCATGAAAGATTCAGTTGTTGCTATCTTTTTACTTCTCATGTTGTCATTCTTAGGCTATGTTATTTGTCTTTCATATTTGTACTTTCCTATGTCCCCTTGCAATTTTGGTCACTTGCAAACCATGCTATGGAAATCATTTGGGCTGACAGATAGATATTCTATGTTGCTTTCCGTATTAAGGTTTGGAGGTTATTCATATTCCTATCATAATTCTATGGGTTCACTTATCTTGCTCCTAGTTCTAAATCTATTGGGTTTTTTTGGGTGCAGTTGTTGTGACTAATTTTTGCAGTCCTCATTCTTATATCATACGGCATGAAAAATTTGCTTACTTTGAGATGTCTTGTTTTGTAGATTTTAAAGAATGGAGTGCGTTTATCTTCGAGTCTTTCAAGTACAATGGGCTTTCCTGCTTCTGGCAGGTTATTGTTTGTTTATCCAATTCCTAGTCAGTCTGTTACTAGTCTTGCACATGAGAATGGCAAGTTTCACGGCACTGCAGATGATTGCATCTCAATATTGAACTGCAAGGAATTATACTTGGAGCTGGTTTCTTCAAACAGTGAATTTGCAATGAACTATAATAAATTGCCTCACATTGATTTTCTTGCTGAAACAACAAATGCTCAAGCTGAAAATGGAAAGATTTCATCCCCAAAGACGCCATTTTTCTCTCAGCCAAAACTTAGCTTTCCTAGTAGTAGTAATGCGAGTTCACCAAGATATGAGGAGTCAGTGTCAAACTCATCCAAACTACGTGGGGCTTCTTTTGATTCAATTGATATACAAGAAGTATTAGGAGATGAAAGTGCAAAGAATCTTCTGCAGACCTGTGCTGCTTCGTGGTTGTGTTCTCGTAGTTTACTTTGTGCAAATCTCGTGATGATCCCTATTCTTTCAAAACTATGCTTTTTCCAAGTAGTAGGTGCGAATAAAATGTCCGCAAATCATAATATCCTTAACGTGCCAGATGAAAGCAATCATGATATGTTTCCTCAAACTCTGGATCTAGTGGACCATGTGGATGATGCTTTTATGGTAGACCATAAAACGAAAATTTATTTATATCCACCATTGAAAACTCTAGTGGAATCAACACGAAAAAGAGGTTTTCTGTGTCAGGAACTCGATAGCGAGAAAATCAGATCTCATGCCAATGTTAATATTTCAAAATTGGGCGGCCTATCAAAAGAATATGCACTTCTGAAAGATATAATAATTTCATCATCGGTGAAGGGCACTTTATCAAGGTATGTTTTATAATTTGTTTTGCCTAATTTACTGTTTCTAGCTAAGTTAACTTTGATCTTTTCAATGGTATACTGCATTATTTTGCAACCTTAATGTGGTTGGTTAGAATCTCGAATTCGCAATGATTGACAAAATCTCGAATTTGCGATGACGGCGTCATTTTTTGGATTTTTCCTGCTCTATAACTTTGGTTATGGGCTAATTAATTTTCTCTTCTATATTTATAATGTACTAGCTAAGTGTCCCGTGCGCGAGTTGTTTTTTAAATAAATTTATTTTATATAGTGGTTATAAAATATATTTTTGAATTTTAAATTGATTTCTTCTATATTATTAGAATGACTACAAATTTTGTTTAAAAAGCGAATGATTACATATCACACACAATTGTCAAATACTCACAATTGACCATTAATAATGTGATTCTTTTGTTATTTTTAATTTAATATTAAGTTATTATATAGTTTCAAAATGTAATATTTAGTTTTTATAATCAATCATCCGTATTTATATATGCATTTTTAATTAGAGTTCAAAGTTGAATGAAAACCTAAAAGCCTAAACGTATTGTTTAAGTCATACTCTATTGTATAATTATTAACTAAATAAATTTTATTAAAAATAAAATTGTTGTAAAATAATAAGTTACTATCATAATTTTAGTTTTAAAAGGTAATTAAATTTTAATTAGTAATATATAAGTCAGGATTTAAAAAAATTAATTAACTCAAGGTCTTCTATATGAAATAAAGTGGTTTACAAAATGTTAATCGTTAATATATTTTGTAATATACATTACAATTTTTTTATATAAATTATTATTTACTCATAATATTTTTCTTATATTTTTTATCAATACAATTTGTGTAAATAATGAGTTGTCATTATGATTTTAGTTTTAAAAGCTAGCTAACTAAATTTTAATAACTAATATATAAGTTAGAATTGTTTGGTAACATTAATTAAGTATTAACTAAAGGTCTCCTATATATGTAATAGAATTGTTAACTAAAGTAATCATTAATATAATTTTAATATATAAATATATATAATATTTTTTATATTAATTATTATGTATTTATAATTATAATTTTTAATATAGTCATTTAGAGATTAAAGTTGAGTAGAAATTTAAACTAAAATCCTAAATATGATTTTTAAGTTAAAATTTATTATATGACTAAAGTAATTAAAGGACTCTTATAAAAAATAAAATTGTTGCAAAATAATAAGTTAATATTAAAGTTTGTAGGAACGTAAAGAGAGTTTTAGTTCTAGTTAAATTAATCCTAGCATTATATAGGAGCATAAAAAGTGTTTTACTTCTAGCTAAAGGCCTACACCAAAGACCAAAGACGAAGACCAAAAAACTATGTTTTGTCCTATTATATATTTATATAGATAAGCATTTAAATGAAATATATCGATGGTATTTTTCCCCTTATAAATTGCTTATTGATGTAACCAGGGGGCAGATCCACTTGATGGCCAATGTAGGCAATTTTTGGAATTTTTTATTTAAATTTTTTTATGTAGGGGTAGTTTTGACACAAACACACACACAAACGTATATATATATATAGAGAGAGAGATAAATTTCACGTGAATTTGAGAGAGAAAAAAACATTCACACTAAATATTCTTATTTTTATTTACTTGGTGTTTACTTTTTCATGTAACATGTTGTCTTACCTGAACTGATATCCTTGAATTGCCTGTGGTTGTAACCATTTAGTCTGGGCATACGTCCTATAAAGGGAGTGCTTCTTTATGGGCCGCCTGGCACAGGAAAGACATCTTTGGCTCAGTTGTGTGCTCATGATGCTGGCATCAACCTCTTCCATGTAAATGGGCCTGAAATTGTAAGCCAATATTATGGAGAAAGTGAGCGAGCATTGCATGAGGTTTTCGATTCAGCAAGCAAAGCGGCACCTGCTGTGGTTAGATTTCTTCACATTCCCATTTCCTTTTCATAATGTTACTTTTGAAGTAACATTTGTTCATTCTGAAGTGACAATTTTATGAGTATAATGGGAAACAGCGTACTTGTTAGAACATACTGATGTTATTCAAATGCAGGCTCTGTCCCCCAAGGATGTCTTAAGAACATTTTTCATGCAAATTTAAGAAAATTAAAGTAGAGGAGAGAGTATAATGTAAGTTTCAATTTTACCAAAGTGGATCCCTCGGAAGTACAATAATGAATTTGTTTTCTTTCTTAAAACTAGTAGACGCCACCTAAAGACAATTTTGAGAGTACACTTGTTTTTCTAGCACATTCTATAGTTGACATATGTACTTAAGACATTCTTTGTTAGACCAATTTTTTGGTTTTTAAGGCATCCTTTGGGGGATGGAGGTTGTAATAGTTTGGGTTAAATTGAATAATATATTTGACATAAAAGGTTTAGTGCAATGAAACCAACAAAAAGGACTATTAGACCATAACATAAAAGTTATGTTTTGTATAGAGGAAGGGCTAAGAGGTATTCCATTTTTAACTTTAATTTCTTTATGCTATTCACGTATTTGGGCTTTGACAGTACACCTAACTGAGCATGGTTCAACAGTTTTGAAGTGTTTCAACAGAAAAAAGTAGTCCTTAATGTAAGATATTATAGTTGAAAGTCTATGGAGTTCAACATGCACTGTCTGTCAATGTCTGTTCCGATGTACTGTATTTCAGTTTGCAACAATGTTCAAATATTTAATTTAAAGTAGAGAGCATGTAAAGAGCAATTTTTGATTATATAGTGAGGAAAGTTGATGTAGCTATGGGATATGATGGGGTTTCTTTATAAAACAAACGAATGCTAATTTATCGTGTTTACATCATAACAATATTTTCTAAACAGGATTGAGTACCAATCAAATATTTGATTTAAAGTTGATTGCCTGTCACCAAAAGTTCTAAGGATATGCTTTGGACGAACTTGTGGTTTTATTGTTGCTCTAATCAACCAGCCTTATTTGTGGTTCTTTCTTGCCTTGAGAGATTACGTAACAATTCTCTGTCTATATATAGGTTTTCATTGATGAGTTGGATTCCATTGCTCCTGCACGCAAGGATGGCAGTGAGGAACTTTCTCAGAGAATTGTTGCAACTTTACTGAATTTAATGGATGGGATCATTACTACTGAGGGCCTACTTGTCATTGCTGCAACCAACAGGCCTGACAGTATTGAGCCTGCACTCAGACGTCCCGGAAGACTTGACAGGGAAATTGAATTTGGTAACCCTCACTTTCTCTCTTGCATATTTAATTCCAATTTTTCTTTGAAACCTTAGGTGTGGTGAGGAAAATTCAGCAAAGTTGCAACAACTGAGGACTTGTTAGATGTACAGTATAAGGTTTTGTCCTTTAAATGGTACAATATTTGTAAGAAATGCAACAAAATACATGCTCAATTTTTTGCCCCTTGGCATCTGCTGTGTCACCTTTTCTGTTTCCTTTTTTTGTTCATCAAGTTTATAATTCTTGGTAAAGGAAAGATTGCTTCTTTTTTGGAAGTGCAGAGTTGTTGTTGTGAGACGAATAGTATGACCTTGTCAGATTAGTAACTTTCAACTAACCTTGTATGGATGGAATATATAATAAAATTTTATATCCTCTCTTTCGTCTCAGGTTTCGGGTGCCTGTTGTGTAGTGCATTATCTTATGTTTGTGTAGTTGGACCTTAATTCAACTTGAAAAGTCAATTTAATTCAGGTCAAATCCCGAGTCTGAATCAAATCACTTCGTACCAAAGCTCAATTTGCTATCCCACTACTATTTTCTTAGTTCATATTAGCTCACTATAGACCCATCCAAAAGGACATGATTGAATGTATTGTGAGTAGTAGCTTGGCACATTAGATACATATCAAATTAATCTACATGTTCCAATGTTGGGATTGGTGTGTTAAAATCCCCCTTATAGTCGAAACGTTTTTTGTTTTCATCTGGCCGAAACACAGTCACAAGCTAAGGTCTTTGTCTCTCTAGCCATTATAGGATAATAACAATTGCCTTCGTGTTCCAACACGTTCTTCTGTCCATTGTGAGATAGTATCAGTTGTTTTCGTGTCCCCACCTGTGACAACCCAATCAAATGACTTGACCTGAGTTCTCGGTAATTAAATCGTACCAAGGCTTAGTACACTTTCCCAGTAGTATTTTCTTGAGTCGTCTTATCTAACCACAAGTCCAACCAAAATACCATGATTGAAGGTACTCTTTGTAGTAGCTTGGGACCTTATATACATATTAAATTAGCCCACGTTTTCTGGTGTGGGACTGGAGTGTTACATGTTACTTTTTTACATGAGCTTTGCATGCCTGACATGATATCTCTTTTCATTGTTTTAAATATCTTTTATGCAGGTGTGCCATCTCCCGATAACAACTATATGATATACTGCTTGCCCTTCTCAGGAATATAAAACACACTCTTTCAGACATGGAAGTTCAGTATCTAGCTACGGCTACACATGGTTTTGTGGGTGCTGATCTAGCTTCCCTCTGCACCGAAGCAGCCTTGGTTTGTCTTAGGCGTTATGACGACTTCCAGATCTCTTGTGCGGAGTCACATTGCAACACATTAGTACCTAATGTCTCTGCTGGTATAATGGAAGACACTAGCAGTCTGGAAGATACAAATGACCTGTTTTCACGGGATAATTTAAATTCTGCTTGTTCATCTATTCTAGAATCACCTGTCAAACTAGAGTCTCTAAACGGGTATAATGTAAGTGAGACTTGCACAGTAAAGGAAGACATTTTGAGGGTGACTTTTGGCGACTTTGAAAAGGCAAGATCGAAAGTAAGGCCGAGTGCCATGAGGGAGGTATGTTGATGTCCATGTTATTTATGCAATCGTGTATGGGTAAATATGTAGTAATAGACTTGTGCTCTGCTAAATTAAGTTTGTCTCATGTATTTCTAGTGGTTGACAACTCTTTTCACTTGAATAATCAGGATGGTGCAAAACTATTAGACTTTTTCACATATTCTCCTGAATTTTATGGGTTTCCACAGGGACATTCATATTTCCAAACTTGGTTGTAAAAAACAGATTATGTTCTACAATTGGTTTTGACTTATTACGCAATCTCGAAAAGGGCTATCTCAGAAGTCTTTTCACTTAATATTTTGGTGTATGACAGCTGATCCACATTGGTCCTTGTAAACTTAGGGAATGTATGACTTAGGACCAATGATAATTAGATAATCCACGTACATTGGTCCATGTATTAGGCTATTATGTAACCAATTAATGAATAACTGTGTCACAATGCCAAAGGCCTTACTTTGTCTAGAAATAATGAGCTTCTACTTCCCTGTTGTGACACTAGGATTTTTGCCAATTCTGTTGTGGCGCAAAGCATTGGAAATGATTGTCAATTTTCCATCTCCCATATTCTTTTTCTTCTTCGTCCTGCCACCTTTATGGCACTCCTTGACCAGTTCATTCTATTGTTAGGTAATACTTGAGGTTCCAAAGGTTCGCTGGGAAGATGTTGGCGGCCAAAAGGAGGTTAAAATGCAGTTAATTGAAGCTGTAGAATGGCCTCAGAAGCACCAGGATTCTTTAAAGCGTATTGGAACTCGTCCCCCAACAGGCGTGTTGATGTTTGGTCCTCCAGGGTGTAGCAAAACTCTTTTGGCTCGTGCTGTAGCTTCTGAAGCAGGGTTAAATTTCCTTGCAGTAAAGGGACCAGAACTTTTCAGCAAGTGGGTTGGTGAATCCGAAAAGGCCGTAAGGTCTATTTTTGCAAAGGCAAGAGAAAATGCTCCATCAATTATATTTTTCGATGAAATAGATGGCCTTGCCATCATTCGTGGAAAGGAAAGTGATGGGGTTTCAGTTGCTGATCGGGTCATGAGTCAACTTCTTGTTGAATTGGATGGTAAATCACTAATCTTAGATAACGAACTTCTGTTAAAAAGAATTGTGATTGATTTCTAATTGCTTTTTTTCATTAATCATTATGCTATGAGATTAGAGTTGTTAGCATTGTTGTATTATGTCTTTATTCAAGAAAGTGCTGTATGATTCATGTTTAACCCAAGAGATTCTCAATATTTTATCCTCAAATTCTCAAAATTATTTATGATTTCTTAAACTGAACTTGCATGAAATTTGAAATTTAACTCTTGTATTTCCACTTTAATCTGCTTCATGGTATGTTACTTGTAAATTTAGGTTTGCGCCAAAGAGTTAATGTTATTGTCATTGCGGCTACAAATCGTCCTGATAATATTGATCCTGCCCTTCTAAGACCAGGTAATGCCTCCTTCCCTCCTTCCCTCCTTCCCTCTCTCTTAGATTTTAAGTTTCACTATCTATTTATCCTTCTTCTACATATTTGACAAGGCTCTTAATAATTGAGAAAAATTTGACAGGACGATTTGACCGACTGTTGTATGTTGGCCCACCAAATGAAGCAGACCGTGAGGACATATTCAAAATCCATTTGCGCAAAATACCATGTAGTTCTGATGTCTGCACTAAGGAGCTAGCTCATCTTACTAAAGGCTGTACTGGGGCAGACATATCCCTAATCTGCCGTGAAGCAGCTGTTGCTGCGATAGAAGTTTGTTGAGTTCCATATAGGATCACTTAGATTTCTTTGTATGAACGGTGTAAATAGTTAAAAGTTCTTATTAGCAATTATTTTGTCATCTCAGGAGACCCTCGATGCCTCAGAAATAACAATGAAACATCTAAAATATGCAGCTAAACAAGTACAGCCATCTGAAATTCAGTCTGACCAAGAGTTATTGATGAAGTTTCAGAGATTCATTCCCTCAACCACTGCAAAAGATGATTTTAATTTTAAACCATCCTCAAGTAGATCAAGCTGGTTTCCTTTCTGGTAAATGTTATTCCTCTCGATTTATGTTTTTCGCACAGATTATTTTACTTTTGTTGTTATTCTGGTGGAAACTGTTGATTGAGATGGGGCATTCTGAATAATTCAGGGATAAAACCACTCAAAAAAACAAGGAAAATATTAACAAGAATTTGTATATGAATAGTAAGCTAAACTCAGTTACAAGAATAAATAATATAGTAGCACTGTGTGTTGCATGGAACTGTCTGCTATACACTTGGGTAGGGGATTCTATTTCGGATTCGTCACCCAAATACCCAATGGCTTGGACATACCATGTTGCTGAAGAAGAACGTAGAGGGGTGGGCACTTTGCTTATGACCGGCCCAATGTTCAGACGAGCAAATGACTGTTGGGTAGTGTTGCTATATATATTAAAAGGTATGGGAAATACTATAAATTTCATGTAAAATTCTTAGTGTTACTCCATCCATTTCACAAAGAGGTCACCTGAATTAAGGAAAGAAATTTTTGTTGACCTATATTTTGATTTTTTTTTCTTCAATTTTGACCTTTTTTTGGGGTTGCTAACCTTTGACACACCACACACTTTACAAAGATCACATCCATTATTATAACGCATTCTAAAGGGTAGGATTGCGTCGATTGCCTTTTACACTTGCCTTTTTGTTGACTTTTGAAAGAGTGATACTTTGACACAACACCCGAAAATGACTTTTTCCATAAAAGTGAGGGGAGTATTGAAACAGATGTTCTATTTGTAAAACAAGTTATTACGTAACACGTTGATGAGATTTAGTTGTATATCTCTTCTTGGTTAATGTTTTTCTTCTACATTTTTACTTATCTTTTTGTGTTCATCTACTCATCTGTTAATGGCAGCCTACTCATTTGTATTTCCTCATTGATTTTGCATTATATCCCATTAGTATTTACTCACCTACCCAAACACCCTTTCTCCTCTGAACACCTATTACTTGGAACAGGTGGCTGGTTACCTTTGTGTTCACATTGTTTGGTGACACTGAAGAATATTTTAAGTTTACGTTCCATTTAATTGATTCATGGTGCTTTTTACTTGGTGCATGATTATCTCTGCAGTCACTAATTTTATTTCTGTTAGTTCTTGGAGGCTTGGAGCGTATCCATATGTAACAGTGATTTAGCTAAACTCTGATGTTTATTTGGTGAACCCAGGACATTAATAAAATCTATTGCGCTATCATTTTACCGGTTCCCTGCAGCCTTTTTACAGTCAAAGTCTTCTTCCATCAGTTAGGCACCATTTTTGTCATGGTTAAAGATTGCACATCCTGTAATTTGGATTTCATCTCTATGAAGATGAACGAGTTTGGACTTCATGGTACTATTTGAGGCTGCGGCATGCCATTGTCGATTTTTTGAAAGAAAGAAGGGGGAATACTATAGTTGTGTGGATGAAATTAAGGTGATATATGAAGATGAGATTTCTGGATACTGGAATCTTAACTTTGCAAGCCATTATGAATTATGAGGTTAAATAGATAGATTCTCTGCCCCTTATCAACCTAGGGTTAAGATGGATGTTTCAACAAGTGGTGCCTAAATGAGTTTTCAGAAGGATGACTTCATGTGGACAGCGTAATTGGTCTCTTGTGCTCGGTTTCTTCAACCAACTTTGAAATTCTGTTAGCCGGTTTTAGCAACATTCCTTTATACAAGCATACTGGAAGGAGTGAAAAGTTGAAGAAAAAACGTTTACGTCTAAACCTGGATTTTGGGAGACCTTGACACCGGTAGTATAGCCCAGACCTGCATTTTACATATGAATTCTTTAAGCCTGATTTTTCTGTATCCATCTTATGAGTCAATATAGCTGATTTTAACACCAAAATAAACTTTGTTCATATTTGTACCCGGTTCTTCTATGTTTTCTTCTGTTGATTTTTTGTTTAGTTTGGGTAGGGGGACCTAGTGGATAATGTCCAATAGGGAGGATATCTTCATTTATTATACAACTTTCATTTATGATTCAATTGTTTTTAGTATATGATTGATGGCCGTCCAAACTTTTCTTCATTAGGAATAGGAGGGACATGTAAAGATGATAATAGAATAAGACATAGTATCATATACACATATATATATATATATATATATATATATATATATATATATATATATATAGACTGATCATTACAACCTTATCAATTTAACACATCGGTCGATCGTCCATCCATAGATAGAATGGTTAATACTTTTAGAGTTTTTTGTCGCATTATTAGACAGTTTAATATTGCACGGAGACGGATAATTAAAATACTAGTTATTAAAATACTTTAATTATAAAAAGTTATTAAAATAAGTGTAAATTACGTTAAACGTATTGTATTGGTCAATTTCAGATTCTGCAGAGCCTAACCGTCTTTTTTTTTTTAATATTTTTTTGTTCATTCCTTTCATTCTCCGTTCTCTCTCCTCCCCCTTACTCCTATCATTCTCCCCATCTCTAATTCCCTTCCCATCCACATTATTCATACATGATCCATGGCCATACCTGACCATCTTCATTGGATTTATATCAAGACCAGACGAGTCGCATACTTCCAAGAGTCTTTCCACCGTTTCGCTAACACGCTTGTTCTTACCACTTCATCCACCGGAACCTGTGAGATGATCAGACTCAGGAAGCCACTGATTCTATCAAGATCCTGTTTAACATTCTTTGAATTCATCTCGTTATGTGTAAAACTTCACCGCCTCTGTTCAATAGAGTGAAAGTGAGAAACTGTAATGCTGGATTTTTCATTTTTTTTATATAAAAAAAAGACCAAAAGAGATGGCTAGCTTATATATATCAAACAAACATACAAACAGCAAACGGCAAATTCTACGCACCATACATAGAACAACAAACGACTAATCTTCAATTGATGAGTAGGAGGAATAAACATTTGCAACACTAGAATGTCCAGATATACTTGAACCCCAGTATTACCAAGGAATAAAAAAGTATCATCAGTCTTTTTTTATTTAAGTTTTTCAAGTCTCCGTAGTTTTTCAATATTGAGGATGTTAAAAAAATTTTAGCGTTAACAGAGTTTAATATTGCGGATGAAGGAATTATAAGGAAGAGTATTTTTGGTAATTGTCGTTCTCGATTAATCTGCGCGAATCTTTGAAAATTAAACTACAAACGAAATATTTAACCGTTAGATTATCGGATGGACGGTCACGATGTATTATAAGGATAACCTTAAGACAACGTTGGCTGGATTGGTCCCCATATATATGTATATGTATTCATGTATGGGAACCCACATGTATTGTTTCTCTTTCCTATAGACTGCACCACACAAACGTGTCCCAGTTTGAAGGTGTCAATTCCTTGGCTGGAAATAATCTCACAATAATTCCATCCTACCTTCATGCCAACAAAAATTACCAATTTAACGAAAGCCTCATTTGGATCTAACCATGTGGGCAACCTCTGGCTTATATATTTTTGGCTTAAATATAAATTTATATTCTAAATTATAGATCATATTCCACTTCGATCAATTTTGTCAATTAGATGATTAAACTATTAATTTTTTTTCACTTCCATTCAATTGAATCTGTCACGTCACCAATTGATGGCGTGACTCTCTAAATAGGCCATAATGCAGCTGATGTGTTCAAAAAAAATAATATTTTAATATTTATTTACACATTTATTATTCATCAGAGGGCAAATTCGTCAACCTGCCCTAAGATTTCACCCAAAATCAAATTAATTTTTCATCCAAATCCAATTCCAATTCTTCTTCATCATTCACGGAACAACTCTCCAACTCAAGCTTGAAGTGCATCAATGACATCTCTCCTTCTGCAACCTAGTTCAGTCACTCACGGGATGGCTGCGGCTCAGCCTTTTCAGTTCAGCAACAACTTAGTTTCCAAAACCAAACAAGACTCTGCTATTTATTGCAACTCTGGAGAATTTTTTGATTTTGAGACTTAAGTTTTTTTGGGCTTTAATTAATTTGAACGAAGTTGGGGCTTTTATACCAAACCTCATTAAGTGCTGTCAAACTTCATTGCAAGACCCGACCAAATTGGAAAGTAAAAAACAGAACAAAAAATAGAAGAACGAAGTCGCCCTCGCTGCCATGAATAAGGCAGCCGCAACCGTCGTCGTTGTCGTGAACAAGGCAGTCGTCGTCGCTGCCGTGAACGTCAAGGCCACCACCACCGTCGTCATCGCTGCTACTCCATCTGAGAAGACGACATGAATATGGTTGCTAACGATGGGAGGAGAATTTGAGGCGTGTCTTTGTTGATTGATTTGGGGAGAGTTTAAGGATTTAATAATGAAGAATTGATTTCATTTTGGGTGAAATTTTAGGGCAATTTGACGAATTTGCCCTTTGATATATAATAAATGTATAAATAAATATTAAAATATTATTTTCTTTGAACACATCAGCTGCGATCTTATATTTAGAAATTAAATGAAAGTAAAAAATATTAATAATTTAATCATTTAATTGACAAAATTAAAAGGTGGATCATAGAAGTAGAATATGACTCATAGTTTAGGATAGTAATTTATATTTAAGCCTATATTTTTATGTTAAATGCTATGTTATCAATTTTTTAAAGGTACTGAGACTGTCCCATGAAAGTCAATACCAAGTAGTAACTAAATATATTCCCTCCCTCCCTCCCTCCCTAGTTGTATAATTGTAACCAAACACCCACCAAGTACATCGAGCACCCAAAATTATTCTCTTTTCAGCAAAAAGGGACAACATATCTTCTCTCTTTTTAATTGATAAAGAAAAAAGAAGAGGAAAAACTAAATTATCTTCAAACCAAACACACCATAAGAACTTTGATTCCCACACAAACACCTCCACAAAAGTGACCTAACTTTGCTCTATTTTCCAACTCTTTATGGGTTATGAGTAGATAGATAGATTCTTTTTCTCCAGTCTCAATCACATTCCCCGTACAAAGCCCCACTTTATACACACTGTGTGGCTATTAATAGCCAATTGGTACCCTTATTTTGCACACATCTCTTGAAAAAGCAGTAAAAAAAATTAGAGTGATTAATATAAATTTAACTTTAGTAATTATTGATCAATCTGATTAATAAGATAATTTTCTGCATGCGTAATTTGATTAGTTTAATTCATAGTAAGCTGGATCCACTCTCTACATAGTACATGTTTATTAAATAATAGGAACTATATTTCCTTACTCTCCACATTAATTTTATTATTCTCTTTATGAGATCCACTCTCCCATTTTCATGTTTAGAAAAAATAATAGATTGCTTCCCAAAATGTGATTTAAAATTAAAAAAGTGCTTCCCAAAATAATAAATAAGAATGTAGTACTAATTTACTAGATATTTTTAGATTTTTTGGTTTTGATAATGAATGCATGACAACACCCAAATGGGTCCGGTAATTCGATAGTTTCTAAAATAAGTAAATAAATAAATGCACAATAATTACGTTGGATTGGTTTTATTTTTTGGGTATTATAATTATTTAGGTTTTGAAATACTAAATGTAGATTATAATATATTTAGTATTGTTTCCCGCAAAAAATACTAAATGTAAAAGATAAAAATTTTTAAGTAATCTAAATAAATAATAAATAAAAAGTTTCCAATCTAATATATATATAATAAATGAAAAGTTTAACAAATAAAATAAAAATTATCTATTTAAACGGGGATATAAATAATTGAGAATATGAGAGATAGCCAAACCAAAAAAAAAAACTGAAATAAAATATATGAAAAATCATTGTACAACCTATTTTCAGCAAAACCAAGTTTTATTTTGGCTATTTAATTCAATTTGTGTTATTTTAAAATTCAAATTTGATACAAATTGATTCAATTTAAGTCAATTATATTGTAATTATAAAATTTATTATAACTTTTATATAATTTATTTTAATTTTACATTCTAGAACTTAGCGACTTGACTTCACAAGTCAAGAAAGCCTGAAAACCAAATTCTAGTACCATCTAAAACAAAGACTCAAGTATCTTTTTCATTCCAACGTAGTACCCGCCACCTGTATGATTGTTATGAGTCTAATGTGTACGGTTGGGGGATGGATATATATATATATATATATATATATATATATATATATTATATATATTAAACATAAATATATATATAATTTAATTTATCTATTTTGTGAATTTATACGACTATAAAATTATATAAATTTAAACATCAAATATTTTAGCTGTTTTTAATTAATTTATCTAATTTTGATAATTTATACGAATGTAAATTATATAATCTCTCGAGACCGGAGGCATTGTTTTATAATTATTTTTAAGGTTAGTTAAATTTTAGTCTTTTTTATTATTTTATATAAGATAGATTAGAGATAGTTACCGGAAAAATCGCATTAGGGATCAATAAATCTCTTTTTAGACCGGAGGTAATTGTTGGTTTTAATTTAAAATTAATTGTCTCAATCAATTGATTATGATAATTATAATCATAATATATATATATATATATATACAAAGTTAAGATTCATTTCTACCTAATTATCTAACTATTCTTTATCTTCTTTTAGCGATTGAATCATATTTATCTATTAGAACCGTCTACATTTTTTAGACGAGAGACATTTATATATAAATCATTAAAGTATAAAACGACGATTTATATTATATATATATATATATATATATATATATAATGGATCGGTCCGGAAACGAATTCGGACTGATCAAAAACTTAACAAATTTTATTTTTTATTTTTTTAAAATAACTAAAAAAAATATTTAATATTTTATGGAACTGAAATTTTTTCATAATATAATATTTTGGGTGTGATTTAAATACTCATACCAAAAAATGGTGGTACAATCTGCACAGACTGTACATACATGTTTTGTTAAACGTACCCAAATTACACCCAAAATACTGTATTATGAAAAAATTTCAATTCTATAATTTTTTATTTATTTATTTTTAGTTGTTTAAAAAAAAAAAAAAAGGTCCGAACATTTGATCCGTCCGGACTGAATCTTGACCCAATATATATATTAGTAACCTATACTAACTTATTTTAAACATGAAAAGTTTGAAAGAAATTTAGGAAAAACGTAAAAAATAGAATTTAGAGGAACTTAAAAGAAACTTATCTTATCATCCTATCATATTTAAGCCAGAAGAGATGTACTAAGAATTAAAAGTGATGAGGATATTATGGTCATTGAAATTTTAATATAATGATTAAAAATGAGGTTATGTGATCTTTATGTTTTGTTTGGACTTTGGAATGAAAAATAAAATAATTATTTAATATTTCAAGTGCGTATTTAATTGTTGGTGATAAGTGGTGTGATAAAAATAAATAATTGTGACATTATTTATTCTATTAAAATTTGAAATAGATCATTGTCCACCTTCGCCCCTATAAAATGAAATGAAGGGAATTTAATGAATTTTTATTTCATTAAAAATTATTCTTTTTTTAGTTGGTCGATTTTATTATTTTCTCCATTTTTTTTTTTTTTTTCATTTTACTAAGTTCAGATGAAATCTTAACATTAATTGCATGAGTTTGCTTTTTAACATTAAAAGAGCCCCCAAAGATTTAGCAAAAAAAAACCCAAATCCCGGAAAATGAAAATAAAAAAGAAAAAGGAAAAAGGAAAAACAAGATCCACCTCGAACGCCCCTCCCCTCCACCTCCATTTCCACCCTTTCCCCCACTCCCAAAAACCTCCATTCTCCCTCCCCTATCCTCTCTCTAAAAAATTCAATCTTTCCTTCTTTCTAGAGAGAGAGAGGGGGAGAGATAACATAACAAAGCCAGCCATCTACTACCAATTTCCATCCGTCTTTGATTTTGTCATACTCAACTCATCTGCCTCTTTGCTCCTTCTTCTTCTTCTTCTTCTTCTTTGTTTCTGTTAAATAATTAATTGATACAGAAATATTGACCCACAAAAAATATATACTTTCAATTTTACCACTCTTAAAGGGAAGAAATACTTTTGATCAAAAGTGGTAAAAGAAATGAGAGAAGATGAGTCAAATTGGTTTTCAAAGTGGGAAGAAGAACTTCCTTCCCCTGATGAGCTCATGCCCTTATCTCAAACCCTAATAACCCCTGATCTTGCTTTAGCCTTCGATATTCGAAACCCAAACAATAATCTTCACCAAGCCCAACAACAAAACCCACCACCTCCGCCACCGTTACCACCGGTTCAGACACCTTCCTCGCAGCCCAATTCCGCCGAGTTTGATTCCTCTGAGTTGGGTGGCGGTGCTGCGGGAGACGAGCCGGCCCGCACCCTGAAGCGGCCCCGCCTCGTGTGGACACCGCAGCTACACAAAAGATTTGTGGATGCTGTGGGCCACCTGGGGATCAAGAACGCGGTCCCCAAGACCATAATGCAGCTCATGAGTGTGGATGGGTTGACCCGTGAGAACGTTGCCAGTCATTTGCAAAAGTACAGACTTTACCTGAAGCGGATGCAGGGGCTTTCCGCCGGAGGAGGCGGTGGTGGCGGAGGTCTTTCTTCTGCAGTGGACCCCGCCACGGATCATTTGTTTGCCAGTTCACCTGTGCCGGCTCATTTCCTGCACCCTGGGCGTCCGAATTCTGACCATTTCTTGCCGTTTGTGCCTGTTGCTGCGCTGCAGCAGCACCATCATCAGCAGCAGATGGCGGCCGCGGCAGCTGTTGCCGGACATCCGCAGTATCGGCACGTGGGGCATTTTGGGTCTCCCCCAAATGGGCAATATGAGCATCCGTTTCTGGCAAGACAATCACAGCAGCAGCAGCAGGTTCATAGGATGGGGACACCTGTGCATAATTCAGTGCCATCTTCTTATGTTGAAGATTTGGAACCCGCAACAGCAGCAGCAGCAGCCAATGGAAGGAAAGTTCTCACTCTGTTTCCAACAGGGGATGACTGAATCTAATTGGGTATTTGTCGTTGCCTTCTCTTTCCGTTTTCCTGTCATCAGTTCAGCTTGTGGGTCTTATGATTTTGTGTATGCAGTAACTTCTTAGAGTTTGAGTTTAGCACTTTTCTTGTTATTGTGATTGTTCCTAGTACTCTGGCTTGGAGTCATTGGTATTTTGTTCATGTGGGTCTCCATTATGTTTGTTGAGAAAGGGGATGAACTTTTAGTGTCAATTCTCGTGTCCTTCAATATCATGAACTTCTACAAATATAATTAAGTTGTGGGTAGCAGTTTGTGTTCCCTCTGTCGGCTTCTGATGATGGATAATCGTTGTGATGTCATTTAAGCGGAAATAATGTTGCATTGAGCGTGGATGGTAACAGCAATAATGACATTGGGTTAATGTGTAATATGGATTTCTTAGAGGTTGCTCTTGTCCATGCTAGCATGAGAAGCAACTAAATTTTCCTTGCTTTGAAGTCTACTTTCCTGGTGGACGTTCGGTCTAATATTTTGCTCACAGGTAAGGACTAATTAATCTTGTTGGCAATGGGGAAAGTATCTATGGATGGAAATTTTCTTCCCCAATTTCGATTAGTCTTCTGGGTAGGAATTTGAATATCTTGTTATTTGGTTTAGTATTATGTAGACATGGGTCCTGCTTGTTGTAAATCGTGTGATTTTATAGCGGACTTGCCCCTGTTGTAGAGGATCTTTCAGGAACAATAACAATTCTGATGTTTGTAGGAACTTAGTTTTATTTTGATGCATTGCATTTCCTAAAATTTCATAGTTTCATAGTCTATCGTGTAAGCACCCATCAATGCCTTTTAACTTATTAACTTTTATAAACTTTGTATCATAATGAAGTATATTTCATTTTGAAGTCTTGATGGAACTTGGAAGACTTCTGCAATATGTTGATCTCACCAATAATCCTACAATTCACCTATACAGGAAAAGTAGTCCCAAAGGGGAGAGCTTGGTGGCTGCAAAGCTATCCCATGAACATTAGTCATGGGTTCAACCCCTACTCCCAGTTCTTAGTGGTATCCCCAAGTTCTTAGTTTGGTCGCTTCAAGCTACCCCATAAATCTGACTATTTCTGTCATTGATCTTTTACTGTCTGAATGGTCCATCGTTAAGTACTTCTGAGTCAAAGTTAACAAGTTAGGACCTTAAAAGTGGTCAAGTAGGTTCAAGTTGTGAATTATTTTACATAAACACCCCAGTAGTGTTAAAGCAGCTGGACCAAGATTTAACACTTCAACGGAATCTTGAAGATTGCATATGGACTTGATCTCGTTTTGTCTTTAATCCTTTTAAGATCTTTTGACTGTAGATGTTAAGTCGATTTGATATTTCGACATGAAAATTACTCTGCTGGAACACAAGTTTTAACATGCAGGATTAAAATCCAAACCTGGATGGTTTCACAACTTCATTACTTCTGTTATTTCTGGATTCTGTCTGTCTTTTCTGTTATTTCTGGAATTTGTCTGTTGTTAATTGGTCTGGTATCTAATTTATATGATTGCAGATACAGTACAACAGTGATGGTATGAGGTTTGAGCTTGCCTGGTGTTGTTTACCTTACTTTTGGGACACAGATACAATTTAAATGATGTTAATAAAGGACTATTCTCAGAATTCTGAGAAGCTATTATGATAATTTACTTGGTAACAGTTAAAGTAGAATGATAAACCTTTTCCCTGGATAATTATATACAATTTATTCGCAAGCCAGCTCTTGTTCCTGGTGCAAATTAGTCTGTTTAGAGTTGGTGAAAGACTAATTTAATCACCATAAAATCAAATACCGAAAACTTTAGGAATCTTCATATGGTTTGTTTTGATAGTTCTAATACTTTATAGCAAACTTTGCAGGAAATTTCTCGATTCTTTAATAGGAAAGTAGTAGGAAAATATTGGGATCTTACTGGCCGTCAGTTATCACAGTACAAATTTAATCGTGTAGTATTTAATACCCTCTCTTCTTTTACCATTACATGCTCTGGGATTATATCAACTCGTAACGAGAATCCTATATTCTTTTACTGAGCATTTGGCAGCACAATGATCTTTCTACTTCGATAGCAAATTTCATAATAAGTATTATTTCTTTGCTGGACACCTACATAAACACGATGACACAGCTAGGCAGTAAGCATAGGATTATCTTTGTCTTCTTGTTGGTTAATTGTTGTAAAGTGACTTCTAAATTTAGATACTATTTGAGCCTTGGTGTTCACCCATTCCCAAATCCCAACTTGCCTGTTTAAATACAAGGCCTATGAATTTTAGGAAATAACATACCATATCTCAATCACTTGGTGTTTGGTAGTACCACGGGTTGTATACTTTGTGATTCTCAACATACATACATGCCCATCTGCATCTCGTTTCACTTGTATGACCTGATGTATTCTCTACCACCAGTGAGTCTGTGACCCCTGTTCTTTGTCTCATGTTATATTGTTATAACCAAAAGTGCCAGTAATTTTGTGGGAGTTATAGTCATATGTTTGATTGATTGTCGATAATTAGTTTAAGTTTGTTCATGGTGCATGTAAATTTTATGCCATTTTTATTGTCCAGAATATGGATACTTCCCTTCTTTGGATACTGAAGCTGCAACATCTGCAATAATGTTCCAACTCATAAACAGCTTCATGACAACTGGATTGCGATCCCACATTGGTTGATGATATTGCCTGCATGATGGATAGAGATCATCTTTCATTGTTGACAAGGTTACAGTCTTTAAACAAATTGTAACATAATAAAGATAATTTGTGTAAGTTATCATGTGGAGTTGTGCTAGGGATTCCATTTTATATCCCTAAAGTTTGTGTCCCAAATACACATGCCATTATTAAGCCACCAATATAATAGTGACACGTACAAACTATAGAATCCCATTTAGTATATTGTCAGCTCCACAGGAACCATAAAACTGGACTTGAAACAACTTGCATGCCCCCCTACATGCCATGAACTGTCAGATTAGCATTTATTTGATTGCATTGATTAATTTACTTTTAGATCCCTTCATTTTTAATCATCAACTAATTTTGTATTGTATTATGTTGGGTAGGGTTGGGTTGGATCTGATCTGTGTAGACTTTAGATACTTGAGTATCCATGTATCTTTGATTAAATTATGATTTCTATGTTTAGCTCAATATTATAATACAGATTAATGAAGCCTCCATTGTCCATGTAAAATGTAAGTGTATAGAAAGAAAATTGATATAAAATTAGAGCTAATGTGTTCCAGGTCATGACTGCCCATACCATAATAAACCGACCCCATGTGGGTTTGTATTTCCTTTGGAGGGCTGCACAAAATCTGAAACTAACCTTCCAGATTACAGACCTTTTTCTATGTCAAAAAGGACTTCTACTTGTGACAATTCTATAAAGCATTTCGGGTCTTTTAAACCTTAAAACAGCACCAAATTAGCACTTACATTGAGCGTGGGGCAACAAGTTGTTAATTTTCTTAAAGTTGGTGACTTGGTACAAAGGGAAAACGGAGTGTTTTGGTTGCAGTAAATGTCTTGGCCTAGTGCCGAAAGTAGTCGTTGACTTTTGAAAAAGGTCTAAAATTCTCCTGATAAATACTATAATTCTAACTATAGATTTTTTTTAATATATACAAAAAAATGTCTACAATTTCTTGGTTTGTTCAGGGGAATGGACTAATTGGAAATTAGTGTCTACAATTTGATGTATTACCAGTATGACTGACAGCATGCATATATAAACCCGTACATTCAATAAGATGCATCATTAATCATTATCAGTGATATCAGCAACATATGCAACTCCAATTATAATACAATAAAAAAGATCGCAGTATACATGTGTATATGAACATTATTTGACTTTTTTTTATGTAATAATAATATTATTTATTATCATAAGACCCCGGATGGAAAAAACAAAGAGAACCATAAACAAAACAATAACTCTTTGCGGACAAGTAAATTGAACCGGAATAACAAAAAAAAATTATTCCGGCAAACAAATGAATTGTATGTCAAATTGTTCGCGGGAACAAATTCATTTTGTTCTTTCTGTCCAATTTACATGTCCGCATAGAAGGACCCTAAATAAAATAAACAGTGTCACGCCAAAACCAATAATAGTACTTGGATTTAATTATACTAATATATGTCATCCCTCCCCCCTTACCAAATCATACCAACAAATGTGAAAACAAGGAAAGTAACACACAAGTTCAACAAGAAAAATAATTCTTCTTTGACAATGAGACCTAAAAGGAGAACCCTAAATTAAAATAATGACTTAGTTCTGAGTGAAAGGACAGTTCCCTCTGATGCCTACTAGTTGATATTCAGTGGTTTTGGGAGTAATCAAAACTCAGGGGCTGCTGACAAAATGGAGCCTGCAACAAAGTAAAATAAGTCATTATTAATTAAGCATAAACATAAGTTGCACAAAAGCATGATCAAGGAAAAATGTATTAAAGCACAGAATAAGCCCATTTCCAGCATGTAATTTTCAATACCCTTATCAAGGTCGCTTTGGAAGTAAAGAAAATAATAAAGGGGTCACATAGAAAACACACACCTGGTTAAGTCTCCTAATTTTTACTCATACATTGGCGATTAAAAAGATAACAGAGGTCTCGGTGAAATATAGCCTTGTATCATTTGCTAAGATGTGGGCTGCATTACGAAGGCTAAAAAAAATTAATCCATATACTCCAGCGTCACATGTACACTCAAAAGTATAAATGGAAATGAGCATTGCAGCTCCCTTACTTTTCCCACCCTCCTAGGAACATTGGAATGCCTTTTGAATCCCATCCCACCCTTTCCTTTCTCCCACTAATTCTTCAGTCCTTCCTACCAAATGAAACATCTTCTGGAAGTGGAATAATGTTGTTGACAACAATAATATGACATTTGTCATTGAGTGCTTACTCCTGAAGCAATGCATTTCCATCCCCCAGCCTAGTAGACACACACTCAAAAAGAGCAGACAATTTAATCTATATAAAGGTTTACATGCAGGCAGCTGCTTCTGCAGCAAATATTAAAATATTAAATACCAATCCAAGTATTCCCACCACCAGTATTATTGTTTATAACAAATCTAAAAGACTAATACCATTCTAGAAAAGGAACACCCAAGACGTGCATGAAGTGGCATTTACATTGTCTGTAGTGAAAACTGCAAGAACAATTTGCTGAAAAAGAAAAACAATAGACCAAACTAAACAAACACACCAAACATATCGTAGACTACCTAAATTTCTGAAAGTAAAATCCGTAATGTTACTTGGAATCATTTTGGAGGGAATGATGCCATAATGGATAAAGGGACAGAAACCCACCTGAAAAACAGCATGTCTAAACTGATCATATGACTGTGTGTACATCATAGCATGAGATGGCCACTGCATAAAGACAGGATCCCTTGATGTCTGATTCGGTCCAATGGCACAGTAAGGGCTCATGATAGGGCTCCTGTAGCCAAGTGAAGCTTGAGTGATTGGCACCTGTCCCAACTGAGGAAAAACAGAATCATACTGCAGATACGGAGGCTGAAACTTCTGCATATTAAAAGGCGTCAAGTTGAAGTTTTGACTGCTAGGAAGATTTCTGACATACCTGCATCAGTCAGAAAATAAAAGCCAATTACATAAACATATCAAAAATAACAACTAACCATAGGTGACACACATCAACTTAGCCTGACCAAACCAATTTGTTAATATGTGGCATTAGCTCAGACAACAACTTAATCCTTCAATTTTTTGCTATCATCAAACATGATGAACTCTAACGTTCCATCCATGTTTATTTTAAAAGGTTACATATACTAATAATTATAAACGGTTAACATATAACAATACTTCAGAACATAAGTTACTGCATCTCGGATAAATGTAAAATCTTGGATAGATTAAAAGTTTGCTGAAATTTTTGTATGTAATTTCATTGAGCTGAATATGATGACATCGAGTGTAACACCCCTTTTCCGAAATAGAAAAAGAGGTTACACACAAAACAAAACAAACTTATAAAATATATTGAAAACTCTATGCCACAAATTGAATATCTCTACTAATTGATAAATGCCACAAGCCAAACCAATAAAAAATGTCTTAACTGACTCAAATCACAATCTAAGACGCTTATTATTGGTTTGGCTTGTGGCATTTATCAATTATTAGAGATATTCAATTTGTGGCATAGAATTTTCAATATATTTTATATGTTATGTGTGTAACCTCTCTTTCTATTTCGGAAGGTTACAGAAGTTAATATCAAAGTTGATCTCGAAAGCTTGAGTCGGTCATCCGATCGAATTGTCGAAGGTGGGGGATTATCCCACGATGGTATTATCCCACAGTGGAGAGAGGGAGGTCCAGAGGACACGAAACTAGCCTATATTATCCCACAATGGCGAGAGGTAAAATCTGTGGACCGTGATCGGTTCTGACAGAGATGTCAGAAATTTAAGTAGGAAAGTTTGTAACACTCTAGTCCCGCATCGAAAGATATGAGAAAAATTTGTCTATATATAAGGAATTAAGTTACTAACAATAGTATTTTCAGTCATGACCTTATGGGTGAGTCTGTGGTGGACTAAGATAACCTAAGAATATACTATAGGGTCAGTGATTTAAGGCCTTATTTTGATGGATTTGATTCGATTCAGACTTGGATTTGTTCCGAGATTTGTTCCGGACTCGGAATTTGACCCGAGTTGTTTCATATGGTATCAGAGCCGACTCTCGGCTCGGGTGGTCATCCGATCGAGTCTCGAAGGTGAAATCACGGAGGTGGGGCATTATCCCAAAATGGAGGAGGGAGGTCCAAAAGTGGGGAGAAAGGAAGTATTATCCCATAATGGTTAGAGACAAAGATCAGATAACCACTGTGTGATTGTGTCCGATCGGTTCGCTGAGGGCGTCGAAATTTAAGTGATAGAGTTTGTAACACCTCAGCCCAATATGGAAAATTTTTGACTGTATATAAGAAATTAAGTTATAACAATAGTACCTTGATTATGATGACTTTTGGGTGACCCAATGGTGGGCTAAGATGATAAAATATATCTTATTGGGCGATGGTTTAAAAGCTTTATTTTGATGGATTTAATTCGATTCAGACTTAGGATTTGACCCGATATTTGTTCCGAACTCGGGATTTGACCCGAGTTGTTTCATTGAGATACCTTACAAAGCTTTTTTTTATATTACTATAATAAATTTATTTACGCAACTAATTAAAGAATAGAAACATATATATTACAAAGATTTTATAATTAAACTCGTGCGCAGAGGACTTCCGTGAGTCCTGAAAAAAATTTATAGGAACCATTATTAACATACAACATATCATTATAAACAAAATGGGATCCATAGGGAAAAGAATTTTAGGAACCATTATTAATCAAATGATGACGATTTCATTGCGTAATAAACATAATCAAATGAAAATTATTCCAGGGGAACAAAAAGACTGACATGAAATTTTTATTATAACAATCAGCGGATAGTATGACAGCTAACAATGGAGGTCAAAAAGTGATATGATTAATAAGTGAGTATTGTGGTACATTTATAATTCTGCAAGTAAGCGAGCAATATTTCATATATAGTACAAACTTACATAACTTCCCCTATTTCAATTCCAGTATAGACATAATACATACCTATCGTAACTCCGATCATAATCCGGATCTGTGCGATCTTTCTCCCTATCTCTGAAAATGGCTACTCGTGAAGCAGCACTAACATCCCTGCCACTGAAGTTTCTCTCCAAGTCCGTGACAGCATTCCTGGAACCTTCATTTTCATCCCCGGTAAAATATGCATTCTTCCCATCGACAGGGACCAGAGAAACTGTATCTTCTGACTCAGGACTACTGAATATCCGAGCTCGTGCCCTGTCGTACTCCTCCTTCCTCTCTTCCACAGTTCTTATGGAACTTCGCTTCCCTAATTCACTGGTTCCATTTAAGGAGGCTTTACTAGGCCTTGGTCTTATGACAATTTTTTTCTGCTCAAGCTTGTCATTTTCAGACTGTTTAACTGGTATCTCCAACAAACAAATAGAAGGGTAAATACTTTCAGCTATTTTTCTGACCACAATTCTGGTTCCCTGGCCATCAACCAAATTATCCTGAACCATAGTTGGCAGACCATAGTGTTGAGCAACTCGGTGTGCTGCAAGACGAAGGTAAGAAGTTGGGAAATGTTGGAACTCAAACTGTTGTTGATCAGAGTTCTGTAAAAACTTTTGAATATCGAGTTCCATTCGCAGAACTGCCAAAACCAAAGAGATAAGGTCAATACAAACTAAAGTCCCGGGGAAAAACTCCTTACGTCCAAGGATATATCTCATGCAATCAGCAAACAGTGAGCAGATATTTCCACCCTGACAGAAGCTCTCAATAACACCTTAAAAACAATCCAACAAGAGACAGAAGCACACCTTGGGAATACTCAAAACACCCGATTTTACCACATACCTCAGGAAGGCTACAAGTAGCAAGTACATATAACAAAATTAACATGAACGTCATATGATAGATGACGTAACCAATTAAAAATAATAAAAGGCCTACTCAAAATGCAACGTCAAAAAAGAAAAAGAAAAAAAAGAGCAAAGAATTTTTTCTTCTGGACAAGTTTTCAGTTAAGTTCTCTACTGTGCTTCCACTGTTAATATGATTCTTATGATGTTCTTCTTTTTCTTCTTAAGTTTTTTCGGGATAAGTTTTTGGTCAAGTTTTCTACTGTGCTTCCATTGACAATGCGACTCTTACGATGCTCGAGGTAGAAACCTGAAGCCTTACAAGAAAATATGGAGTATGGTCTCTCAAAAGGTTGCTGCTTTCATGACTCTTATTACAAGCTTCAACTTATTTCCTATTTCTATACCTATCATTTGGTAATCAAATCAAGTCAACTACAAGGCCTAGCTACAGTCTACGGATAGATAGTCCCAATGCAACCAATTTTAAAGACCAAGAAACAAATTGGTCAAGTCTACAGATCTCAACATAATGTATTAATGCTCATAATATGCTGCTAATGCGCAGCGGATATAAAACCAGACTTTGATGAACTACACCAGTAGCTAGCAATCCAGCTCAGACACCTCTACCTGAGTTAAAATTCACATATTAACCCAATTCATCAGTTGTCTGAACCCTAAGTCAACTCCAGGACATTCTAGCTGCTGGTGCAGCAAAACAAATCACACAGCTTGTTCGATTCAACAATTTACCCCCAACACACCATACCTAAAGGGAATAACATGATGGAAGGAATCAATTATTTACCCCAACCCAGAGTATAAGTTTACAAAATTCTAACTTACTTTTTTCTGCGTATAACTAATGTTCAATTATGCTTCACATGTACCAAATCTACAGTAAAACTGTCAAAACATTTTCCAATTGTCACAGGCAACAAAACAAGTAAAATTAAACCTTAATTGCCACTATAACCCCTTCCAGATCTGATAGAATCTATGATTCCCTAGAGCATCAAAACCGAATTCAATTCCCCAAACTTACACACACATAACAATTATATATTACCACACCAACAGATACAATACAAATCTATCTAAAAGTCAAAGAGCAGTTAAGTAAAAAAAATTGAAATGGAACCAACAAAATAAAACCAAAAAAGAAAGGAAAATCTAACTGGTGAAACGATGACGAGGGTTTTGGAGAGCCTCGACCAAGAAGGGATCCACCATCGGTGCGTTAACGCCGAGGGAATCATCGGCGACGGTGGTTGATTGTGGCGGTGATGAAGAGTCCATTGTGGAGAGAGAAAGCCCCCTCTCTCTCTAACTTTCTCTCTCTAAATATATAATCCTATATATAGGGATTGTGTTTGTTTCTCCTCTTCTTCTCTCTTCTGGTGGGAAAAGAAAAGAGGAAAGTAGGGGAGTATCTTCTTCTTCTCTCTCCTCCCGAAAGGGAAGGTTTAAGAGAGAAAACTCTGTTTTTCTCCCCCACTCCCTCTTCTTATCGCCTCCCAAAAAAAACCGTGGAGAGAGAAAAATAGGGCTATCTAGATCTAATTTTATTTTTGTCTTTTTCTTGTCATTCCACAATAATAATATTGTGAAAAAGAAAAAGGAAAATCCATAATATCTGTCAACTGAACAGACTACTACATATAAGAATGGAAAATCCACCGTCCGTTAGGACCACTGGATGTACGCCACGTATAAATTAATTGGCAAAAATTCATCGTGAACATGAAAATTAATAAAAAAAATTATGTGGACATGAAAATTAGAAATAAATGTATTTAAATTTTATTTAATTGTATTTTAATCCGAATGATGAGTAAAAATATAAATAGGTGAAGTTCAAATCACTTATATCCAATTTTCATATCTACATAAAAGAGCTCGAAAATTAGACATGAGTATATTTAAATTTTGACCCCAATAATAAATAAAAATATAAATAAATAAAATTTAAATACACTCATATTTAATTTACACATCTAATTTTTATATACACCTAAAAGAACTCATTAATCGGTTGGGGGCGAATGTAGATTGTTGACGTGCCGTGAGGTGATTCGCCCGTAGATTCGAATGTAGTAGTATAACTTTAGAATTGAACGATAAGCGGATTAGGAATAGCAATTTGATATTAATTTCGTTCTCGTCCCATTCCGTTGTCATACTAAAAGTATATATATTGACTTGAATAATTTTGAATTTTTATGGGAATTTAAATTAGAACTTTGTATGGGTTGTATTTTTACATAAAGGTCATTCAACTCTCGTTAGAGCCTAGAGGGATGGTCTTGTAAAAATACTTAAATACTAGTTGGATCTCGTGCTTCCGACACTATATAGTCGATAAAATTTATTTTAAATTTTAAACAGTCTAAATAATTTATTGAATGAATGTAAAATTCAAAATTATTTATATTTTATTAGATAAATGTATTTTCGTTAAATTTAATGTTCAATATCAATATTAAATATGTATTTGAAAATATTATTCTCGTTAAATTTAATATTCAATATCAACTCACTCGTTAATAACTAATTCGCAAGTTTTGCTTAATTAAGTGAATTTTTGAGCCAAGCTCGTTTTGTATTTTTGTAACGTTTTTGTTATCATGACATTATTATTAGATTACAATTTATTATATTTATGAGTAAATATCATAGCAAAAAAATTAATGTTTATAAATTTAGAGCACGGGATGTGAAAAACACATTATGTTATATAGCTGTTCTCAAAACAGCATCATTTTATTATTTTCCATCTTATTTTTAGGATAAAATCAAATCACAATTCAACACCGCCACCATATTCATCATCACTACAGCACCATATATGAGATCCGGTTAGTATGAAGTTCATTTTTGGATAAGTTGGTCAATTGACCAATAGAATTCTAACACATAGGCGCCAGCACCGTATCGTCAAAGATTACATTGGTAGATTAATTAGCTTTCTTTGAAAATAAATTTCATCTTAACCAAACTCTTCTCCATATATGATATATGTCAACCACCACCATCCCATCATCAGTACCACTAGCCACCATCACCAACTGTCACAATATATCATTCTTCCTTTTTTGTTCCCTTTTGGGACTCAATAATAAATGTGTAAATGAGTCTAACAGAGAGTTACTCGAATTTAACTTAAAACGTTAAATTTATACTCGAATTTGAATTGTAATTGAAAAAATTTACTTAAATTCGATTCGACTCGAATTCGATCCGAGTCGGATCGAATTATATTCAAACTACTCGTGAGCTTCGTATTCAAGCTCGAATTCGAGTCTTCACATAATAATTAGCTTTATAATAAATTTAATTATAAATTAAATTTTTTACTTTACTTAGAAATAAAAAAATATATTTACTATTACACTTTACAAATATAAAATCACAATTTAAATTAAAAATAAAAATAAAATAAAATAATAATAATTAATTAACCTAATTTTATTTAATTTTGTATATATTATAAGAGAATGTATCGAGTATCTAATCAAATTTGTATCAATCGAGTATGTATCGAATCATAATTGAGCATTCGAGTAGTCTGAATCTTAAACGAGCCGAGTATAACCTTGCTCAGATTCTACTCATATTTTTATTTGAACTATTTTTTATCTTCAAATTTGAATTATATTATTAACGAATCCGAGTCTCGCTCGTATTTTTTTGATTCGAACCCGAAAAAAACTCGAACTATTTGATTCGTTTACAATCTTACTCAATAGTATCACCATCCGCCATTGACACCACCATCAATAAGTACAAATCCATAAAAAAAATGTTTAAAGAAAAAAAGGTATAGAAAAACAAAAACTGTATTGCTATCCACCGTCATGCACCACTACTTCACACCCTTCTCATAACATAATTACCCCACCGCGACAATCACAAATATGGAGCAAAATAACAAAGATATATATATATATATAGAGAGAGAGAGGAAAGAGTCTTAGAGTGAATATGGCCACCGTCACTTATCGTCTATCATCACTTCTCATAATGTCACCATCACACACCACCATCGCATGTCTTAAGAAAAGGAAGAGAGATAAATTTCACTTAATTCATGTACAAATAAACTCTGTTATTTGATATATATATATATATATAGGAAATATTTAATAATAATATCTTTTTGTCAACTAATTGACATTTAATCAATATGGGCCAACAAAAAAAATTAACTTATAAATTAAATCAACTCCATAAACTAAATATAAACCCAATAATATTATCATCATGAAAATCATATAAGATATAAATCAAAAAACTTCGTAAGAAAAATGTTCAATTTTAAAATTATATTATTCGAGTAATAACTAAATTATAATTATACTTATATATTTGAATTATATTTTTAAATTAGGTAAAAGGATCTTCATAAGAAAAAAAAACTATTTTCTTTTCGAACAATATTATTTAAATAACAATAAATTATATTTTAATATTAAATAACATGCTGTTATTGTTATCTTATTATAAAATCATATCGGTAACTCCTGTTCTTTGCTGGTAATTATTCATTACTTAATTGATCAATATAAAATGTTTTCTCTGTTTTACAATTATCATCACAACCGGAGTTACTTTCTGATGTTTTTCTCAAAAACTAAGTTTTTTAAAAATGTCTATTTTTATTTTATTTAAAACAAATTAGAAGTTGAGGACAACACCTTTAGTACTCACAAATTTGATATCTATATGTTTATTTTATAGCTTAGCTTATTGGACATGTTAAGTTGAATTTTTTAAACGATCAGAGATAAGTTGGAAAACAGGAGCTTTTATCCGACTTAATTTCTTAACAGATTGAGTGGGATTTTATTTTACATTATGTAACACTCCAGTCCCACATCGAAAGATAGGGAAAAAATTTATCTGTATATAAAGAAATAAGTTACCACCAATAGTACTGTTAACGCCAAGATCTTTTGCCACGTCTCAATCACGTAAGACCTTCGCGATGATACATTACTAAACACACTCAACACCAAAACTTGGCGGCTTGGCAAAATATCTAGTCTTGAGAGATAAAATTATCGATTGAATGTGTACTTTTTTTCTTGAAGACTTTCTTCTTTAGATTATCTTTCTCTTTGTCAGGTTTCTTAGTCTTACCTATCGCTTGACACAACCCCCACTTCTCGATGATCTCTGTCGATTGCATGCAGTATCACCTTTTTCCTCCATTTGTGTGTATGTCGCCTACCATTATAATCCCATCCATTTAATGATCTGTGGAGACTTTTGGTCAATGACGGTCTTCTCTTCCATCATTCTGAAGTCAAAACAGAGATATTAAAAGATCTGAGTGGAATTGACCCAATTGGTCCGATTCCAATCTTGTAAGGGCCCAATAGGAATAAGATAGTGACTAGGCCCAATAACCTTAGGACCCAATAGTAAAGATCCAATGGACTAATTTAATAAGTCGGCCCAATCCATTCGGCTCAATAAGTGAAATATCATGACTCAACAAGTACCTTTAAGTCATGACCTTTTGAGAATTTGTGATAGGCTAAAATGATCCAAGAAGTTACTTTTGAGTTGTTTCATATTAAATACTTACAATCCACATTGAGTTTATTGTTTGTTTGTTATTAAAGTGCCCAAATAAAAAGTCATAGCAAGTAGTGGCGTAGCGTAGGGGAATGGGAAGCGCATGGATAATAATAACATAATAAATTATTAGAGGGTGGGGAGTAAAAATAAGAATAAGATAAGGGTGTAAATGATCAGGCAAACTGATAATTATTCGGATTCAACTTGAAAAATAATTTTTTTATTTGAATTCGAATTGTATTTGAGAAATTTTATTCAGATTCGACTCGACTCGAATATTTATTACTCAATTTCGATCTGACTTTGATCGAATTATATTCAAAATACTCACATACTTTAGTTCGAATTCTAGTCTCTACATAGTAAGTAACTTTATAATATTTATAATTACCAATTGAACTTAGAAATTAGAAATTATATTTATAATTATACTTTACAAATAAAAAATAAAAATTATTTATTCTAAATTTATAAAATTGTGCATATATTATAATAGAGAATGTATCGAGTATCTATTTGAACATGTATCAATCAAGTATGTATCCAATCATGAACAAAATTTTAAATAATAAACGAGTCGAGTATAATCTTGTTCAGATTATACTCGTATTTTTATTCGAACTATTTTTGTGTGCTTAGATTTGAATTATATTATCAACAAATTCAACTATGGTCTATGATTCATATTCGAGTCTGAATCGAGGCTAAACTGATTGACACTATTTACAACCTTAAATAAGAGAGTAAAAAAGGAAAAAAAATGACAACTTTAAGAAGCAACGATTCTTCCACTCCAGTTATTTGATTGATAGAATGATAGATAAGCAGAGAGTATTTGGACTTGTGCTACTAATCAATAGTTCAAGTTAATAAATTGATAATTTTATAAAATTTTATTTGCACAATTAATAAGTTAGATTTACATTTATTATATGAAAATCTCTCATTTTTAACCGAATATCAATTTTCTTTGATAATAATCAATCTTTTATCATAAAGAACGGTAAACTATTTTTGTTTTATAAATTTATATTTAAATCTAGGATATATTTCGTGGGAAGAGTTTGAAGGGAATTAGGAGAAACTTACCATTAAAATTTCTTACTCTATATAAAAATTAAATGAATCAATCAAATCTAAATGAAAAATTTAAATAATTGATATTTTAAATAATATTTTTTTATTTTACCCCTCTAAAAAATTTAAAATTGTTATAAATGTATTTAATATTACTTAATATAATAGTTAATATTGTAAAAAAAAAAAAATTCATTCAATCAAAAAATAACACTAAACCATTCAAAGCAAATCGTTTGAATGGTTGATTGATTCGAATATTCGTCGATTTTTTCCAAAACAAACGCACTTAATGGTTAATCGATTCAACCATTCAGCTATTCAGACCTAAACAAACAACCTCTAAGATCGTTTTGATTACATCTTAATGTCTTAACAAGATCAATACATCTTACCTATATATTTGTATTAAAAGTTTATCTAAATAGTTTAAATTCATATTTGTATCTTAATTATTCAGAAGTACATTTAATACAAAAATAAATCAGTTAAGATCCATTAAGAGATGAAAAAAACATTACAAGCCTTTTTACACATTGGGAACCCACGCGCTTTTTATGAATGTGTAAAACTCCTCTCCTGTTTCCGGTTTTCTTCATCCCTCTTTATATTGCCACTTAATTTCTATATATAAAATAGGAGTAGTAGTGTTGTAACAGTTTAAACCCCTAATCTGTTTCCCAAACCCTATTGTTATGGCGGACCCAATGGTCGCCGATCCAATCGCTGACTTCGACGACCTCCCAATACCACCTCTTGATTCCGCCTTCTTTTCCGACGATCTCAATAATAACTTCTTCTCCTTCGACGACAAGGACGACGTTTTAAACTTAGACTTCACCTTCGACGATATTAATCTCCCCTCTGATACCGAAGACTTCCTTAATTCGACGTTATCCGGATCAATTCCGGCACATATTTCATCCGATCCCGACGATTCTGGCTCGAATACAAAATCTCCCGAATTTTGTCAGGTTTCCGATGATCCGAGCTTCAATGTCGCCGGATATTTTAACATCCCGTCCTCGGATTCTGGCGATAAATCCTCGGATGTCGTTACTAAGGTTTCGAATTGTTCATCTGTTGAATTTTGCCAGGTTTCTGGGGATCGGAGCTCGAATTATGCTGGCTTTTTGAATGCTTCATCATCTGATTCTCGTGATTGTTCTCAGGAATCTGGATTTAAGCCTTTGGGTGTTTCTGGGGGTTTGAATTGTCGCTCTCCGGAGTTAGAAGCTGACAATAGGGAGTTTTCTGGGTCCAGTTCGTCTCAGGGTTCTGATAATTGTGCTCGTTCTGTTTCTTCTTCCCCCAATTCTGGGAACAATTCGATTAACGGGGTAGTTGATCAGAAGATTAAATTCGAGGAATCAGATAAGAATTATTTGTTGAAGAGGAAGAAAGAGAATGATGATGTTAACTCTGAATCAGCAAGGACCATCAAGTATCGGAGGTCAAATGATGCTGCTGCTGCTACTACTGACCAATCCAATGTTTTTAATGAAACAAACGACGAAGAAGAGAAGAGGAAGGCGAGGCTAATGAGAAATCGTGAAAGCGCCCAACTTTCCAGACAGAGGAAGAAGCATTATGTTGAGGAATTAGAGGATAAGGTAAGGGCAATGCATTCTACTATTCAAGATTTGAATGCTAAAATTTCGTATATTGTAGCTGAAAATGCCACTTTGAGGCAGCAAATGAACGGTGGTGGCACTGTCGGCCTGCCCCCAATGCCGGGGATGTATCCACATCCGCCAATGGCCCCCATGGGTTATCCTTGGATGCCATGCCCCCCTTATGTTGTGAAACCACAAGGGTCACAAGTGCCATTGGTTCCAATCCCCAGATTGAAACCTCAACAACAACCTCTTAAGTCCAATAAGAAAGGGGAGAGTAAGAAGCCTGAGGGTAAAAGTAAAACTAAGAAGGTTGCAAGTGTTAGTTTTATGGGTTTGTTGTTCTTTATGTTGCTTTTCGGTGGATTAGTTCCCATGGTAAATGTAAAGTATGGAGGAATGCAAAATGTTTTTTCGGGTGAGTCTAATTATATTAGGAATAGATTTTATGATCAGCATCATGGTAGGGTTTTGATGGTCAATGGAACTAATCATGACAGTGGATCAAGAGCTTCCCATAAAAGTTTTGATGTTTGGAAGAATTATAATAACAGTTTAGATTGTGGGAGAGGCCATGATGGAGGAGCAGAGTCAAATATCAAGCAGTCTAGCTCCAAAGATTTTACTCGTTCTGGGAATGCTAGTGAGCCTCTTGTTGCGTCTTTGTATGTTCCAAGAAACGATAAGCTTGTGAAGATTGATGGCAATTTAATTATTCATTCTGTTCTAGCTAGTGAGAAAGCCATGGCATCACGTGAAGATGCAGAAACAAAGAGTGGTAGGGAGACTAGTTTGGCAGTAGCGTTCAATTTGGCTCCGTCTATCTCTGTTCCAGGAGTGGGGCAGAATAATGGAAGACATCCTCGTCTATACCGGAGTACAGCTGAACAACAAAGAGCTCTTGCTTCAGGTTCCGCAGGTAAAGATAATTTGAAGTCAACTCCAGCGGATGGTAAACTACAAGAATGGTTCCGTGAAGGTCTTGCAGGTAAACATTGGTCAATAGTGGATTTTTAGTGAAGTTGGCTGTTCCCATTCATTAGTACAATTTTACATTGTTGTTCGTGGCTAATACTGTTACTTATGTGCTTCACAAATCCATATACTATAGCTCATAAATAGATGATCATTGAAACACAGTTGCATGCTGAAAGACAGGTTGATGTAATATATTAATTACTATGCATCTGGTTTAGTATATATACTCATTTTCCCGTTTATATATACTTCATCTGGGCTCAAAATCATTTCTGAAGATTACGTGCCATAATGTTTGTCCTTGCATTCGCACCTGCTTATGTTATTCATTTAACTTAAATCAAGTAACCTATCAGACCTTGTAGCCTTATTTAGTCTTTAGTTGGTTTTCCATGATCGACCTAGGTGACTTATTTTCCCGACCTTTCTGAATTGACAGGTTGGCCCTTTGGTTTTCCATAAATGCATCACACATATATTGTAGTGTACATTAACAAACCTACTCAACATTATACATCCATCTTATTATGTTGCCAGTCTGCTCCAAGTATTTTTGAACAGTTATTATGTTGACTTTACTTTAATGGCTCACTGCTGTATGGTGTCTAATGGTAATTGTGTTATACTTTTTGGAAATTATTATATAGTAGATACACACGTCTTCATTATATTATTTTTGGTATTTAAATTGTGATATGAAAAAGAGTATATATTTTGTGTATTTCGAGGAATTTTTATGCATTTTATCACATGTTATCTTGTATAGCTTTCTTTCTATGTTGATCTTTGGTTTCCATTTCACCATTTGCTTCTATTGTGTGTTTCATTTGCAAGTTTCTTGACAACTTTTCTTGCCAGCTGACTTTTTGTTGATTATTTAGTACTCCCTCCTATTCAGATTAAATGACGTTTTAGGGAGTTTAATTTTATTCTATATAAATTAATAGTTTTGAATCTCTATGCAATTATTTTTTCCTAATTTACCCCTCTATTTAATATGTTTAGTAAATGCAATTGTGGAGAGAAATAATTAATTAGGGACAATTGTGGAGAATGAGAAGAGACAATTGTGGAGAGAAATAATTAATTAGGGACACAAAGACATTTTGTGTTATTTAATAAGTATGCTTAACTCTAAAATGCATAATCTTCATATTAGTCTTCAACAAAATCTCTTTTAAACAATATCTTCACTAGGATTTACTGCACCAGGATCCATCTTATAATGAATTAGCTATATATCCTGCGTATTTTATACATTGCGTATTTCCAGTGTATAAAATACAAAGGATATATCCTTTGTATAATATATTAGTCACATCAATTATATTTATACTCAGACCGTTGTTCCTTTAAAGTAAGTTACATCCATTAGTTACTTGAGCTATAAAATTAGAGATAACAGGTAAAAAGGGTGTGTAGTCCTGTGATGGAAGGATTACTATAAAATAAAGTAGTGAGATTACGTAATTATAGGAAGGAAAGTGAGATAATATATGTTTCATGTTCACAAATAGTTCTGCAATCATTTTATTGCAATTTTTTAAAGAAGGATTTACACACTGAACCAGCCTGATAAATTGCGACTTCTTGCCTTTAATAATTTATATTAGCACTTAGCTTAAACAAATTATAAGAAAACTGTTTAACTGCTAAATTGGATCAACCTCTTTGTGCTCTAGAACTCTTGTATCCTGGGTATTTGTTTGTTTCTCAGTTGTCAAACATTACCTCTGTTTTTTTCGTTAGTCTTCATTTTTTAATTTTTTTACATAAAATTTCTATATTTTATGCAACTTCTCGCACCACTCCTGCTGAGCTTTGAAAAAATCTTCATGAGTTTTACTAAATTTTATTTTAAATCTGTGTAGACTTTCTGAAACATGAGATACAAATTTCAAAATCTTCATGTGCTCATCCTTGTTATCTTGAGCTTTAACCGCCTCAAAAGAATGAAAGTTTTCATTTTTCATGCTTCTTGTCATTAAATTAAATATCACTAAATTTTATAGCGCTCACTTGAGTCACTTTTAAAAAACTTTGCTAGTTTTCTCCTCCCTTCTTTCAGAGAAAGTACCTCATACACATTCATTTCATCCTTTTGATGCAGAAAATTTTGAAGTGTTACATTTGGCATCTTGTTGACTCCTTTTTTGTTTTTTTAGACACCGCTCCATAATTAGTCAAGTGTGTATATCGTCTGTCTTCTAGTTTCAGAGTTTAGTTCTTGTTATCAGAAGACACGCTAATTATTAGAAAAGAATAGAACTATTATTGTAATCTGTTGATTTTCCTTTAAATTCATTAACTTTGCTGTGTAGTAGCTTCATGTTTGATTATGTGATTAGTTGTTAGTAAATCTACCTCATATCTTCTCTAATCCCTCCACCCCCACAAAAAGGGTAAATAAAAAACTTAGCTTGTTCTGCTGGTTGAACTGATGTATTTTATAGTTTTTGCATCTATTCTGTTCTTGTTGCTTTCACTAGTGTATATTTTCACGCAAATATCCTCTTCTTTTATTTGTACAGGCCCAATGCTAAGTTCTGGCATGTGCACCGAAGTATTTCAGTTTGATGTATCACCAGCTCCAGGAGCCATAATTCCAGCTACCTCCATCAGGAATATTTCTGTGGAAGAAAATAAAAATTCTACACGCCTAAACAAGGGAAGGAATAGAAGGATCCTTCATGGTCTTCCTATTCCATTTACTGGATCTGCCAATAACATGAGCAAAGAAAACGCCGGAAACAACTCGCAGAAAGAAAACTCCCAGAGAAATAGTTCTCTTTCACCAATGATTGTTTCTGTTCTTGTTGATCCAAGGGAGGTTGGTGATGGCGATGGCGATGGTATGATGGGGACAAAGTCCCTCTCTAGGATATTTGTTGTTGTGCTGTTAGACAGCGTTAAGTATGTCACTTACTCATGCATGCTTCCGTTCAAGGGATCTAGTCATCTAGTGACAGCTTGAGTCCTAAGTCTAATCCCGTACCCATCCAGAGAGATCCAGTTTTGTAGATAGCAAATCATCTAATAATGGTCTTTGTATGTTTAATAGAATTATTATGTACTCTGGATTTCTGCAACTTTTACTAATGTATGCCCCAGGGTGGGTTAATTATATCTAACTTGAACTTCAGAACTACAATTCCCAAATTATAAGTTAATAGTTTTCAGTTGGTTGTATATAATTAAACTCTATAGTACACTATTCTTTTATTTTTTGTATATTATTGTGTTGTGGAAACTGTGTGATAAAATTGGTTTTAAAATTTTATTGAGATTTAATGTTGAATTGTCGTCAGTTTTATTTTGGGTGAAGGAATAATGCAGTGGATTGAAATTCAAATGAGTTTGTTCTGGGAATGAGCAGCAATTGCATGTTGATGAGTAATAATTTTCAGAAGAGTAGAAGGGAATTGTTATTGAAGGGCTCTTATAATTGAACTAATATACAATTCTAAGTTTTGAAAATAATAATAATAATAATACCAACTAAATCAAATGAATGGAACCCATCTCAATTTGAATTTTAGGAATTAGGAAGTATGAAATATTTACATAGATATTAATATATTGAAAAAGAAATTATAGTGTTACTTATCCATTATAACAATAAAGATTTAACTAGTGGTTAAAATAAAATATTCTTGGCATTGTTATTTACTCGTTAAAGTATGAATACAAATTGGGTTCAGAACCAGCCTCGATCAATGGGGTTCTAAAACATACTCCTACATTACTATTACTTAATTCGTAGATTTGTTGTCAATCAACGAGAAATAGTAAAGCTCAGAAGACGGCAGGAAATAAAAAGAAAAGTGAAAGGTGAAATCGGCAAGATTTTTCCAGAAAAGAATCCGGTCCTGATTTCAACCAAGTTTTGATTTTTCCTTACGGGCTTCCCTCAACTATACGTAAGTCATATCGCAATTATGCTCTCTATCTAGTTGTTTGTTGATTTTACTTTTCCGTTTGGTGTTAGCATTCATATTTTTTTTTTTTTTTTATGATTTTCGTGTTATTGCTTGGTTTTCGGTAAACTTGTCATATACCCATTTGGGATATACCCATGTATGAAGATTGAATTGATTGTGAGATTTTGTTGATGAAAAACATTTATTTTGCTCCTTCTTTCCACATTGCTGGGAAATGTTATCAAAAGTTTAGATTTTTCTCTGACTTTTTAATAATCTAAGTAAGATACACCCAATAAATAGTTTTCTTTTGTATTTCTGTCATTGAGAAAAACCTATTTCATACATCTGATGGAGTGGAGTGAATATTTAATGTACGCCATACTGCTTTGTTTTTCGAGCTCTAGGGATACTTGTTTTTATGTTAATGCTTCTGGCTTTCATTTTAATGCCAGCCTTTAATCATGTGAAGTGTGTTGATTTATTCTATGTAAAGGTTGACAAGATGAGTGCGAAAACCAAGAGGAGAACTGTAACAGAGAATGGTGGTGATACAGGTGAAGATTCGGTCCTTGTAACGCTGATTAGTAATGGAGAGGATTTGGGTCCTATGGTCCAACTTTCTTTTGAAAGTGGGAAGCCTGAAAGCCTCCAGCACCAGCTTAAGAATGTTGCGAGGAAGAAGGAAATTGAGATTGAGGAGCTATGCAAGCTTCACTACGAGGATTTTATCCTTGCAGTTGATGAACTCCGTGGTGTCCTGGTTGACGCTGAAGAGCTGAAAAGTGAGCTCGCAAGTGAAAATTTTCGGTTACAAGAGGTTGGAAGCGGTTTACTTTTGAAACTTAAAGAGCTCCTTGAATCTTACTCGATCCAAAAGAATGTCGCCGAAGCCATTAAGATGTCAAAAAACTGTGTTCAAGTTTTGGATCTTTGTGTCAAGTGTAACAATCACATCTCTGAAGGTCGCTTTTACCCAGCTCTGAAGGCTATTGGTCTGATCGAGAAAGATTATTTGGAGCATATTCCCGTGAAGACACTTAGGATGCTGATAGAGAAGAGAATACCACTAATAAAATCTCATATTGAGAAGAAGGTTACTAGTCAAGTTAATGAATGGCTAGTTCAAGTAAGGACCACTGCAAAGGATATAGGACAAACGGCAATAGGATATACTGTTTCTGCCCGACAGAGGGATGAAGATATGCTGGCTCGTCAAAGGAGAGCTGAGGAACAGAGTTGTTTGGGGTTTGTAGATTTTACATATACTCTAGAAGTTGAAGATGCTTCAGAAGGTTCTCTTCCGAAGTTTGATTTAACTCCTCTATATCGGGCATATCACATTCACACTTGTCTTGGAATCCAGGATAAGTTTCGTGATTACTATTATAAAAATCGATTTCTACAGTTGAGCTCGGATTTGCAAATATCCTCTGTTCAACCATTTCTTGAATCACATCAGTCATTTTTGGCTCAGATTGCAGGTCACTTTATAGTTGAGGATCGAGTCTTAAGGACTGCTGGCAGGTTACTGTTGGCTAATCAGGTTGAGACAATGTGGGAAACAGCTGTCATTAAAGTGACTGCAGTGTTGGACGAACAGTTTTCTCATATGGATACTGCAAGCCATCTTCTCCTGGTCAAGGATTACGTGACTTTGCTTGGGGCAACCCTCAGACAATATGGTTATGAAGTGGGCCCAATTCTGGAGAGTCTCAAAAAGAGCTGTCAGAAATATCACGAGCTTCTTTTAGCTGAGTGCCAGAAACTGATAACTGATGTCATTGCCAATGACACATGTGAGTAGATGGTAATGAGAAAGGAGTCTGACTATCAAACAAATGTCCTTATGTTCCATCTCCAGATGTCTGATATTATGCCAGCTTTTCCATATGTTGCACCATTCTCTTCCATGGTACCTGATTGCTGCCACATTGTTAGATCATTCATCAAGGACTCTGTCAGTTACTTGTCTTATGGAGGCCAAATGAATTTTTTTGAGTCTGTGAAGAAGTATGTGGACAAGCTCTTGATTGATGTATTAAATGAAATTATACTTGACAAAATTCACAGTGGTGCCACTGGTGTGTCTCAGGCAATGCAAATTGCTGCAAACACAACCGTGCTAGAAAGAGCCTGTGATTTCTTTCTTCATCACGCGGCCCAACTTTGTGGCATCCCTGCCCGAGCAGTTGAGAGACCTCAATGTAGTTTAACGGCTAAGGTTCTTCTCAAAACTTCGAGGGATGAAGCGTATATTTCTCTGCTAAATTTAGTGAACTGCAAGTTGGATGAGTTTATGGCACTTACTGTGAATGTGAATTGGACTTCTGACGACTTGCCCCAACATGCCAATGAGTACATAAATGAGGTTGTTATTTACCTTGACACTCTTATGTCCACTGCTCAGCAGATTTTACCTCTGGATGCGTTATATAAAGTGGGATGCGGTGCACTTGAGCATATTTCCAACTCTATTATGGCAGCTTTTCTTAGTGACAGTGTAAAGAGGTTCAATGATAATGCAGTAACGGGCATCAACAATGATCTAAAGACACTAGAATCATTTGCAGATGAGAGATTTCATAGTAGCGGTTTGAGTGAGATATATAAGGAAGGTAGTTTTCGAAGCTGCTTGATAGAAGCAAGACAATTGGTAAGTCTTCTGTTGAGCCATCAGCCTGAGAACTTCATGAATCCTGTGATACGTGAAAGAAACTACTACACTTTGGATTATAAAAAGGTGGCAAGTATCTGTGAGAAGTTCAAAGATTCTCCTGATGGTCTCTTTGGAAGCCTTTCAAACAGAAACGCAAAGCAGAGTTCTAGGAAAAAGTCGATGGATGTGTTAAAAAAAAGGCTAAGGGATTTCAACTAAGAGAGCTTGAAGATCTCTCCGAATTAGAAGGATTTGAACAATTTAATTTTCTCTTTTCGACTTTTAGATTAATGATTTTTTTGCACTCCTGCTAAATTATCTTCTTAAAATACAGATTATTTTGCCTTTGCTATGCACTGAATTTGTTACTCTTTTCTACGTTGTTCTGCTAATGAAATAATCTGGAAATAATATTGGTCAGAATTTAATGTTTTAGGGTCCTACATTAAGGAAAATGCATGCCTAAGATCAATGAAGAGTTTACTGTTTGTAACATTGGTTTCTCTGTAGTAGTAGTACAATTTTTTATTTTTATATTATACTAGTTTATTACAAATTTTTTTGGGAGTGGAGTTTTTGGTTTGTGATCGTTTTTTCTTGACTCGGGAAATAAGCCTCAACACTGCTCCTTTCTTGGCTGTTGTAATCTTTATATAGTATGTTGACAAATTTTCATACTCAAAACTATGTTGCTTTGGCATATGATAACTTAAGACAGAGGAATTTGCCTGCTTTATACACTTACCTGTCAGCCTGTATGCTTTTTGTCACATCTTATGGCGGTGACGATCCCAACAGCAGGAAACATGTATCACTGAACCATTATTTCCTACATACCACCAACGGTCATATTATTATTCCTTTATTTCCTTTTTTATGTGTCTAGGTATATTCACGTACTACAACTTGGTATGATATATTTATTTCAACTATAAAGATATTCCTGTTGACTATATTTGCAAAAGACTTTTCACGGGTCCCTCAAAAATTAGATGAATGCAGGTAATTGTTATCTGACTCTAGATTATTTAGTGATAGAGTGTCAAGAATTCCTCTGCAGTAGTATCAAGTATGTGGCCCATATTTATTTTTTGTTCTTTTCATCAGTTTCAGTCAATAGATCTCTGAATGGCAATTTATATGTTGGCTGAACTTCTAAAATCACATGCATTGGACGAATACCATCACTGTAGTTCTAGCTTATGCCGGTTTGAAAAGGTTACTCACATATTGACCTTGTTTCTTTTTCATTTCTTGTTGTTTGATGATTGAGGATCAAGGGGACCTGTCTACTTTTGATAATTATCAAGACAAGTGTGTCAACTTCTTACTCTCCTTTGGCATTGATCTGCTGTTGGTTTAATGTAGTAAAATCACCTGACAGGAAATTAGTGTTACTATTAATTAATATATATATGGTTGTTTATATCTGCTGAATCTCATGGGAAATTTCATTCATGTTTTGTATTTGGAAAGAAAGATTATGCTCAATTTCTTTTTGTAATAGTTGTGTACATTCTTTAGTTTTTAAGAAAAACTCTCAGAAAATTTCATTAATCCATTGTTAGTAACTGTTTCATGTATGACATTTAATCTAGACATGCCTGTCTGCTAATCCTTTATGTTGTTGTTTTTTACTCTCTTGTAAGGCATTATTCTAGTTAACAGTTTGATTTAATTTCTATTCTCTCTTTCTTTCTCTCCGGAAATCAGAAGATGAAACATGTTCTATGTTTTCAAGTTTTTCTTTATATGCATTTATTCTTGAAAATTATTTTTTTTCCTTTCATATTTTGTTAGAGATGAATATTTGTGTTCTAGTTTTTTGGAAATTCACTCAAAGATGAATATCTACGCAGCAGTATTCTTTTCCCTTCCAGATCCTTCCAAATTGTGGCAAGTTGCATGAGATTTCTTTTCCTTTCTCATTCACAAATTTTGTGATATAAGAAGTTACTTCTGAGAAACCCATTGGAAATATGTCACTTGTTTGTGGGATTCTTCCAATCCTATATCTTCTAATACTGGGAAGATTCTGTCGCTCAAATGTATCCCGTCCACTTTCTTTTTAACGATTTTACATGAGTCAATTCCCAAGCGTTTTTATCCTTTCAATTCTGCATTATTCATTATGGATGCATACTATATGATTTTGTTTCTGCATGTTTATAATGCATGATTGTGATATATCTGGCGCATATGTTTAACAGAAAATTGAAGAGGGTTCCTGATTGTGTTTGTGGAGAGGGCTTAGAATGTTGATTGAGGAAAATGTGCAGATATTTTGTGCAGGCATCACTGCATCAACCAAGGGTAAAGGTATGTTTTTCTGAAACTTGCAGGGCAAGTGTTCTACCTTAAGTTGACGAGGACTTCTAGTCATGAGTATACTTCATTAAATCTACATTCTCTCTCGAGTTTTATGGCAAGCCACTAATTGTAAAACGTCGTGCATCTGTTCTCGTGTGTATTCTGGTGTGCATAAATCTTTCTTGTAGAATTATGGGGACTTATTGTTAGAAACCGGATAAATTAACAACAACGATACAACCACCAACAACGAAGCGATATAAGCGGTAATAGCGAGAAGCAAAGCAACAACGGCAAGAAAGCGGTTTTAACAAGACTATTAGGCGAACAAATTGGAACAACTTAGTCAAGTATATGAAAGAAGTTTAGAGCAGCAAAGCTCTTGTCCCTAAAAAAGTGATTCCGCCCTCACTTTGGTTATATGAACCAGAGTGCATTGAGCTCCACTGCGTTCACCTCCGAGGATTCAACGAGCAAGAAGCCTTCATTGCGTGTACTGCATAAAGAAGACTATGGACTCGTCTTTGTGGATTGCCCCAATCAAGAGAAAATATATGAATAACGAGAAGAAGCAAGCAATAATCGATATGATATGTGTATATATCTTTCAGCGAGCAGGGCAGACGTATATATAGAAGAAGAAGAATATATAGAAGAAGAAGAAGCGAACGAGGCTGTTGGAAAGTGAATACCACGAGCGTTGGAAGGATCTCGAAATAAATTAGTAGAAGAACGTTGGAGAATAAATCGATGGCGTAAAACTAATTAAGGTTTACGTTTTTGGGAAAACAGCTAGGAGTAAATAGTATAAAAAGAAATTAGGGATTTTATCAAAACGATTGGGCTACTGGCGGGATCGGCACCTTCTACTTGGCGAGGCGTATCAAGACACACGCACTAAGGTTTTACGACCGAAAGCAGAGAACCAAGCTTGGTCTCGCCCATTCATAGCCGCCCTCATATCATGCGAGCCCATCCTATTTCCTCAACCATTTACTAAGCCCATAACAACAAGTACTTAATATGCCTATGAGAGTTCGAAGAATAGCGATGTGGGACTTTCGCAAAAAAACATAAGATTTTGGAGCATAACCAACAATCCCCACATGATCCAAAATTATCAAAGAGATAAAAATTAAAAAGGAAGTGAGAAGGGCAATGGATTTTAGATACATAACGTCGATACCTTATGGGTTTGAATCGACACTTAGTGGAACAAGCTCATGATTGTAGATTATAGGTGAATTATATTCTTGAACCTATTATACGTGATACAATCGATTGAGCTTTACATATCTTAAATCTGAATCCACACAAGTCCGATTTGAAGCGCGTTAAAGAGCAATCGCGCCATGTCCTGATTTTCATAAAGGCTCTGAGAGTTTTGCCGAGGACTCTCATAGGAAGCGGCCTACACTTCCACCTTTATATAGGTGAACCCATCAGTGTATATCTTTGACATACACCATCCTTTAGGGGCTATGAGTTTCATTAAGAATCTAAACGATTCATCCTTTCACAATTTGTCGATTAAGTACTACATGCACACAAGAAGGGATATAAATAATTGTAGTCTTTATAATTAAGTAATTCGTGACTTGTTGTTACCCATTAGAACCCAATTCATGGGATCTCCAATCACGTGGGTTGGGTTTCCATCATGTTATTTACTACTCAAGATATTGGCAATAGTCCCATCCTTTTGGATGCTTCTTGGACTACTTTTTATTCAATCCCTTAGTAAGCGGATCCGCCAGTTCTTTTCGGACCTTACAAATTCCATGGAAATAACCCCATTCTTGATCACCCTCAGATATTGTGTCTCGGCGAATGTGTCTGTTTTCCATTATAAACATGGTTCATTGCCTGCTTCGCTAATTCGCTTGAGAATCCTGATGTAAAGAAATAGAAGGAATAGGCTTATACCAATGATATATCAACCAATAAATTCCTTATCCACTCTGCTTCATGCCAATTCTAAAGCAATAAATTCAGATTCCATAAGTAGATCTAGCAATCTGAGTTTGTTTAGCGATTTCCAGCTTGACTCCTCCACCTAAAAGTAAACACATAACCACTAGTGGAGTTTGTTTCATCATTATCGACACCCAATTAGCATCACATATCCTTCTACAACACTAGGATGACCCGATAAAATGTATACCTACATTAACTGCTCCTTTTAAATACCTCATTAGTCGTGACAATGCATTCCAATGATCTTGTGAAGGATTATGTGTATATCTGCTAAGTCTACTAATGGCGTATCAATATCGGGGATGAGTCTGAGTTCATTAAATACATTACCTGCTACCAATGATTCTAGCATATTCAACATGCTGCGATACCATTCCCTTTATTTTTCTTTAAATGCACACTAGAGTCGTAAGGGGTTCTAATGGCTCTTCATTAAAAGAAATCAAATTTCTTCAGAATATTTTCCATATAATGAGGGCGTGATAAAACTAAACCATTTTAAGTGTTTATTTATTTTCATGCGAGAATCCGTCCGGCTTTTCTAAATCTTTCATGCTTGCTCGAATTTAGAAGATAAAAACTCTTTTGTAGTTTTCACAACTTTCTCATCGATTACCAAATATAAGCAAGTCATCCACATATAAACAAATAATCACACACAATTTCCATCAATCTCTTATGAACACAACTTATCGCAGTTCATTTTGTCTTTGAAATTAATGAATGAGAGAGTTTTTATTAAATTTGTCATTCCATTGTTTTGGCTGACTTGTTTCCAAACTATATAAAGATTTCATAAGTCACACTTCTGAGGTTCTTTATCTTTCCTTTTAAGAGGTTTTCATTGGAAATATATTTTCAAAAAATTACGCATCCTTTGTTTCTGAATTATTTTGATAATTATTAGTTTGCATCTTCAAAAATCTATAAGTAGCACTATTAGGCGAAATTAAAATAGCTTTACCAAATATAGCTCTTTTAAACACCCCCACACATCCACATATACCCCCAAATAATCACATTTTTTCCATAAATCTATGGTGTGAGTCTAATAACTTTTATGTTCATTTAAAATATGAAAATGCGGAAGAAAGAATTTTTAGTTTTATTAAATTTGTCATTCCATTGTTCATCTTGAAGTCTGACTATTTTTCAAACCATATAAAATTTTTAATTTACAATCTTACACTTTATTACTTAAAGGTTTTTCTTTAGCATTTAAGGCTTTACAAAATTCTTCAAGTCGTTTCTGAAGTCTTATATTTCGTTCTTCATTAGCCTTACATACTTGATAATTAAGCAACATTTAAAAACGTTAATAGGCTTCATTATCAATTTATGTCTCTGAAGCAAGCAAAACGATAAGTGTAAAATAATCAGGGCAATATAATTTCTTACCTTCTAAATAAGTAGTATCCACAAAATTTAATTTAGTTCTATTAATTTAAAGTAATTGGTTTGTCTTTAATCTTAAGTTGACGAACTTCTTTCTTTCAACTTTAATTTAGTATTTGTTTTATTGCGTGCGCATAGACAATGATAACCAATAAGAAATCTTACATATGTGTATTAGCTCTTCAAGTAGTATGATTTGCGATTAATTGAAGAAGATTCCCCACATATTGGAAAGTGTTCAAGGATTACAAATTAATCTCAAGTCGAGTTTCATTATTTTCAATTTTGGGTTTTGACGAAATTTTTAAGATTCTAATTGTAAAACGTCGTTCGCATCTGTTCTCAAAAGTTTGTATTCTGGGTATGCGTAAATCACTTCTTGCATGGGGTGTATAGGGACTTGCAGTTTTCATCACCTCTTCCTGATGGGCTGCTAGGCCCGTCAATAGATAGTAATATCAGTCTGAGTAGGTCATGCGTCATTCCTCTCTTCAACCTTTGCTATTCAAGTATTTTTAAAATCGGTAGATAAACTCTTGAATTAACTTTCGAAGTAATTAGGTTTGTCTTTATTTGGCTTTTTAAAAGGTTTTTAAGCGTGTTTTGCTTTGCACAAATTTAACGTTTATTAAACTTCCGGTATTTCTGAATTAGGTATAAGTTCAAGTTGTTTAACTTTTTAATAGAAAATTTCGTTCAAATGTCACAATCTAGCGTGCCGCGTATCGAAGATTGATAATATAGCGAAGCATTACTTATTATTGATTCGGTAGGAAACGCCAGTCTGAATAAACCCCATTAAACTTGACAATTCCCATTTGAGTAAGTCTTTTAGTTTTTAATGTTTGAGCCAGTTCATCTTATAATCTTTCCTTTTCACGACGTTGGTGGCTCGAGAATTTTCGATAGTCACATTTTTACGTGGTTGGGGATTACGACATGACTTGGAAGATTATCCATGAGGTATTTCAGCAATGACAGCGATAACATCGTGAGGATTCTTCCAGAAGCAGGACTGACTTCCCTTAATGTTGGTCATACTTGATTGTTTAGTGCAGTTTGAATTGGGTTATTGAACTCTTATCTTTTATATTTTGATTTTTCCGCTGTGGTTTTTAATCTTGCATCTTAAAATCTAAGAATCTCCCGGCTAAGCTCTGTATTTCTTAAGTCAGTAGACTCTTTAGTTCCTGCGTAGTAGAATCTGATTTTAGGTTAAACTTATAATCCCAAGTTTTTCTTTGCAAATTCTATATTTTTCATACGGATATTACACTTTGATATCTCGAAACGATAATGATTTTCCGTGCGTCTTAAAATCTAAAATTCCATGACAATTTCTTAAGTAGTCTCGACGTAATTTGATTTTCGAAACCCCAAATTATAACACCTTTCGTACGGATAATCCTCGAATAATTGAATGAATTCAAATGATGTCTATGACGTATCGATTATTCAGTTTTCATCCTCTTCCTGATGGGCTGCTAGGCCGTCAATAGATAGTAATATCAGTCTGAGTAGGTCATGTCATTCTCTCAACTCCTTTGCTATTCGGGGGCGGCATTGTGTGGCTTGGTGAGATGCATCCTTCTCATAGATGGTTCCAATCTGCTGACACTGAAATCTATACGGCTTGGCCGAAGAGGTAGACTTTGGAATTCCGTTTTAGATTTGATTGATTGATGCGGATCTGTGCAACTGTATGAAGACGAGATGATGTCCGGGGTGTAAATGAACCGAAATGAAGTTTACCGAGATTAATTGAGTGCGAAATAAAATTTGATTGAAAGCTTTGAATCGATTTGATTTATAATATTTAATTTAGTTTGAAATAAAAAATTTGATTTTAAATCGTTTATATTTGGAATTTTAGTACAGCACGTTATCTCGAGGATAGAAGCGGTGGGGTTTGAGGCTTCTGAAAGTTGAATATGATCCGAAAGAATGTAGCAAAGGTTAAAAATTATAATTTTTAAAAATGTTCATAAATAAGAATAATTTATCTTGTTTTTTAAAATTTTAATTATTATTTAAATCGCTTTTTTATTAAATTTTTAGTATAGCGCGTTAACAGTAAGCGAGGAAAAGAAGAGACAGTGGGGTTTGAGGCAGCTAGCTCTGGTGGTTAAGTTGGACATGGCCTCGTATGAAAAGAAAAGAATGTAGCCAAAGGTTAAAGAATTCTTTTTTCTCGGTGGGGTTTTAGTGGTTTTCTCATAAATAAGACAAAATTAATCCTCCTACTTGTTTATTTGTTTATTATTATCTATTTTTTGGGTTTGGGATTGGTACGGGATGAATGTAGCGCTTATTTATGGAGTATTATCTTAAAATGTTGTGTTTGAGATATTTTAGGAATCCTTTCCTTGTGTTGTTTAAACCTAGTTTTTATTAAGTGTCAATAATTTGCTTAATATTATTCCTTCTCTTACGAAAAGATTTTTATTTATAAAATAATTATTTTTAAAAAGAGTGACCGATTTATTGATAATTAAACTTTTATTATATTTAAGAATAAATATGAAAGAGAAATATTTTTTAAAATTAATAATGTGATGAACTCAACGTGTGAGTTGGTAACCAACTGCATTAGCTACCTGGAAAAGCTTTTAAAGAGTGAAATTAAATTTTTTGGTGGATTTTAAGCAACTTTTTCCATGGAAAAAGAATTTTATTTAATTGTTAATTAAATGATTACAGACTTAATTTACATGATTATAATATGGGGATATAGCTGAAACGCGGAAAATCAAAATTGTTTAGTTGCTCAATTTCTCCATTTCTTTGATTTCCCTGTTTTGTTAATTAATGTCCACTAGTTAATTAAATTAAAATAATATATGTAGGAACGTGTAGCTATATCAAAAAAAGTATATATATATATATATATATATATATATATATATATATATATATATATATATATATATATATATATATATTCTTTTTTTGTACTAGTATTTGTTCATAGAAACAAATCAAAAGATATTAACCTTTTCCTATGTTTATTTACCACCACTCTCTTTTCTTTTTTTTTTTTTGGTTAATTGTGATGTTAGCTAAATTCCATGCACCTCTCTAGCAAAAAAATATATATTTTAATTGAGCTGACAAAATTATGTTCAAATATTATCCTTGAAATTAAAGATATCACATGAGTCAAATAAGCCTAACTCCGTCGACCTTAGCTAGTTAAAATTTTTTTTGGCCAGAATGTGTGAAGTGTTAGTGCACTAAAAGTGTGGTATGCAAAATGTCTACTTATAAAATAATCAAATATAAATTGAGGATAAATTGGGAAATATTAAATGAATTTATCTCTTAATTTTTAATTTTTTAAAATAGAATCGGAGCTAGGGAGCTATATATAATATAATATAATATTGATAAAGATGAAGAAGAGCTAGCCTGAGGGAGGAGCATTAAAGTTTAACGGCAGGTGGGCTTGTCTGAAGAAATTGCTCTACACTATTGCTACTAATAATTGTAAAAGTTAAAAAATTTATTTCAATTTATTTATTATTTATAATTTTACAGGAGAATAAATTATTTATTTTCTTATATCATATAAATTTTCTCCTTTGTATTAATAATTTTTAACTTCATATATAGTGATGAAATTTCATATAAATTTTAATTCTTAAATGATAGTATATAATGAGTTTTCTTAATTCATGTCATGAAATTAAAAAATTATTATTATGAAGTAGAGGTAGTATTGTCTTTATATATAGTCAGATACTTTATGTTAAGTAGACGAACGACCAATAATTATTGTTTAGTCATTATTGATAAAAAGTTTATCTAACTTTTTACATTATTATTTTATTTAATTTATGCACAGCATGATTTCAAATAAATTGTACTACGTACAGCTGCTAACCCACGACTGATAATGTTATGTCACTAAAAAAGTAGGCGACTAGCTAGAAGTCAGAATACAAAAGTAAAAATACTCATAAATACCTATAATGTTATTATTGTCAAATACTTTTTTAGATTATTATTATTATTATTATACATTTTATAAAATGAAATTCGAGATTTTCTTACCATAGTTTTAGAACAAGGTAGATTATAATATATAAATGAAAACATAGAAACATAAATAAAAACCGACATTAATTAAGACTCTAATTTGTTCATCTTCTTGTCTTCATAAACAACATATATAAGATCGAAAACACTATTATGGTCCAACATATATATATGAAACCCTTTTAATTTTGTTCTCAATAATCTTGTCAATTAATATATATATATATATATATATATATATATATATATATATATATAAGCCCATTCGTGCATTGATCACGTAAAAGAGAGGAGAAGAGATTAAGATGATCCTTTATATATATCCAGTAGGTAATTAGCTTCAAAGGGCCACTTTTTCCTAACTAAATTGACTGCCATTATATATATACATATTCAATAAAGTTTGTCTAAAGAATTCGAACGTCTTCGAATTGTTCAATAAGCAATCTACAATTACAATGACTTCTTCCATTTTATTAGGCAATGGACGAGCTTTCGATCTTGCGTGACTGTTTTTTTACACACAACCTCCAAAAAAAGGAGCCCAATTATATTACAAATGTATTTTTTTGTTACATCTCTTTATATTAAAAAAAATACTCCAGTATATTATATATATATATATATATATATATATATATATATATATACTAATTTTCTATAATTTTTTGTGATTGTGACTCGATCATTTTTTTTGGAAGAGTATATCATGACATCCAACTCTCGGATTGAATATTGGCCTTTCTTTAATTTCTTTTTATAGCTATAAAGCAATTAACGACAACATATATATAATTGATTTATTGCTGAGCTAGCTTTCATGAAAAAGATATATATTATTTTTAAATTTTGCATGCAGGGCCGAAGAAGCTGATTCTTGATTAGCTAGTTGAAGATCAATCACAAGGAAAAAAAGAGAGTCAGTAAAGCAAAAGCTATATATATATTATTATAATATGGATATGTACATGCATGATTGAAATAAAGAATCATTTTATTGTCCGTCAAACAAATGAATCTTTGACCACAAGTCACAACTTCTTCTTCTCGACATATACACAACATATTTATCACTTGCCTTTTTAAATAATAACTTCCTTTTCATCAAAGTAACCGATGTTATTGGCAACTTTAAAGATCAAAAGTTTTCGATAAGAGAATTGCTTTGCATGAACATATGACACCTATATAAGTTTTTTTTTCTTTAGTTGATATATATATATATATATATATATATATATCTTTCAAAACTTAATAAAGATATATGTATTATCAATGCATGATTCAGCAGATATAGGACCACTCCCTCCCTCTCTCTCTCTCTGGACAATTAAAAAGAAGGATCACTTTTAATTAGGTAACTGGATTAAATTTTGGAAACAAACAAATTAAAATGGTGCAACACATTATAATTAATATGTGTGTGTGTGTGAGTGGCAGCCTGCAGGCACACGGATCCATCTTTTTGTGTATTATGGATGCAATGTATTATTAACGTAGTCAGTCACGTACGCATCCTTCCAAAAGCCTCTCAGGCATACAATTATATTTGCATGATCACATGATGAGAAACTGACAAAGGCAAAAGATCAAACCAATATTGCAAACATTAATTAGCTTCTTAATTTTAAAGATCTTGACCCCATCTCCTCTCCACCATTGTGCGCCAGGCTGAACCCTATATTAATTTCCAGGTTGAATGATCTTACACCCAATGATAAGTGAGAGAGTACCAAATAACTCGACTACTTCAAGTGGTATAAGATCTTACAAGAGGTTAATTAATCAGGTGGTCTTGACTGTTAGTGAAACGGCCATTATATTAATTAATTTTCTGTAACTTTATTTTTTTTAAGGTTTGAGATTATATATATATATATATATATATATATATATTATATGTCCCCTCTGTCCACTAAGATAATAAAATATCTAATAAAAATTAATCTAAAAAAAGAAATGGGATATATAGAGGCTAGAGCAGACTAGTTGCTGCCCTTGCTGGATGTGTAGTTGTTCTATAACTCTTGGAGCTGCCTCTAAAATTCCAACACTTACTTCCCCACTACGTACTTCCCCATATTCAAATTCATAATTATGCAAGGATCGGACCCCTTTGTAAAGGCACCCTACGTTACTGACCAGTAAGTCAGTAACCATTAATATCCTTATTTAGATTAATGTTCCTGACCAAAATATAGATAATTATTAATTGCCCTGGCCGGCATTTATTTATATATAGTTCCTAAAAAAAGTCCCGGAAAATTAAATTAAGAAAATAATGGATAACAGTGTACTTATTCACGAGTTATACTGTTTTATAAATTACTGATACATATATATATATTAAATAATTTGTGTATATTTACCTAAAATTAAGCATTCAGAAAATTAATTCAAATCATTTCAACCCGATGACAAAAATAGCAGACCGGCCCTAGTTGGTAGCGCTAGTGGTTACACCATTTTGTCGGTCGGGACTCGGGATCATCTTACATAAATATCCTGACATGACTGACGAGTCACGATGATTGGGGCTGATTAGATGCCCATTTGGTTCCTACTTGGTTGGTGCTCCACTTGGCCACCATTCTTAATTTCTCGGCAGGCGCATGCTGCATGCATGCAGGATAATTTAGCTAACCGACCTAACCACATTTCATATGAGCTTAATTAATTTAATTAGTTCCTGGGCTGCTGCTAATTCTAGGACCTTTATATTATATATTAACAGTATTTAAAATTTATAATTCAGGATGTTCTGGTCATTTTACATTTTAGGATGAAAGAACCTGGACGTGTGTGTGTGGGTCCATGTGACACATGAACTAACTCACTTCCACAGTTGATTTTGTGGTGTAAAAGGATACAATCATACAACAATGCATTCCTGTTTATTGTTTCATCTTTTGCTTTTTTCTGCTTCGATCACTGGCCTCCATTGAAGCTGTACAGTTCAAATTTATCTTTCCTAATAAGTTCACAGGACACAGAGTAATTGATTAATTAGATGCTTATTAGTGTTTGATTAAATTTAAGGAACACAAAACAAATTAAATGATTTGCTTAATTTCCTAAGCTTTTCAGATCTCATGATTGTATATATGCAAACAAATTCAGTTCATCATTTAAGAAATATAATGCAGCTCTTTTTCTTCTTCCTCCTTAAAAAATGCACTTTGAGAAATACGTGCATGCCTTTTATGGTCAAGTAACTTCGACATGATCATGGTGTAATTAAACATGCATTCATTAATAATTGCATTTTTAAGGATGTTTAAACCGACGACGTACGTACGTACGTAGGAAATTATGGAAAGTTTTTTATTTATTTATTAACATTTTTGCAATACAAATCCTTTCGACTTTAATTTCCAAAATAGAAAAAGAAAGAAATAAGAAGAAGTGGAAAGAAAAATCAATAAAGTTTGCTTTAAATACTTTTTTGCATGCATATATTGTTTAAAGTTTTTTGACCATTTACAAAAATGTTGTCCCCCCATTTTCAAGTCACTAGATCTTCCATTTTATGATATTTTCGTATCAACGACAGTTTCTAATTAAGGATTAACGTTACAAATGAATTTTCTTTGCTAATTAAGGATTGATCGACGCATGCATGCAATTTAATTTTTGTCTAGTTGATCTTATGATTAATGTCCTTAATTAATTTCCCCTATATATTGATTTTGGTTGATACTCTCTTGTTTACAAGAAACTTAAAATAAGAGAGTTGATCTTATTTTAAGTTTCTTATAAACAAGAGAGTATATCAATTAGTCATGACAAACATTAAACAATAGATATTCGATCATTCAGGAGGATGTTAGTCCGTAGGCCAGACTTATGAGAACGTACGTTATCTCATCTTCTCCAAGGAATCTGTAAGACAGTTACTAGTGGTAGCCTAATCAATGCATCTTAATTTTGGGACAATTTGTTCCTTCAGTATCAATATGGATCGGTTCATATATTAAGATTCTGTTAAAATTACCGCTTAATTATATATTCGATCGCTTATAATTTCCATCTGGATTTTTGAAGCAGGTGCACGTGTGTTCTTTAAATAGTCTCTATGCTAGCTACCTCCTTAAAAAAGTCTCCCGTTAATAATAATAATAATAATAATAATAATAATAATAAAGACCGGTACACTTTCAGATATATTTTATGAATTTTATATATTATCAATATATAAAATTAGATATTATTATAAAATTAATTTATTATATTAAATACATTATAAAATTATTGTCAATTAAATTTATATATCCACATAATTCATAATAAAAAAATTAAATCGACATATTTTATTACTCTCACAACATCCGTAATTATGATCTACCACTAATAGCAGCCTAAATATTTTAATCAAGAATAATAAACTGTCACCTATTGGAGGCATATATCGATAATAATTCACATCAAGCAACCAAACTCCAAAAGGGGTTGGGCACGAGTGGTGAAATGTCTGGAGTCACTAATATATTCTTTTTGGTGATGCATGCAAAAACAAAAGATACTACTGAATAATTGCAACATCTTTATAGTCGAGATCCTGATCAGCCCTAATCGATCTCAATACTATATGTATCCCTACAATAAAATAAAATGCTCTTCAACTTCTTAAAGCCTACATATAATGTAAGAATAATAAGTAGGAGTTTATTATATTTTTAGGGTTGGCAGAGAATTTTCAGTCTCATAAATGCAAAACTATAAATCCAGATGTGAAATTAATCAAAATATATTAAACTTTTTTTGTTGCATGATCAGTGTACTGAATGTGATAAGTATATATGCTTTTCTGATAATCAAGAACTTCGAATCCTAATTAAATTCGTATCTTGAAATTCCTCCTGAAAAGCATAATTATGTAAATTCAATATGCTTCCAAATTTTCCTTTATGTTCGTTCTCCCTTTTGGCCATGCATGCATGATATTATTTTATCCATTGGCATGAAAAATGCTTGCGTATAAGAAATCGTATTTTTATACATAAAGGAAAATTTGGAAGAACTTAATATATCCTCAAATCCATAAATAATGGAATTAATAATATTAGATAGAATAAATATCATCGATTCGACAAAATAAATGTGCATTAATATGATAGTTTTATGTGATTCCCGATAATATTAAGTATTCTTGAGAAGTTGTAGATTTGAAAATCCGTAAAGTTATTGATAACCCCATTCTTTATTAATTAATATATGGGTAGATAATGTTGGATAGAGTTACGTATCCGAGGAAGTAGGAAGTAATCTTGCAGTTCTTGTAGAAGGCCTAAAATGCGGCAGTAGCAATGACATCTTCAGGACCCGCCTGCTTGGAAATATTACCTGGCCCTAACAAGCAATTCAACATACTTACACTTCAAGAAATACCACAGTCGAGTTATTGTGTTGTTTTGATTGAATCTATATATATATATCATTGCCAAATCAAAATATTTTTAAAACTAAACATCTGTGACTTTAACGAATTAAAATTATTTTAATATATTTATGTATAATCTCATTATGGTCTGATAATTATAGAATTCCTCCTGAAAAGCATAATTATGTAAATTCAATATGCTTCCAAATTTTCCTTTATGTTCGTTCTCCCTTTTGGCCATGCATGCATGATATTATTTTATCCATTGGCATGAAAAATGCTTGCGTATGAAATCGTATTTTTATACATAAAGGAAAATTTGGAAGAACTTAATTATCCTCAAATCCAAGGAAGAATTTATCCCATTTCACTCTCAAAATAAGAAATTAAAAGTTGTAACTTTCCGGAGATATTAAAATAACTTTTCCGGGAGGAGAATCAAAAACTTGAAACAGAAATGATCAAGAACCGCGCTAGAATAAATCAAAACGATGCAAATTTGTTTAATTATATATATATGGCACAAGATGATGATAGGCGAATTAAAAGTGGACTATGTTTAATTATATACTCCACTAATTAAACATATTTGTTATGAAGTATATATGAACATCTAATCAATGATGCCTAAGTACTTGATTACTATTGATCATCGATCTTAATTGCAATGAATATATACTGATTACTATCTTTCAATATTAGATTGGAAATGGAAAAAAAAAAATTAATGAGCAAACTAAAAAAAAATGAAAAACTGTTTATTTTGTTCTACTTTTGGCAAGTAACTTTGCATGATAAAATTTTGATGATAAATTTGAGATCTGAGATAAATATTTATTTGTAAAAAATTTATATTGCGAGTAGATACATTAATATATATATATATATATATATATATATATATATATATATATATATATATATATATATATATCGAATGATGACTTGGGTGCAAAAACAAAAAGGATTCCGATGGATTAGAGGTAACGGAACGCTGCGCATCGTGGGGTGAAGTTGTGTCGGACTCACATTCAAGAGGTGGAGTCCATTTCCTCCATTACTAATTAGCATCAGCAAACACTACCTAAACTTTACTTTTATTTAAGTAGCTCTCAAATCAGTTCCCGTACCACTAAGGAGTGAAAATTATGTGAAATCAATTATAAAAAACATACACCAAGTGGTACACATAATTAACACATATATTTAGTTGAACATAATTATATTTTTTTTATATATATACAGTTTAGTTTTAAGATTATAAAAAAATTTAATACAAGTGAACGTGATCATAATGATCAAAATACCCTCCTTGTAAATGTCTCCCGTCACTTAAGTATTAAACCCTTGGGTCATGGTTTAATACTTTGATATAAATGATCAAAATACCTCTCCAAATATTTTCAGATAAAGTAAGCTGCGGAGATGCCAAATTCAATTTTTTTTTAATTTTCAAGTCTCCCAAAAGATCGACTTCCTTCATCGATTCCCTCTTCCTGTCATTCTCAAGTAATACTAGTATCTCTCTATATACATTCACTCATTTTTTTTTGGAAACAATTGAAAAATTAACGGGAGGAAGTACTTTGGCTCTGTAAAAAGTTAAAACAAAACAAAACTATGATCTAATAATTCGATCCCTAACTCATGAAGGAATTTTCGATAGCTGAATCCTTCTCCCGAAGGGATTTTCGATAGCCAAATCCTTCTCTCGAAGAGATTTTCGATAGCCGAATCCTTCTCCCGAGGAGATTTTCGATAGTCGAATCCTTTTCCTGGAGAAATTTTCGATAGCCAAATCCTTCTCTCGAAGGGATTTTTGATAGTCCGAAGTAATCGTCTCAGTCTCGAATTCATTTGCACCGAAGCCATTTGGTATCCGCAGTTTAATACTGCCTAGTCTAGAAAATTAAAAAAATTTGAATTTAGCCAATACGACGCTGTTGGCCAATTGATCTGCCATACTTAGCGTCCACATGTTAATACTGCGGACAATATTTTTTTAAAAGTGGAACTTTTATAAAGAGAGTATTTTAGATATTTGTCTCATTCGCAATATTAAACTTGCATAATATCGAAAACTAAATTACGGAGGATCTCACTATTTAAGGAAGGCACGCGATGTGTTGTAAGTTAGACTCTTTAGATGCATGCATGCATTAACTGTTAGTGCAACGGTCAATTCAATTGTAAAGAGTATTGAGTGACAACCTCACACGCTTGAAACTCTTGCGAAAACTTTTTAAGTAATAGTTTTTTTTTCTTTACTTGTTTTTATGAATTACTAGTACGTACTATACATTTGGATATATAGAGGATGGTCCTATAAATAGAGGGTGCCTTCATTCACATTTCTTAGGACAAACAAAATTAAGCATCTTCTTAAGTAGTGTTTTCCTCCATGATATCTCCCAATTCTTTCTAGCTCCCCCTCTTAATTCCACTTCAAATAACCAACACGCAACATAAATACATTAATCATGGAGGGAAAAAGCCGTTTCGGAAATTTCGTGGAGAAGGCTAAGCCATACATAGCCATGATTTCCTTGCAATTTGGATATGCAGGAATGAATATCATAACCAAAGTTTCTCTAAACAGAGGAATGAGCCACTACGTGCTCGTCGTCTATCGCCATGCTTTTGCTACTGCAGTAATTGCCCCCTTCGCTCTTGTTCTTGAGAGGCACGTACAAATTAATTTTCATATATATAATCATTAGTACGTACGTAGAATAAATATCAAACATGGACTAATAATTCATGTGTTTAATTATGGTTAATTACAGGAAAGTAAGGCCAAAGATGACATTTTCGATCTTCATGCAAATATTTGTGCTGGGGCTGCTTGGGTGAGTCTGTCTTCGTATTATATATATTTCTTTTACAATATGATTAATCATATATACAATATTAGTTACGAAATTCTAATTTTTATTTGTTATGGAAATTCATAGGCCGGTGATTGATCAAAACTTCTACTACGCGGGACTGAAAATCACATCGCCAACTTTTTCATGTGCCATGAGCAACATGCTCCCTGCAATGACATTCGTCATGGCGGTTCTCTGCCGGTATATATAATTAAATCTACAATCAATCATAAGTATTAGTCAACCAACTATATATATATTTCTACATATACATTATTAATGAAAATTAAATTGGGATAATTATTATATATGTACGTATATAGGATGGAGATATTAGACATGAAGAAAATTAGATGCCAAGCAAAAGTAGTAGGAACAGCAGTGACAGTGGCTGGAGCAATGTTGATGACATTGTACAAAGGGAATGTAGTGGAAATGATTTGGTCCAAACACATTCATCCCCACAAATCCTATGTCCCTGGCACGGCCGTCGACACCGACAAAGATTGGGTTAAAGGTTCCATTCTACTCATCATTGCCACATTTGCCTGGGCTTCTTTCTTCATCCTCCAGGTAACTAATTAGTTATAAAAAAAATATATATATATATATGTAGTAAATTTTATGCATGGTAGCAAGAGTTTAATTTGTTTGAATTTGATTTTATTACACGTACAGAATGTTACAATGAGGAGATATTCAGCTCCCCTGTCATTGACATCACTAGTGTGCTTCATGGGTACTCTGCAATCAATTGCTGTCACTTTTGCCATGGAACACAAACCAAATGTTTGGACTATTGGATTTGACATGAATCTTCTAGCTGCTGCCTATGCTGTAAATCCCTATCCATTTCTCTTTCTTTTAATTTATGAAAGGGTGTGCATTTTTTTTTTTGAAAAAACATTAATAATTAATTAATTAAAGCTCATTATTTACTTTTCAAATTTCAGGGTATAGTGTCATCAAGCATTGCTTACTATGTCCAAGGTTTAGTAATGGAGAAAAGAGGGCCGGTCTTTGTAACAGCTTTCAGTCCTTTGATGATGATCATTGTTGCTATCATGGGCTCTTTCATTCTTGCCGAAAAGATCTACCTCGGAGGGTAATTATTTAATTATTTTCTCAAAGTCTTCTTACCCAAGAAAATCATGGATTAAATCTTTAATATTTTTACGCTCCTGCCCTGCCCATCAATTAATTAATCTTTTAATTTTATGTTTTTAATTCAGAATTCTTGGAGCCATTTTGATTGTGATGGGACTGTACTCTGTCCTATGGGGAAAATACAAAGAATACAAAGAGATTGAAGCCGGGTTAATTCTTGAACCGGTGAAAGGAAATACCACCGGAAATAATGTAATGATGATTGGAGACATTGAAGCAAATGATATCGAGATGCAGAAGAATGAAGCAAACAGAGCAGCCATGGCGCCCGCATTCGCCATTAGTGCACCAATTCCAGCACCGCCAATGATTGCAATGGAAACCCCCAAGCCTCAAATGAATGATCAGATGAAAGACAATGAATTGAAGAAAGTAAAGAAGTGAAGAAAGAAGGATAGAAAAGAAAGAAAGAAAGAGAAACAGCAGAGATATTACAGAGCAGCCGCCCACGGAAGGGAAACTGATATAGAAGAGGGGTTTTTTTGTACTTTCACTCTCCTTTTTTTGCCCTTTTATTTTTTTCTCCTTTTGGTAGAAATTAGGGTTTCATCCTTGTTGTAACCTAATAATATTAGGATATAATTGTAATGAAAAATATGGTGAAATGGAAAATGAAGAGAATAACTTTTTTGATTAAATTACTATTGTGCCCTTTTCGTAGGGTTGAATCTCTTTATAAATTATTTTACACACGTGGCAAGTTTTGATGACGAATGATTCAGATTCCACTTATTATGATCAGTGGGCTAGTTACTAATCATATTACTAGCTCTAGCTCAAAGATGAGGATTGATATTTCTAGCTAGCCCAGAGTTTATTATTCTAGCACAAGTTAATTATACAGTATATAATTAAATTACATATTATATATATATGCTTAAATGATAACTTAAGGTTGCAAGTATCAATTTCACAAAGGTGTGGTGTTTTAATTAGTTGGATATAATTAATACACTTTTTATTAGCTATTAACAATTTTGTTAGCTATTAATATATATATATATATATATATATATATATATATAAATAATAGTATGGTAATTCCTTTATACTTCTAAAAAAGAAAAGAAAAGAGTATTATTGTACGTTGATGTAGTCCTTTGATGCCAAAAATAACAGTTTTATTTGACTTCCGACTTTTTCTTAAAATTTGTCCTTAACACATATATTACTTAATTTACCTGTTAATGTGCTTATAATTAATAAATTTAAATATTAAAATTTATGCTGATATTTTAATACGCTGTCAAAAAGATATCTGTATATTATACTTTAAAATTACATACAATAATTAATTATTAAATCAAAAGATTTGTTCAAGAATAATATTTTCGGTTCAATCACAACCGTGAGCTCCATGAGGGCTCTAAAATATAATTAATGATAATGAGATTTAATATAAAAATTATATAGTTAATTATAAAAATTATATAGTTAATTATATTGAGAAACATTTGAATGTAGTTAATTATATATTTGTGAATCTGTTTTCCATATATATATATATATAATACGCATCTAAAATATCTCTTAAATAAAGATATCTCTTTAAATAACATATATTTAACTTTTAAGTGGCCAAATTGCTGGTACTTTGAAAAGCATCGTCTTCAGTTTCTTAGTTAATTAGTTCCTTTTTGTCACTGTTGGGTGATTGATAGACATGCCATTTATATATATATATATATATATATATATATATATATATATATATATATATATATATTTCATGGATTAGAGAACAAATTCTTAATTAAATTCTGTTTTACTTTGTATAGAATCATATATATACTATTATTTATTTAATTAATAGCTTCCATAAGATAATTACAGAAGGGATCGAAGGCAAATTTTCAACAAAATAAAACTAATACTACAAAAAAGGAATATTAGATACCATCATATATACATCTTCGCATTTCATTTATATATGGTGACAACATCATATTTTCTTTCGCTGTCGATCGAGAAAGTGGAGGACAAGAACAAAATTAAATTTCAAAAAATAAAGAAAATCAATAAACATATATATATATATATATATATATATATATATATATATATATATATATATATATATATATATATATATACACACACAACTTTATTAAGGTAGGAAGTATATATATGTGCATTAAGTTAGGCAGCAAATATTCTACTACTTTCATCTAGATAAATTAAACTTTGACAATTAATGATGTGCAAGTCTACAAAATTACCCTGCTTCTTTCAGATATATTGAATCTTTATAATAATAATAATAATATTGCAGTTAAGCTTTAGAAATTAGTTATATATTAATTCACAATGCAAGTTCATGTACTTTGATACTGCATATATAATGATTATATATGCGCATATATGTTAACAAAAGATAACTGAAATACATAAAAGTATTGTCTCTAAAAAAAATTAATGTTCATAGAATACGTACGTACAGTTCAAATATAAAATCTATATTTAGTCTTAAGTATGGTGAATTAATTACTTTTAGTAAAAAGAGAAAATTTTGGTGTCCCTGCTTGGGGTCTATGATATATCTGGATGAAATGAGAACTTATCATATTTATCCTTAAAATTTATAAATTGTTTAGTAACGATGACATATATAATAATTAATAAAATTATGACATTTAAGAATATAGTTTCATCTTGTATTAATTATTATATTATTAATAAAAAGATAACTCTTTTAATTTGTGAAATAAAAATACTGGCGAATGATCTATACACTGTGTCCCTTTTTTTTTTGGGATAAGGAGTAATATTTACTTATAAGTGGGGGGAGAGGGACACAAAATTAGGGATAGAGGATCTACTCTCACAATAGAGATGTCATTTGGAACATAATTATTAATTAATCTGCATGGAAGTCACTAGAGTTGGTTGGCATGATGTGCAATAGCCCGCGTAATCATAATTATGGATACGCCTTTCAAAATATACAATTATTATTGATTTTTTAAAGTCAAGTCATAATATTTTCATTCTCAAAATTAACATATATTCATTTAGATTTTAATCAATACACAATAAATATTATGAACTATCTAAAATTAAAGTACTATCAATTATTTAAAATTTATTTTTTCATATTTTTTTTATAAATCATATCAATTTTGAATTTAAAAATATTTTAAATTAATTTTTACAAGTTAATAATGATATTATATATAATTTAGAATGGATGAATAACTATTATTTAAGCACTCTAAAGCGGAACATATTATTATCCTAGCTAGTAACAATAGGAGGCTTTCAACAAAAAGCTGGCAAATCAACAATTGAATCACTTCCCACTGTCTAATACCTTAGTTTTTTATGCAATAATTAATAATTCCCATGATATATTCAGGATTCTAATGATTCTTTTTTCTTTTCCTAAAAAATGTAGTAGTTTACTTCATTAATTCATAATGCTAGCTAGAGGCTAGATAGAGCATATATATCTTGGTATAAATTATTAGTAGTAATTCCAAAAGCTGGTTATTTTAATTTCTTTGTTTTGGATAAGGTCAGATCTTATCTGAACTAATATAAGGTACGTACCTAGTTTTAACTAGTTCATATATATATATATATATATATATATAACACCAATGCAAAGGCGCACATGCAATAATATGAAGAAAATGGATCCAGTTAATTGTGGAATCCTATATTGGCATGCATGGTGGGATGACCACTATTTTTAGTTTGTTAGCCTATTATCGATCTATGCTACTCAACTAATTGATCCGCTAGCTCCCTTTGTGTGGATATGCATATCAGCATATGCAAAGACTTGAATGCCCACCACTTTCGATCCATCTCTAGTTCATGATTAACCGCACAGAGAAATCAAATGCAAAACAATTTTAAGAGGCAAATCGGACTAAAACTTTTGACATGACGAGATTTGTGAGCAAATATAAGCTGCCGGCCGGCAAATATTATGTTCCTGATATCTTTACACATATGTGCGTTTAGGCTTTCGGCAAATCTATTCAGTGTTGCATTTGTGGGCATCAGCTAATATTAATCCTCACAGAAAACAAGGAATTAATCGGTCCAACTTCAAACTTAAATTTGATATCACATTCTCTAGAGACAGTTCATCACCACAAGGTTGGTTGGTTGGTTGGTTGGTTGGTTTATATAGAAAAACAAAAACAGAAGAGCCCAGGTTGCAGTCATATAAGTTGAAAGTCACATCTCACAACAGCACTAGAAGAAAATTACAGAAACTATATAAAGCCCCAACACAATAATAGTATAGCAGCAGTCATAAGGTCAGTTCATATATTTACAACTGAACAGCCTAGCAGCCAATTGGTACTTTATTTAAATACTAGAACATGTTAAGCAGAGTATTAATCAACAGTAACCGACACAAAATATGAAGAAGATCAACACTTTCAGGAGTGATATTATTCCAAATGACAATACGGAACGTGGAACTTCCCCTCAATGTTGTTGCTGACAATTACTTTGAATCTTGCCTCCTTGCTTCCCCCCCCAACCCTTTAGAAGCTAATCAAAGTCGGCATAATTTTCAGTGACCTGCACGTGCAAGAAGCAACTTCAGAATTTATGATATGAACTCGCCTAAAATAATTTCACATATGCATAGCATGTTGGTCAGAAATGTATATAGAAAGAGCTCGGCAACATGTAATCAAAACTATAATTTAGACATTGGCCTCAGCCAGTAGGATCTCTAAAAGTTCATATGGGGGATCAAAGAGTTAGATGCCTTCTGGGACAGATTGCACAGCACGAAGTGCATCTTGGACCAATGGAAAATTGTTTGTGGTCCTGTTTTACAGCAGGGTCCAGTAAATCGATAGTCAAAAGTATTGTCTACAATAACAAGTTGTCAAGTGTCTACAAGGGAAAGGTCCACGTTAGCAAAAAGTCAAAAGTCATTTGACATCACATTAGTTCTGGTGCCAAGAGCCAAGATAGTTCCGCAGGAACCCTTTCGGACAGGGAACTAAACTAATATGAGGGACACTACAAGTGCGCTGAGTTTCAATTTCTCTTCAACACTACCAAACACGACTATAATTCAGAACCAACAGAGATTCATAGTCGATGAAGAATTTTTACAGCAGTGTGAGGCAACAACGTAAACCATGACAGATGAAACCCCTGAAGATCTTCTCACAGTGAGAAAATCATCACAATCACATTTCCGTTCACTACATCACATGTAAAGAACACTAGAAAAAGAATACTTCCTTTCCTTTCCAGGCTCAATTTATGATCCGAGATCCAAGCAATACAATGTCTGGTAACAATAACACCAAAATAATGATCTGATCACTGAAATGCAAAACTGACCCTCCTATTTGTAGTTTTTTACAAACCCCTTCCTCAAACTCTCTTTTTTGCATAACTCACCGTTAAAGTTGTGTAAGTACTTAAAAAAAGGACCATATTAACTTCTTTGATTTAAAAAAGTGACGGGATCCAGCATGTGCATGGCACATGTGCAACAATGAGGAAAATATAGTAATTAAACAATTGCATATTAAAATTAAAAATGTAATCTAATACAATTGCATATTAAAATTTAAAGAGAACTCTAAACATAAAGCCAACAATTAAATGAACACAATCGGGAATTAAATGAGCAAACTCAACAATTAAAAGATCAAAAAGGAAAACAAATCAAAACAAAACAAAAAAGCAATTAAAAGAACAAAACAGCAACTTAAAAAAAAAACAAATCAATCTTTCAAAAAAGAAAATCTGGGCTCTTCATCTTTCATCTTCCTCTCTTCACTATTCACAGCAACCACCACATCCACTTCAGCTTTGCCACCAAAAATTGCTAGTCTGTCCAAAATCAAATCATTGTTCTCTCCTTCCTTTTGTCTTTTGATTTTCTGGTTAAGAAACAAAGTCCCCAAATTAGTGGAAATGAGAGAGGCTAGACGACACGGGTATATCTTGATTTCCTCAATTCTGTCATCGAATGGCCTAGATTGCCTTCTGCGCACACACGATATTGTGAAAGGCCGAATGGCAAAGAGAGCCTAACACATGATTCCAAAACATAACCTGCTCCGCCGCGATACACTCTCTACACACCCTAACAATTTTCGGCTAGACAATAGGACTTTGGAGTTGAAGAAATCAACATAAACGGTAACAACTCCCTACCCCCCACCCCCTATCTTTCTTTCCTTTGGTTGGCTTTGATACCCAATCTCATTTTGGGTCTAGTCAAATTTCATAGTTATACTAACCAATTTTTTGTATTTGGGGCTTTTAAGTTTGGTTGAATCTGGATGGGTTTGATTGAATCTGGGTTTGAATTGCAGAATTTATGGGGCTGGAATTGGGTTAAGATAAGTGGAAATTTGCTGTTATAGAAAGGTTGGGCTTCTATCCGTCACTTTTATGTTGATCCTTTCGGCAGCAATGAGGGGTTGCGGCTAGCACTTTGTTGGTCAAAGGTTGGGATGAAGATGATGGACAGCGGTAATTCAGATTGGAATGGCAAGGTTTTTGTGTAAAGACTATACTGCCCCTAATTGTAGCCATGTGACATTGACATCACAAACATCTGTCCCAAATTAGTAACGTCCGTCTTTTTTTAGACGAAGAAGTCAGGAGGGTCTCTTTTTTAGTACTAACGTAAGTTTGAGGGAGAGTTTTTCTATAAAAAAATTGAAGGAAGGGGTTTGTAAAAAAACTACAAATAAGAGGGTCAGTTTTGCATTTCAGACTAATGATGTCTAGTTGGGGAAAAGAATTATTGCCCAATTTAGTTGGGGAAAAAGATTATGCCCCAAACTGTGGATCAAATACATTAGCATCAGCTTGATTTCCACAAAATCAATAGTCAACAGTAAAGATAGTAGAAAACATTTATTGAATGGGTAGTCGAACCAAACAAGAGTCATTTATGCCCTTGTATAAACTAAATAGATCTCATAATGCAATTAACAAATATCATCTCTATCTTATTTAGTACACTATTCAACCAACACTAACAATGACAAATGTCTTTGCACATTAGCTTTAAAACAGCTGTCAAATTTATATCGAATGAGATTAACTCAATATATGATCAAAAGTTATAACAGAACAGCTTACTCATGAGATACTATCTGTAGACGCGGGGATATGCCATTACCATCAACCAGAACCTATGTGCTTGGATACCAGTAATACACTAATACCACCATCCCCAAAAACTAAAACGCAGACAAACAGCCATACAACTATACAAGTAGTTATGCACACACGGAATACCTATTGACATGAATATTGTTCTGTAGCCCTTATGATCATAAGTTTTCCAAAATATATAGAGTGATGCACTACCTCGTATAACACCGAGGTCTGAAGAAGTGAACAAGGGGACATCATTGGCGTGCTTGAATTCCTGCAACTGCTTGAAGTTCATCCAGGGCTTAACCCAAACTTTGGCTTCATAGATTTTTTTCTTACCAGCATCAATTGCCTCCAAGGTAAGATGGTACATCTTACCAGCTACCACCTGTTCGTTGGCCTTGACCACTCTGGCAAACTAAAGAAGGGAATTCTGTACAAAAGTTCACATAAATAAACATATTTTGATAGGTAAGTTTGGCATAGGTATGGGGGGATTGGAACCAAGGACCTAGAAATAAATCTTCCAATCCAAAAATTTAAAAATGAAACATACTTGTATACATGTTACTGTGCTAAAACGTCTCCAAACTAGTTTACTCGACAGAAGTAACAGAACATCATTAAATCAAAATCATTGAAGAAAATATTATAACAGTTTTCATTTTGCATTCAATTACTATTATCAACCTTCTTTAGACTAGATGAGCAAAAGAACCCAATACCCACAAATCAATAATAAGACAACAAAAGCAATTTATCTAAGTCACCAAAGAAATGGACATATAAATTATGCTAATAAGAACAAGAAAGCACATATCTTTTCCAGCAAAATAAATAAATAAATAAATAAATATCCACTTTATTTATACATTTATAAGCTGCTAATGAATTGAAGGAGGAAATACATGCGACGGCATGAATTTGCAGAATTAGGTTATACAAACGGAAAAATCAAAATAAATACCTCCTTCTTATTGTGTTCTTGGCGAATCGAGCGATGCTTTCAATCTCAGCGCTGTTTTGGATGCCCTTAAGTCCACCGAGAGTCTTCTTCATCTTGTTGAAATCGTAGTTTCTGCAAGACCCTAACTCACAAAACGCGAAGAGCAAGATCAAAAATAGCAATACCAAAGAGGAACTATTGTTATTATTGCTGTGATTCATCATCTTTGAGACTGGATTTTCTTTGGTTTTATGCTTTATTTCTTTGTATGGCAGTAAGCGAATGTTATGTGGTCCTTGATATTTTTATTCGGATCCCTTCTGCGTGTTGAGAACGCTACAACTGGTGAGATATTGCATCAGAAGAACGTCTCTTTTCAGTCTTTTGCTTCGTGCGGAAGAATTTGAATCTTTTACCATCTGAGTTTTGAACTGAAATCTCTGTTTCTTAGTTTTAAAATGTACAGAAAACAAAAGAAATGGATGAAAATTTTAAGTTTTTCTTTCTAATTTTTATGTTTCTGAATTTTTTAATAAACGAAAAAGAAAAAAAATTGATAGAAAACTTGATCACTTTTTCTGTTAAAATTTTTCGTCCAAAATTGACATGATTTGAAAAGAAAAAAAATTAGAATAAGTAATATTTTTATAATTCTTATATTATCCTTAACTTTTTATATAATATATTTTAAATTACAATTCATGTCCTCAATTTTAAATTTTTTATCTTTTTCTATTAAAAACTCATAAACAACATAATGGAAAACTTTAAGTTTTCTATTCTTTTTTTTTCTGTTCTAATTTAAGTTTTCTACTCTTTTCTTTTCTGTTCAAAACTCAGAAACAGAGTGTTAAATTAGAACAGAAAAGAAAAGAAAACAATAGAAAATCTGAAGTTTTTTTTGTGTTGTTTTTTAGTTTTTAATAGAAAAAAATAGAAAATTTAAAATTAAGGACATGAGTTATAATTTAAAATTTATTATATTAAAAGTTGAAGATAATATGAGAATTATAAAATATTACTTATTCCAATTTTTTTTTTCATTCAAATCAAAGCAATTTTGAATCGGAAAACTTTAAGGGAAAAAGTATAAGTTTTCTTTCCATTTCTTTTCTTTTCCGTTTATTAAAAAACTCAGAAACATAAGAATTGAAAAGAAAATTTAAATTTTTCGTACATTTTTTTTCTTTTCTATCTATTTTAAAACTCAGAAACATAGCCTTAATGACGAAGGTGGACGATGATACGTACATAGAGTTACATATTTTCCCAAGTAAAACTGTAATTTTACCAAGAGGTTTTATAAAATTACGATCGCATTACTTATTGGAGTATATATTTCTCTAAACAAGTTACGTAGATAAATATTAATAATAATTTATTTAGAAAAATATTTAATAAATAATATTTTTTATAATTTATATTAATGTGGTATTTGATTGTATTTTAATATTATATTTTAACAGTCTATATTTTAATGTATTTTAACAGTCATATTTTTATATTAAGAGCTCGTCTAAATAGTTTAGACTCATATTTATATTTTAACTATTCAGAATACCTCTTAATATAAATATGTGGGCTCTTAAGAGATATTAAAAGGTGAACTGTTAAAATGAATTAAGTTGTAATTAAACACCATTAGTTAACCATAATTGAAGTTACGTATTGAGTTTAATATAAAACGACTACGTACCACGAAGATTGGAGAAGGAATAGAAAATCTAACCCTAATTTTTTTTAAAAAAGTTAAAGTTGATTTTTCACTTTTTACCACATAAACTATAATGTTGAAACTTTAAGGAATTGAATTTTAATGTCTTTAATTTTTTATAAATTAAACCTTGTGGCCATCGTCGAGTAATATTAATTGATCCGAATGAGAGTATTTTGGGTAATTTTACTCCAAAAATATCTTTAGAAACACAAAAAAATATAGGCACGTGGTTAGTGCGTGATGAAAATTAAATCATATATAAATGATATATATACTGTTAAAAAACTTAATTTCTCGAATTGATAGAATCTCTCAAATATGTTTAAAAGCATGAAAAATTGTAGTCATAAGGTTAATATATGATAAAAAAGAAATTTTGAAGCCAATGTAAATGATATAGACCCTTAAAAGACTTCATTGCCCTTTATTTTGAGTTACATGTCTTATTCTGATAAAAAAAATGTTTAATTCGGCAGTTAAAATGTTACATTTATAAAAATATAAAGATTTTAAGGTTCAGTGTCTTAAAAATAAAACATTGAGGTTTAAAGTGTAGAAAGTAAAAAACTCCTAAGCCCTTAAAGTGTATTTAAGCCACACAAAAAAAATAGAGGTAAATTTACACAAATAAAGAAAATAAACATAGAAGGAGAAAAATAATGATAAAATAAGATAAGATAAGCAATAAAAAAGACAGAGAAAAAGATAGGTGAGTATTGATGTATATATAAATAGATTAGCAATAATGCCTTGGACCTTGGTAAATATAAAGAATAATTACAAAAAAAAAAAAGAAATATAAATACTCCCTCTATTTTTTATTATAATTTGATCATTGTTGAATTTTTAAAGTCAACTTAAGAGATTTTGAAATATAAAATTGACATAATTTTTTTTTATAAAATTTAATCAAATACAACGATGGTAAACTATCTAAAAAGTATTACTTATTTTAAATTTTATTTTTTATAATTTTTAATGAATTACTTTAATTTCAAATGTCTCAATTTGCTTTTAAAAAAAAAAATTGGAACAACGAAATATATTATTGTGAGTGATTATAATTATTGATATATCGTATGATAAACCATTAATTAATTATAATTTAAAATATCATTAGATATATATATTTTATAATTATATTCATAACATTATTAATATTAGAGAAAAATATATGTACACATATGTAGTATCTATCGGTTCGGTTATGCTGATGACGATTTTTGAGAAGTTATATGGCAGGTTTAACTTTATCGCTATAGCTATTCTAAACTACGACGACGGATCAACCATCGTCATAGCCCAAAAAACTCATCGTCATAATCGACCATGTAATACACGATTGTATATATAATTAATATTAATAGATTAAAGAATCGTCGGGGAGCTGTTTTTACCGAATCCTCTTGTGGCTAAAGGCTAGGAACCAAAGAGCTCGAATCTATATGGTCAAGACATCTGAGGAGGTCGATGGTGTTGAGGTTCAGATACACCGAGCCCAATAGCCGGATCCGATGGTGATTATGGAGGTCGGGGCGTCTTTTGGACCGAGACCCAGCCTGGTGTTTATGTTGGTACATTGAGTTAGGCGTCATGCGGTTAAGCAACCCACACGCAGAGTTGGGAGTGATAAGGGGTTTACGTGGTTAAGGGTCCTAACCCTAATCATATGTTGATAAGGCAACTCCAAAGGTAGTATTGGAAAAGGATTCTACTTGCACCATATTTTGGAGTCCTATTCTGACTCAGAGAGGGATTCTAAGGTAGGGAGAATGCTATAAATACAAGGCCAAGGTTACAATTAACACGTAATACCTACTTTTGAGCACTAAACACTTAAACCTCCATTGTTAAACCTTGTGAACAGCCTGTACTTATTCTCACACCGAGTTATCCCCATGCAAGACCACCACCAAGCTTTTTTAATGATCTTATTATCGCAGGTTTTCAAATAATGATTTCGTGATTGGACGTGTAGACGAAACTTGGCGTTAACATTGGCGCTAGAAGGAGGACCTTAGTGCTTAATCAATCACACTCTAACTTTCCAGCAGCAAACTATGGCAAGTAAGGCAAACAACGTCTCTGTCCCGGAAAAAGCAAAAACCAAGCAGTCACACCAGACCACACAAGTGAGGGGGTCGGTGAAGGACCGCTTGGGGTCTAGATTTCCAGAGGTAGAGGAGGTGCCGGCTCCCCCTCCAACGGAAACTATTCCATGACAGTCTCCACACTGCCAACCATGTTAGTCGTGCGGATGAGAACCAATCTCGAACCTTTGGAGGCGGCGGAAGGACCTTTAAGAGAGACGGTAGAGATCGAGAGAATTTATCTTGCAAAAAAAGATGCAACAGAATAAAGATGCCATGATGGCCTTGCGACTTCAGCAAGATGAACTCGAACAACAGATGGCGAAGGTGGATGGAGAGCAAGAAGCCACCTCAAAAGGCACGAGACATAAGGCCGATCCCGGTCCCTGACGGGGAGAAAAAGCGAGTAAAAGTGGCTCGTGGGGGACGATCGAAGCCGAAAACGAAACCGTTCAGTTGAACGTAGATCAGACCATTCGGTAGAACAAAGACAAAGGAGAAGGGATGCATATCCGAATATGGGAGGACGGACACATAAGTCCCCTCAGTAAAGAGGAGATCGACCCTCTCGCCGAAAGTGGCCGAATCGGAGAAGTTATTGACGAAAAGAATTGGAGGCACGCCTTCACTTGACATCATCGGATCACCCTTCTCGCCAAAGAATCAATCTTGTGACGGCGGATCCCAAAAGAAGATGCCCCGATGGAGACCTCACGATGGAATGGAGAGATCCGTGATGACCACTCAGACGGGTACGATAGGCTGATGACATACTACGGCCATTCTGATGCGGCCAAGTGTCATACCCGAGAATGGATGGGGACCTTGGTGGCGGGGTCAATCAATTTATGGAACGACCTTCGGGAGAAGTTTCATGCCTGCTTCGGAAGCAACAAAAGGAGAGGAAAGATTACCGCTTCCATCATGCAGATCAGGCAAAAGTTAGATGAAAGCTTGGGTCAGTACGTCAAAAGGTTTCGAGAGGCTGTGGGGTCAGTGGCAAAGTTAAATTCCCCGCAAGCCTTGGGGTTCTTCACAACGGGACTAGACATCGGGAAATCAAAGAAATTGATGAAAGATCTGGTGATCAATCCCCCGGCAGATTTGACAGAAGTTTTCCACCGAGCCGAAGGGTATATAGCGATTGAAGAGGCGATGGGAAACTTTAAACCTCACTCCTATTCCTACAAGAAGTCCAAAGATCGGGACAGACAGAGTTACCCAAAGCCCGATAACTAGGGAAAATCGGATAATTACAATAAGAAAAACTATTATGGGGGAGGCTCGAGCAGCGGACGACCACCCTTCCTGAACAAGAGTGTTAACAAGGTCTACACCGCACTCAACACTGATCGTGCCAAAATATTGGAAGAGATGCGAGATAAACCTTTCTTCGAACCCAGCCCAGAGACCCAAAAGCCAGTGAGGAGGGGTCGGGGAAAATATTGTGCTTATCATCAGAGTCGGGGGCATACGTTGGAGGATTGTATCAACCTGAAAGATCTGATAGAAAAGAACGTCCAGATTGGGCAACTGGTGCAGTATGTGGTCGGTCGGGAAGGTTCAGAAGCCCCCCGGGAGGCAAATAAGGCACTAGGCTCGAGAACACGACCCATCACAGACCCACAAGCCCGAGGGGTCATTGGCGTGATTATGGTGGTCGGTGGGGCGAATAATGAAAAGAAAGAGGAGGTGGACACCTTGAGGCGATATTATCGATGAAGAAATTAAATCACCTCGAAAGGGACGTGGCCTATTCGGAATTTCCATCTCCTTCTGGATGAAGATTATCCTACCGATCATATCGAACCACACGGCGGGCGTTGGTGATAACAGCACAAGTTGGATCGGTGGATATGAAAAGGATGATGATTGACAACGGATCTTGATCGATATCATCGTACACATCACGTCTATCAAAGGATGGACTGAAAGGAAAGAAGATGGAATTGGGAAGAGGGTCTGATTATACTCTTTCGATGGGAACCCAAAGCAGCGTGATTGGAACGATAGAACTCCCCATTAGGTTCTAACAAAGACCCCAAAGAAATGAGATCATGGTTAGATTTTTACGTGAGTGCAGTGGATTCACTTATAATCTTTATTCGGGAAGGTGACCTTATGCGACCCTTCAAGCCGTGACATCTATTCCACACTTCACGATCAAATTTTCGACATCGAGCGGGATCGGGGGTAGGTAAAAGCGATCTTAATATTGCTCAAGGTGTTATTCTGAAAACACTCTGATCTCCTCGAGGTTGGGATCGAAAATGCGAAAACAGATTGATGGCTATAGAGATGGAGCCGTTCACCGAAAGCAGTACTGAACCTATGGCCCTACCGGCAGGAGAAACAGAGGATGTCGAGCTAATACAGGGAAACACGAAAAAAATTGGTCAAGATTGAAATGGGGGTTGAGCGTAACCATTACTGGGCCGACCGGCCGTGGACTTGTTTTGGTATCTGTGCCGATATTTTTGCTTGGGAACCTAGCGACATGCCGGGAGTAAGTGAATCGGTGGCACTGCATAAGTTGCACACGGACTCGAAGAGAAAACCAGTAATACAGAAGAGAAGGACCTTCGCCCCGGAAAGGCAGAATATCATAGACGAAGAGATCACCAAGCTACTGGAGGCGGGATTCATCTTCGAAATCGATTACCCTGAGTGGCTGGCGAATGTGGTACTGGTTCAGAAGCAAAACGGGAAGTGGAGGCTGTGTATCGACTACACAGATCTTAATAAAGCATGCCCAAAAGATTTCTATCCTCTACCCAACATAGACCAACTGATCGATGCAACTTTGGGACATGGCATGTTGAGTTTCATGGACGCTTTCTCGGGATACCACCAAATTTCGATGCGTAAGGAGGATATCTCGAAGACAAGCTTCATCACGCATCGGGCCATATATGCGTACCAGAAGATGTCCTTCGGATTGTTGAACGCGGGTGCAACCTATCAGCGGATAATGAATTTTGTATTCAGAAAGTAGTTGGGCCGAAGCATGGAAGTGTATGTGGACGACATGATCGTAAAAAGTATGTCAGTCCGGGATCACCTGGAGGATCTAAAAGACTGTTTCAAAACAGTAAGGAAACACAAATTGAGATTGAACCCTATAAAATGTACCTTCGGCTTGGGCTCGGGCAAATTTATGGGATATTTAGTAAGCAAAAGGGGAATCGAAGCGAATCCGAAAAAAAATACGGCAATCCTAGATATGAAATCTCCAGAGACATACAAAGATGTACAAAAGGTTGATGGGGCGGATAAGCGACCCTTCCTGAGATTCGTGTCAAAATCAGTAGAGATGTTTACCTTCTTTTGACACTCTCGAGGACCAGAAGAACGACAAGAGTTTCCAAAGTGGACCTCGAGTGCGAAGATGCGTTCGAGGATAAAGAAATATTGAGTTCTGCACCGTTATTGATGAAACCAATCTCTTCGAAACCGTTATATTTATATTTGGTACTGCAGTCTTACGATGGCGATAAAGCGATTGGTGAGGAACAAGGGAGGCGGCGATTCCGGTATACTATGTCGACCCACGTTCTTTGAGGCCGAGTAAACAAGATATCCCAACCTATAGAAATTGCCGTATGCCTAATTGTAAGACCCAAGTTTTATAAATAAAGATGAATTTTCTATAAATATTATTTTGAAATATTATGGAATAATTTGATATAATGTTATAGTTGTCTTTAATATTTATAAATTTTGCAAAAGTAAGCAAGTTGTTATAAAATATTCGTTTGGTGGGAGAATATTCTTTTTATCGGGGAATATTAAATGCGACTGGCCAATCATTAGTGGACCCATAATCTTGAAGTATTGTCGTAGTTAAAAGCGACAAAATTATCTTTCTATAAAAATAACGGCGGAGGTGTTACCTTTAAAAGCTGATGAACTACCCGGTAGTAAAAGTAATGATGTCTGGCGTGGTTGCATAGTAGCACTTGCGGTATTGATTATTGATCTTTACGTGAGAAGTCACCACCACTATACTCAATTATTACTACGATAATTCTTGCATCATATCTCTTATATTATTGCGATATCATCAGATAGTTATATTATTAAATCAATAATTGAGGCGACAAGTTATAAATGATTAATAATTGTTGAAAGATTAAATATGTGTTGATTAAAAATAAAATAATTTGTGGTAATATTTATTCAATCCTTGATGTATATAAAGAAATCACATTATGAGACGTTTGTGGAAAGTTTGGTTATTTTATGGGGGGCATATGTCATCTAAGAGTCTCTTCGTCAATAGTAATTACCTTCACGTCGATAGTAATTACCTTTGCAGACGTCCAAACCACTTGTCGTTTTTATATTACGAAGGCCGAACCACTTTGTCGTTTCACATTACTGAGCGTCGAACCAATTGTCGTTTCACATTACAAAAGTCAAACCACTTTTCTTTTCACATCACGATTCGTTAAGCCACTTGCCTTTTCACATGGCAAGTGCTAAGCTAAAATCTTCTATAAATAGAGGCCTAGTGGCTTCATTATTTTCACGAATTCATTCAAGCTATAGAGAGAAAAGTATAGAGAGAATAAGAGAAAGAAGAAGAGTATTCTATTACTACACTCTTGCATTATTCAATTTCCTACTAAAGTAAGGGGTGTTATTCTTTCTTATTCATGAAGAGAATCATTGTTATTTCATTGCTTATTATTACTCATTGGAATAACTTTTATACGCTATTTACCTATACTTGGTGACATTCTTCTATTATTACATTTGGAACATCCATGCGTGTGTTTTACACCGGACTGGTTAAAATCTTTATTATTACATTGGAAAATCACAGCCGGTTGCAAATTTTGCACGACTCGGTTCCGTTATTATTATTACATTGGAATAACTCATACATGTAATCTGCATGCACGGTGATTTCTTTTGTTATTTCATTCTTTATTATACTCGGTTGGTTAAAGTTTTGACTTCTATACTCCATGAAATTAGTAGAATATCCTTGATATTTGCAGCTTCATCCAATATCTTTTCATGGAAATATTCTTCGATCATTCTTGAATTTTACTCTACAAAACGATTGTCATGTTGACAATTTGGACATTATTAGTTCCTGGATAAATTAATTCTTGAACTTGTTTTATTGAATTCTTATATCATTGTCATCATCCTCATGTATATATTATGTTGAAAGTCATCTGTGGCTGTGAAGTGCATAGATGGACTTGGTATGATTATGACCGAGGATTATTGATTGTAATCATGGTAGTAATATTACAAATGATGTGGTAAAAGTTATCATTGGCCCGTAGTGCATTGATGGATGATTGTTGGCATGATCATGACCATTAATGAATACACAAATATTCTTGGCGTGAAGTGCATGGATAATTGTGGTCGTGATATTAAAGAATATCCTCGGTAGTAGTGCGCGGGGGTGATTCGATGATGTGGAATATTTATTAAAATTTGAGTCTCATTTATAACAAAGGATGAAAACCTTTTAAATCATAAAAGATAGTAGATTTTATTTTCTACTTGACTTTTTAATGGATTCTTTGGTTCATTCTGATTAAAGTTGATGTTTATTATATTTTATCGGTTTAACATCTTTGTTGAAGGCTAATGATAATTTATTCGCATTATCTTAGTCATAATATTTCTTACTTAGGCTAGTTGAGCTCACCCTTTCTTTCAACTTTCTCTTGAAAATGAGAATATAGTTGAGACGAGTCGAGAAGCAGTAATGGTCCGCAGGATGGCATTAGTAGTCCTCACTATTCATGAAATAGTGTGATAATAATTATAACGAGGACTCCTTTTGAGTTTGTATAATCTCTAAGTAGACAATATTTGTATTCAAACTCACAGTTTATGTTTTTGTCGTATTGTACACGACAGTTGTATTAGTAAGTTGTATTTGAATTTTGTACCATGTATCTGGCGACCCAAGATGGGTGATGTATACCTAATTTTGGGGGCTTCACAAAGGAGTTATGCAGGAGGAGGATTGTCTTCGGCTTCAGCTTCAGATTCGTCATCTGATGAGTCGAGAAGGGAGATATCGAGCCCCGCGGCCATCAACTTTGCCTTAGCCTTTTCCCCGATCCTTGACCTCCAAAGCCGGTGCTCCTTTTCCTCGATCGAACTTCTTAAGCGACCCTCAAGGCCGATTTAACTCTGTTGAAGTAGGGAGTATTGTTCTTTCGATTCGTCGGCTGACGTTGGGCCTGGGTGACCTTATTTCGGGTCTCCGCATGATGATCCCTTTCAGTCTTCAGATCCGAGGTCGGACCGAACCTCAACTTTCAAGCATAAAAGATATCTCCGTTCCCTGCTGAATCTCCTTTTTTGTGGTTCAGGCTAACGGAGGGATGGCCCGAGCAAAAATGGCGTTGGCCTGCGACAAACATATATATCAGTCATGAAAACCAGAATTTACAGCATAAGGTAAACAACCACGGAATTTCCTGGCATTGGTCCCGGATGTACGACACCAAGAAGTTTTCGGACAAGAATCCTTTGAACCGTTCGTCATCACCCGAAAGCTTGAATTGATCGAACAGGTGGAACGGAAAAACATCCGAAGGACTCTTCGGCCAACATGTGGTCTGCGATCCTTGCGAAGAGCTCACCCGGGAAGGGGGAGTGGCAGCGGGAGGGGGGTTAGCCTCAATAATCTGTTGTTCGGAAGACGGAGGTTCGGGATCCTCGACGAGGCGTGGCCTTTTCGGGCGAGGCTCGAAAGGAGCCTCCTCGGTATCATCCGAATCCTCAACCACGGTAACTTGAGCAGGAGGAGGAGGAGTAGACTTTACAATTGGAGGGGTGACTATGGCGGGGACCTTTGAAGAAACCTTGGCAGGCTTCTTCGACTTCTTCAAGAAGGCCGCCTTCTCCGCTCGGCTCATCTTTAAAGCCGCCTTTTTTGACAGCCATGGGGTCAGGATTCGAAGTGGATCCCACCAACAGCTCGGTGATGGGGATGGTTTCTTCGTCGGGAACACCGTCAGTTATTGGTGGACGAATGGGTTCGACGGTAACAGGCAAAGGGGTCAAGGATTCAGAGGTCCCTTCGGGCCTGAAAATCGTCACTGCACAAAGAGAGAACGGGTTAAGACGCAAAATACCAGGTATTACAGAGGGAAAAATAAATGAGGATTGATCGGTCGGAAGAGAGATACTTACATCCGTGTTTGTAAATCCAAGCCTCACTGGACAGAACAGTCAGGCTCCACTTAGTCTTGCTCCATTTTTTGAAGAAAGCCTTGAAGGCCTCGGCCCGATCCTTGGGAAATCTGATAACTTTGGCAATGGGATCCTCGGGATGAGCCCATCGGGGAAGAAGTTGAAGATCGGTTCCTCGGATAAAGATCCACTTGTCATGCCACCCCTTGTTGCTCGAAGGAGTTTTGATTATAACAGGACGATTGGCCCGTTTGTTTAATTATCGTAAACCGGGTTCTTTCGAGCCGGTAACGGTGAAAAGAGCAAAAAAGAAGTCAACACCAGGGGCGATCCCGATCTCTTGGCAGAATGAAATGAACGAAATCAGATGGATGTATGAGTTCGGCACGAGTTGGGCTAACCCGAGGCCAACAAAATTTAGAAAGGATGAAACAAACTCAGGAAGAGGGAATCGAATCCCGTATTTTAGGTTGTAGAGAGGATTCATGACCCATTAAACCCCTGCCTCCGAACATCTTCGCGTCGAACTTGAGATCCGGCTTGTATTCCGGGGGGATGTTGTATAGAATTCGAATGTCGAAAAGCTGAGAAGGGGTAATGGTGGAGGCAGTGTGTAGATGGGAAAACTCCTCTTGGGAGTGGTAGGCAATTCGGATCCTAGCCTCAGAGCTTATTGGAGTAGGCAGGACCGTAGAGGGAGTGGCGTCGGAAGGAGCTACCGGCAACTCAACTTCGACGAGGTCGTCGGTGGTGACGAAGGGAGGAATTGACTCGTTATCGGGGAAATTAGTGGTCAAATCAGCCATTTGGTGTTTTGAGGAGAGAATGGACATGGATGAAACTCAAAAACAAGAAGAATGGTTAAGATCAACAGGAATGGCTGAGAACTGGTCACTCGCCGGAAATCGCCTGGCCGAAAATTTTGAACAAAGGATTTGAAGAAATGAGGTATGAAAAAGTGATAGCGATTGATGGGAAAAGGTTTTTATAGGTGTACTTGCACGCTACCCAAGGGCGGCTATTAAAAACCCAGAGTGGGGCCGAACATGGGAAGACGTACGAAGTTTCAAGAAGCGAGGACAGACCGCTGGGATTCCCCAGATAACTCATCATTTACTGTCGCGTCTTTTCAACTCCAGGACCTCTCAAGTCTCTAATTATAAATACATCATAACCAGAGACTGGGGGGCAATGTTCGGGAGGCGCGTTTATGGACCCTCTTGTGAAGGTCTGAAGGCGGTAGAACAAAAGCTAGCTCGGGTCTATATGGTCAAGACATCTGGGGAGGTCGATGGTGTTCGGGTTCGGATATCTGAGCCCAATAGGCCGGGATCCGATGGGATTATGGAGGTCGGGGCGTCCTTTGGACCGAGACCCAGCCTGGTGTTTATGTTGGCTGTTGAGTTAGGCCTGTGCAGTTGGGCATCCCACATGCAGAGTTGGGAGTGATAAGGGGTTTATGTGGTTAAGGGTTCTAACCCTAATCATATGCTGATAAGGCAACTCCAAAGGTATTATTGGAAAAGGATTCTACTTGCACCTTTTAAGGAGATTGTGTTGGACCCAGATATAGGTAACTACCATATTTTGGAGTCCTATTCTGACTCGGAGAGGGATTCTAAGGTAGGGAGAATGCTATAAATACAAGGCCAATGTTACAATTAACAGGTAATACCTACTTTTGAGCACTAAACACTTAAACCTCCATTGTTAAACCTTGTGAACGACCTGTACTTATTCTCACACCGGAGCTATCCTCGACGACACTACCGTCGTTCTTCAATGATTTGTTATATCTTGAGGTTTCAAAGTGAATTACGTGATTGACGCGTGGGATGAAACTTGCTATGAATAACGATTCACGTGCCTCCCAAGACTATGGACGGTGGAATTTATCCCAAACGTTGGACGACCCAGCTAATTTATTAGGATGAGCGAGATATTTAAAATTATTTATATTTTATTATATATATTGGACTTTAGAGGGAAGGTGATCAGTGATGTAAGTTTCCATAATCCCCCGTATAAGGAACAATTAGTTAAGTAAATTAATAATCCAATCCTTCAAACAAACAAACAAACCAATCAATTCAAGTCTAAATTAAATAAATCCCTTCACCTGCCCGCTAAATTTGAAACCTCTCGGGATCCAATACGAATCCAACCAAACAACGTAACCTTCCCTTGCAAACTTAACGCTTCCTTCTTTATTTCCATATCAACTTTCTCTCTCTAAAAAGTCCCAAATCCGACTTGCTAAAATGACGATTTCTAAATTTTTTGTAGAAAGAAACATAAATTGATACAAATTTGAGGTGTGTAAAATTGATTGTTTCTTATTCAGTTATATTTTATCATCTTTTAATCGTCACTTACTATCGTATATCAACCAATTTCTCTATCTAGGGTTTCTACAGTCTCTATTAGACGTGGAATGCATGATGGATGGTTTGAGTTGTAAACCTGAGCCATGTGACTCTAACATTGATTTATAGGACTGGATACCTGATCTCAAACCTAATATTCAAGAGACATATGGAAATTTTGGGTAATTTGATCTTTCTTTCTTTATACATATGCATGTGCATGGGGCCTGTTTATGTGTTTTTTTAGTTTAAGCTTTAATTGTTTGGTTAACGTCTTATGCGTGAGCGGTGAGTCTGTATGATTTTGTTCACTGTATTGGTAAATTTGGAAGTAATGCAAATTTAGATTAATTTTATGTTCTTGGTAACTTATAAATTTTGATCGATTAGCTGGACTAAGTTATTTAAGTAGTTTAGGAAAACAAATCATGCATTCTTGTACCGTATTAATTTCCACATGTATTTTAATATTTTCACAAATTTTCCTCTGCATAGAGGGGACCAAATAGTGGACTTGGTTGATTAAGGACCTAACCTTTAGCTCTGTGTCAGTGTGTTATATATTACCAGGGACGGACTGTAGATCATGCTTAGGGCAACAGCTCATTCTATATGAAAGTTTCCTTTGATCTTTGTACTTGAGGAGATATTTCTAAAGCTACTTTGGCTATCCATCATGATAATAAGTATCATAGCCTGATGTGGAAAAATATCCAACTCTTGCCTCCTGCTAACCACCCCCTCCCCCCAACCCAACCCAACCCAACCCAACCCAACCCAAACTATGGAGATGAAAGTTGTGGTGCACCTGTCATTGTTGCTTTATGTTAGGCCAGGATAATCTCTTTTTAGTACTGTAGTGGTTGGGGAGAATCTGTTCTTTGATGAAGGCTTTTCTATTTTATTTTCTCTTTAAAAGAATCCTTGGGCTGAGAACAGTTTAAATACTGTATTAACTAATAAAGAATCCCATAATGATATTACTTTTTAACCAAACAGTTTTAAGCTATTTCTTTCCATTTGACTCCACGCACGGTTGTGGTCTACTAAGGTGGATTCTTACCACATGAAAGAAACAGAAAACACAAGTTATTTTTTAAGTCAGTGGAGCAATGCAACAAGTGAATATATTAATGATATTGAATGTTTTTATGCTTGTTTTGGTGGTATATCCTCTGTGTACTTTTCTGAAGAACAGGAGTAACATGTAATTTGCTAGCCCTTTGTTGTATACTCAAATTGCTACACTTAGTTTTTTTGTTAATTTGAAATTTATTGATTAAATTAAGCCCATGTGGTTTTCTTTTTCTTTTATGAAAACGTGTATGCTTGTTGCATTATATTTTGAATTTCATTTAATATTTGATTGACAGTTCATCTTTCTTCTAGTTATAAGTTTGTTCGGTTGTCTTCTTTAATCCTGGGGTGACAATGTTCGTCTTTCACTCGATATCATAATGCTAAAAAAAAATTCAACTGTTAGTTTGTCATTCTTGCATTCATTGTTCAATAAATCTTTTGAATTTTCATTTCCTAATGTAATTTGTGGGATTTAGAGTCTCGTGAGCAATTTTGAATTATGATCTACATCTAAAGTAGCCATGATTATGGTGTTGTTAAATATACGTGTCTGACTTTGTCCCTTAGTTTTGTGATTTGGGGAATTTTTTCCGAACTATTTGTCTTTACGTGCCAAATATAATTGTTTCTCTTTAATATAATCATTTCTCTTTATATATTAAAGAATGAATAATATCCTCCGTACATATCACAAAAAAATAGTCCCATTTACAAAATTTGCGAATATTAAAGATATATTTTTGTTACATTTATATCCCTATAGAATGATAAATTTTTAGTTTAGAAGCGTTGTATGATAATGAAATTATGATGCCAAACTTGAGGACATTGTGTCATTGTATGTTAGTATCAATTAAAAGTGGATTCTTTTTGTATAATTTTTTTTGGAAAATTGGACTCTTTTTTATCTGGAATTCATCGAAACTCTGAGAGAAACTATAGGAATTATGCTACTTCACTACTTCTATATCCAGCTTCTTCGGAGGGAGAGTCAGACTTATGAATGCTTTAGTGGAATATCCTCGATATTTGCAGGTAGGAAAAGAAATAAATTGATCACTTATCAGAATGGAATATTTGCATGCACAGTTCGGAAGGAATGAAGATCCAGATGCTCCCATCTGATGCTAATTACTTGAATCAATCAAACAGTGTTGTTGTGAACCTGGACGAAAAGTTATATCATGACCTTGAAAACAAGGTACATTCCCTGACTTTAAAGTAATCGAGGACACCCTTTTACAATTTTCTGTATTCTTTGCTCGTCAAATTGAACTGTTGAACTCTTACAATTTCTATTTGGTAGAATCGAAATTGTTTTCTTTTGATTTCCTATCCATGCAATCTGAGTATTCTAATTGGATACTTCTCTCTCATACTTCTAAGGAAATTCATCTAACTAAAGTAAGTAGAAAGTTCTTCAAAGGAGAAAGAATGATACATTTAGTAAAAATTAGTAATTGACTTTCTGCTGTTGGGTCTGACAAATAAATCCAAAATCAGTGAATGTCAATCTCCTTTCCTTTGCATCAACGATTGAGAATATAATATCTTGGTTACGTAGTTTATCACAATGGCACAATTCTTTTCGACACTAGAACTGCTCAATTTCTTCTTTTCGAGGTTTTAGAGAGAAGCAACAAGCTCATTGTAGAATCTTCTTCAAGCTCTTCAAGCAAATGTGGCTTAAGAGAACAAAAACAGTAGATCGATCACTACTATTAGGAAATTCTTTAGGGTACTATTTGTTGTATGTACTTCTGGAGGACATAAAGTGGGAAGGCTCTAAAATATTGAGTAGAGCAACCAAATGCTCAAAACAAAGTATTGGAGTCTCCCTTTTTCCCAGTCTTTTAGATAAAAGTGAACCTTTCATAAGACTTGAACAGATGTAGGGAGCTGCAAGTTAGCTGAACTTGGTAAGGGGAGTGGAGGATGTGCAGTCTTCTTGTTGGGGCTCACACTTGGCATGAGCAGTTGTATTCTGTTCAATGCATGGGTGACCAGCTACACTGAATAACCGAGGGAAACAATGAAGGAAGAGAGAGAGAGATAATTAGTTCTAGATCCTTTTGACTTTTAAAGAGAAATAGTATTTAAAAAAGAAAAAAAAATCATAATTCTTAAAACTAAATAAAAGGAAACTAATTTCTTTTCTTATCTTCTTTTACCAGTTGTGAGAAGAAGCAACAGAAAGGGGGAAACAGTAATTTCGATGTCTACAATAACTTGCATTGTCTTCCTTTATGCCAGCTGAAGATTCTAACTATGATATTAATTTCCTCGTCTGCAAACTGAAGGAGGAGTTAGGTTTCTAGTATTTGGATAGCAGAGAAGTGAACAGTGAAATGTGTATAACTGGGAAATTATACAAGAAAATGTTATTAAAAAAACATGAGATTAGTGATGTGGAGAAAAACATCTACTATTGAACTTGTTGAACATCAAGGTGCATATTAATTACCAAACAGCTTATACACTCTCAATTGTGTAATAGAAGCTCTATAGATTATGTTATTTTGAAGTACATCCGTTGCTAATCGTAGTTGTATATTGTGGCTTTTAGTGTTTGTAACAAATTTGTCTACAAATCATATTAAGTCAGATCTCATTTGTGCAATATCCCAGACTATGGAGCCGGTGGAGGGCATATCTAATAGTAATGCTACCTTATCTAATTCAGGTATCATTGTCGTCTTAACTGATTTGAAGTTTGTTGTTTTCTGTTTTACATTTATTGGAAATCTCTTATTTACGCATTTAGAAGGAAAAAGAATAGCTGTTTTACGACTTTATTTATGATAGCTTAATCTTACCAGGGGCTGAGCAATATACCATAATTGAGTAAGCCCCAATTTAAAATATGATACTTTTAAAATAGTCAAGTAAGTACCTAATTCATATAATACACACAATAGGTACCACTTTTTGAAATAAAATTTTCAACGATGACTAACGTCGTTCACTAAAAAATTTTTTGTAGTTGACGAAATATTTTTGATGGTCTCCTCATTTTGAAAAGTTTCCTATTGTCTCTTAAATAATAAAACTCGGTAGTGATTCATCCTCTGTTACAGGTGTGAGTCAGACTACCAGGACAGAAACAGTCGGTTCCAATTCTAGCTTACAGACATTGTCAGTACATTCTCATCAGTCTAATAGTTATGTCAACACACAAAAGGAGTTGCAAAAAAGCCTGCATCTTCAACAGGTGTCCCAGACATACCAACAGAAGTGTTGGCAGCAGCTCCTAAAAAAGAAGGTCCAGCAGCCACATGTTCAGTCCTCGTTAATTCAATCAAATATACCATTTGGTCAGCACCACATACCTCCTGCTCAGCCTCAATCCTTTCCGCAGTCGATGTTTACAACATTGCAGCACCAACCACAAAATGCATCGATTTTACGACAGAAACTGCAAAAGGGGCTTCCAAACAATGTATTAGTGAAGCAGCAGCTGCAACAGAATGAGCATAACATTGCAACCACATACCAACAGCCATTGACAGAACAAAGTAGTGATTGCCGACTACAACAACAAAGAATGGTTGGATCACATCAGCATTCATTGCACATAGTTCAACAACCTGTGGATACATTACCTCGCCAGAATTTGGAGCCAGAACAGCTGCATCAAGTACTAGGCTCACGTTACCCCAATAATTCATTAGAAGAAGGTATACCTCTAAGGCTTAAGATCTCGGCTATGTAGCTACATCCTTAGACTGTTATGGTTATTGATCAACAGAATCCATAAGAACAGTCTCAAAGAGGATCCATGAGGCCATGTCAAGTAATTAAAAAAGTTATGTTTGAACTATTTCTGATGCTTCATGTTTTTTTCTATATGTTGTGTTGCTTGAATTTTTAACAAAATACATTCATAAATTTGGCATACTTGGAATGTTTTAGTAGTGACTTTTTTTGATTTAGTTGCAACATATATTTAAATAAGATCATAAAACAAAGTTTTGATTACTGGTTCAGTTAGCACTGAATGTAGTTTATGACTACAAAAAATTCCTATACATTCAGATTTTTCCTATAAGAACTACAAGAATAACTGGAGGGGAGACTTGCTACTACAGTTTAAACTTTAAAATGCATTTTGATGGAAAATCATCAAGGAATTTTGAAGTTGTGTAAGGTGATGTTCATTATTTGAGAAAAAAAATATGCTTCTGCATATGCCTCTTTCGCAACACAAATAGAAAAATATGCACAAATGTGTGATGAGTAACAAGTCATGAGTTACTTTTCCTACCTTATTTCAGTTTCATAAAATTTGTATGTGTTATTTCTTTTTGGCTGCTGTTTTTCAATATCATTTTTTGTATTTTACTTCAATTCGTAAGTATGCTCATTTTCTTCATCTTTTGAGAAGATTAATGTAATATTGTGATCATGTGTGAATGCACATTTTCTTTTTGCCACCAGGAAAGATAACAACTGACTATCATGTTAATACCTTATTCTTTCTGTGTAGCATCAGTGGTCTCCACATCTCATGCTCAACGTGCTTATTTGGCTGATTGGCTTAATGAGGCCTACCTGCAGGTAATGCTGATTATGAATATTGTATATTATGATTGTCTATGGACAAGGAGTTGGTCTTTCAGTTATTTCAAAGAGTAGGGCACATGTTTTAGACTTGGTTTCCAAATTGTTTATTGTCCTGATCAATGTCATTTTATTATTTCCTTTTTCTTTATTATTTTTCCTTTTAACCTTTCTTTTGTTTCCTTAATGACTTTGGCCACACAGGCATAGCAATGAGAACTTTATCTTCAGCAGTTCAGCTATTCTACATTCTTGTCAGGATAGAAGTCATGATTCTTCCGGGGTTTTTTCCTGCCAACCTTTTTTTTTGTTTCCCTAATGACTGGCCACACCAATACAACAACGTGAACTTTCATCTTCAGCAGTTCTATTCTTCATTTTGGCCGACTCATGATCGAAAAAACATTATTATCAAAATAAGACTTCTACCAATGAATTTATCACTGCCCTTGTCAGCTACCCACAGATACTATGAGTGAGTGCAAATCCTAGTGAACCACAACAGCATCTTACTGCAACAAACTTTTTAGTTAATTTGTTCTCTATTTCTATTTGAAAAAATCCTGATAAAAATGGTTCTGGTGAAGGATATGAGACAAGGATTATCCCACGCAGACATGGAACTCTCATGTATGATGTGGCCATACTTAAGTGGAAATGAAAGGAAATTAAAGGGAAAATGAAAGAAAACTCAGAAAAACTAAATCTTACCAAAAAAAATTAGCAGAAAAAGCATAAATAAGAATAAATAATTAATATAACTGCAAAATTTAGGAAAAAATGGAAAGTCAGATGTGAAATTATCATTTCCAACAAAAAAATAAATTCATGTAATATTATAAAATTTAAGATTTCATGAATTAATATAATTAGGATCAAAGTCAGATGAGAATTTTATTTTATCTTTTTTAACAAAGGGAGTATAGTACTTAGAAATATATACCTATAAGAAAATAATTAGAAAAAAATCAAGAAATATAAAATATAAATATTTATGCAAACAATTCGTACCCTCATCACCCAAAGCAAAACATACCCATTCATCATTTGATTATGACATTCCAAACAAATATTTAGACATTAATGTACCAGTATTAACTTGAGCCAAAAATAAAATTAAAAAAAAACACCTTGTTCAAAGAAATTAGACCACACATCATCTAAAGCTTCAAGTAATCTCCTCTTCCTGATCCTAATTTCTGAAACTTGTTTTGCGGAACCAAAAATGTGAATCTTCCATGTCTCTCTCACTTCATATATAATCATCCATCACCATCGATGTTCTTTTTGACCAAACTTAATTCCTCAACCATCCCCAAATTCTTTCACCTCTCACTCAACACCACCTCCTTCAAAACGGAAACAATAATAATTTGAATGGGAGGCAGTGCAAGACCATACCATGGCGGCGTCAACAATTGGTGATTTCATAACCCACCTAGCTCAAAGCCAAGGTTTCAGAACTCAAAAGGCCCTGAGAAGCTGTCAAAACAGCCCCAAATTATGTTCGCCTTACTGTCGATGAGCAACTCCAAATTGATTTATAGACTTTGTGAGTTTGATTTGTAGTCAGAAAAAGATGGGTTGCATGTTTTTCAAATTGTTGATGGAGTTCCATCTACAAGGTTATTCCCAAAAGAAGTTGTTCAAAGTTTTAAACCCAAATGTATCAATGATAATAGAAGATGATGAATTTGGAAATCTAAAAATTTCCCCCTTTTAATTCAGATCTATTATTCAATATAAGTTATTGAAATATTAGGTCGGGTAAATGGGTTAATGGGTGGTGGGTTGGCCTTGGTGGGCATTAGTTTATATGTCAAAAAGAAGGCTAGGCTACAACTATGATTGTTTGGACAGGTGGAATTGCCATGTCAATCTGCCGTTAGAAAGCTAACGTCCAAGACAGAATTTCAAAATTTTGTAAGTAAATTAAAGTTGAGTTAGTTGACTGTAGGGAAAAAAAATATAGTTAGGGGTTTTAAGTTGACCTAAAGTATGGTGAGTTAAAAAGCATTTAACCTGTTTATTTGATACATTGCGAGCTCATGAATTATGATTTGATTGTTTTTATTTCATTTTGACGTCCTACATCTGTTGCGAGAAGTCGCAGTTCAAAGTTTTTTGGTAGTACAACTACAATGTTACTTGGCTATTATCATTTGGTGCTGCACAATACTCGTTTTTCTAGTTTGTCCCTTTTAGGCTGTTTTATCCCACTGTTTCAACTTTCAAACCATACTTTGTCTCTCTTTCTATTGTCATTGTAAACCTTGATGTTGAAATACTTTATTCTTCCTAATGGTAAGTTCTTCTTTAGCTTTACTGTTTGTTTTTTGTTTTGTTTTGTTTTAAAGTATGATAGCATCTTAGCACCTTTTAGTTTCTATTACTTATGTGAGTTTTTGTGTCCTAGAGTTGAAGCCGTAGACTTGAATCTATAGTTGATTCTTCATGGTTCTTCATTGTTGTTTCAGATACAGGTTTTTCGGCAAAGGAACTTACCTGAAGTAATTGAATCATATAAGAAATTTTATGAGCTATGCCTTAAGGTCATTAATCCTTATCCTACATGGATTCTTTTTCTTTTTTCATCTTCCTTTCTTGAAATTCTCATTGTTAATGCATTGCCAACTTAATTACTGAATTGTAATTTGTCTGAATCCAATATAATTCAGCACCAGCATCTTTATTCTTCTATTGCTTGATGTTTTGCTTTTCTTCTGCAGCCACCGACTGTAGAGTCGGCAGCTATGTGTGAAAAAAAACAAAAGCTTTCTAGAAACAATAATTAATTTTTTGCAGATTAGTAGAGCTGATTTAGCTCGCTATCCAAAGGACAAGGTCTGTTATTATTTTAATGTGATCGACCTGTTTCTTAAGTTTTCTAAGAGCAAGAATTTTGCAAATGTACAGCATCATGAACAACTTCATCCACCTGGTAGCCATTCTGTAAGATCTCAGCAGCATCAGAATAGAATCACAGAAGTGCATTTTAATCCATTGCGTCAAGGCTCGACATGCACTCATCTTGGTTCACCTCTATCATTTACACAGCAAAGGGTTCCTCAATCTCAAGAAAACGTGATAAATTCACTCCAAAATGGCTCTTTAGTAGGGTCAGGAATAGGAAATGCTACGAGTACATTGCAGAATGGTTCTCCAAGATCAAAGCAGCAATATATTTCTAGTCACGGACAACAGACAAACTTGATAGCATCACATAATAACGGTTCTCAGATTGGTTTGGAGCCACAAGCTATAAGTCCGTTGCAGCATGGTTCTGTGAAAACTATATTCCAAAATACATTGAATTCACAACAGACGAACTCCTCTCCAAGGACCAGTGTGAATGCATTAGATCATACCATGAGTACCCTTCCGCCAAGTTCTGCTATTAATTCATTCCACCTTATTAACCAGCAACTGAAATATCAAATGCAGCAGCCACTGACTGAGAAGAACAAACAGCAGATGTTGATGCAGAAAAAGTTTGACGTTCAGCGGCATAAGCCTAATGTCCAACCTGCAGGCCATTTCCCTCAATCATTGGCATCTTCCATGCCACCAGATCATGAGAAAGAGTCTTCTGGAATTTCTCCATTATCATCTGCAGAAAATACGGAACCCCATAAAACACCTGTTGAGCGAGCTGAACACTCCCAAGCAACAATTCAGCTCCAGACTCTTGCCCGTGGAAATCAAGAGATATCAACATCCCCCTTGCTCATACAGTTTAGTAGTCAAGAATCCAGCCAGCAATCATATGAAGCAGGACAACCGTTTAAGCGCTTAGTTGAATCGGTTTGTGGAATATTTTTTTTCCCTTTTTCAGATTTTATAATGTCCTTCGTCACACATCTATCTACATGCTTATAAATATGACTCGTGTAGTTATAGCTTCTTTTAGATGAAATGCACATATGAGATTATGTTTTATATATGCCTTTGGTTTCAATTCTCTATATTTAGCAGCTTTCATAATTCTAGTGCAGGCTTCAGCTTATATGACAACGTACTTAATGTTTGGCTTCAATCAAACCGCATGATTGTGGAAGTGTCAAATGAAATTTAAACATCAGAGATTTCTGAATTCTGAGTAATGGCTTCCTTTCTTTACACTTACTAATGGTGAGTTTTGATATTTATTTCCTTTTAGGTAAAATCAATATCTTGCAAAGCATTAAGTTCCTCTTTGCGGGACATTGGTGAAGTCATCAATATGGTTGATAACTTAGCTGGACCAACAATTTATAGCAAATCAGGAGATCCTGTAGGGCTGGATTTTATTTCAAGTGGAAGTTCTTCACAACATAAAATGGATCGCCACATGACTGCGGTTACCCTAGACTCTTTATCATCACCTTTCAGCAGAAATGATAGTTTCAAATGGTGTAGTGGTCAGGCATCTGACATGGAGTCCACTGCAACTTCTAGAATCAAGAAGCCCAGGATTGAGGTAATCTATGTAGATATAGATATATTTCGACTTGCCTTAACAAGTAGATCAAACAGAATCCATAATATGCATTTCATCTAAAAGAATTAAATGAAGCTATCAGTCTCTAGTTTCCCACCACAACCCCTTGCTCAAAATAGTCTCATTGTTTTTGGCCTGCCTGGTGTCCTTGCCATTCCAGTTGACATATGTTGCACATTTTATTTTTCATGTTCACTAGTTTCCACAACTTCTGCTCATTATTTACTTTTACCTCTTGCTCTCTTCTAATTCATTTGTTTTAGTTGCACATTTACAATACTGCCCTTGTAGTTAGGCCCTAATGATGTATCCTTGTGTATCTTACAGAATGGGATTCTTTTTTTGGCAGCCCTATAACGATCTATTACTAGAGATCAGAGAAATAAACAGGCAGCTAGTTGAAACCTTATTAGATGTGGATTTACATTCAACTGAAGATGGTGCCAGAACTGGAACCCGTGATGGAACCATAATCAGGTGCTCGTATACTGCTCTGGGTACTCTTGCTGAAAATTTAAGGCTGCAGCACAAGTCATCGCCAATGGTGGGATTTCCTAATTTTCTGGTGGTTTGATTTCATAATTTTCTAGTGCTGTGATTTCTTGGTATAAGTAGCTGTTATTTGACAATTTCCTTTATTTCTGCTCCCAGTTGCCAAACTTTCTTGTGCGAATACTTGTTCCTGCAAATTATCCCAATTCTTCACCTACAATCTTAGACATATTGCCTTACCAATGGAGGTGAGAATTTAAGGAATTAAATAATAACCTTTTATTTAATTTTTTTTCTTTTTTGTCCTCTGAAGTATCTACTGTATCTGCTGATAGAAGCAAGCATACCGTTCAATCACACATAATGGTTAAGGAACTCTTTTTCCCAAGACGAGTGCTTTGTAGTTCAATAAACTGAACTCGTTAGTAATGTGGAGAGATTTTTCTAATTTGATTGCAACTACCAGTACATGAAGCTTCTTTGTTTTCTCAGTTTATTGATTCTCTATTCTGGCTTGACATGCGAGTTTAAGGCAAGTAATTTCTCTATTCTTGGTGCAGTAAAACTGCGGAAGATGTGATAAAGAAGCTAAAGATGAAGTTTAATTTGTCAATGCGAACACTATCTGAGCCGATGTTACTTGGAGAGATAGCAAGAACTTGGGATGCTTGTGCTCGGGCAGTTTTTCTTGAGTTTGCAGAGCAAATAGGAGGAAAACCATTTATTTCAAGATTCGGAACCTGGAAGAATTGCATAACTGCTTCCTGATAGTTGGATGCATGATTACTTTGCTAAGGCCTAAGAGACAATAGCGAATACTAAAAAGGTAAATGTTTACCTTTGTTGGATGAATGATTACTTTGCTGGGTTTTTGATTTGCTGATTACCTTAGTGCTACTAGTGTTCCTTATTTTACAATTTCCATAATTGTCATTACAGTTTAATAAACTCAAAGTAACAACGAAGTTTTTATCAGGTTTGTATCAATTCAACCAACTCTACAACCTTTTTTTTTGGGTGCAAAAAATGGAAAGTAGGCAAGGTAAATCAAATCAAATTACCGACAGGGCACATAAAGGGAACCATTCTTTTTTGGAAATTGGTATTTTTAGATGATTTTTTGATATTTTCACATGAAAACTGTCGTTATACATCTATAGTGACACTTTTTATGTGGAAATATAAAAAAGTCCGTGTGAAAATATTGAACAAAAATGATATGTATTTTCTCTTAAAAGGACAGTTTGAGAAGATTAGAATTCAGAGAAGTTTGTAAAAAAATTGTTTTTTCTAGAATATCAATTTTGGTTTAGGCAGTATACTGTATCTATTCTACCCATGAGTAATTATTTTGGGATGTATCCTGTTTGTACTCGCTAAGACTGAATAAAGTCTCTTGCCATTTTGATCACCAAGAATTCCTTAAAATTTCTCACAATATCCTACTATATTCTATACTATGCTTATATTCCTTTGTCATGAGATCAGACACAAGTCCCTAACTAAACTTGTCAATTTTAATTTGGATTTGTTTAGTATCTAAATAAATTAGTATGTTCAGGATCAAATTAAAAAAAATTAACCATACAAATGCAAAAATAGGAGAGTATATATAATTTGGATCGAGATCTATTGATTGTGAGTGTTTACGTAAAATTTTCTTGTCATCTTTTATAATTCTATACAATCTCAATCTCATGTATTGGTACTTAAATTTGTCTAAATATATAGGACTTTTGTCCCTAACTAATATATGGTAGTGGTCATGGGAGTGAAATAGCTAGGAAACCTCTTAAAATTACTGAATTTTTTAATTGGATATTAAACTAAATTTTTTGTTAGAATCAAGTTTGATTTTTAAGTCAGATTTAATATATTTTTGAATTCAAAATTATTCTGGATAATACAATTGCGAGAAATTGTAATTTATCTAAAAGTATTAGTGATTACAACATTTATAATTTTAAAAAGTTAAATAAATTAGATCAATTTTTAATTTAATAAAAAATCTAATTAACTTTTAAAAAAATATTTATCTTTTATTTCAGGACGAATATGATAATTTCTTCCGATTGAACATACAAGTAAATATAGTTCAGTTTGACCGAAGCATTAATATCATCAAGTGAATTTTTGTTTTGCGGAGTAATTTAATAATAGTTGAAAGATCCTGCATTATCATCCTTCAAAATTTGTTGGTGACAGACAGTTCATTGTGATCCGATGTATTAAGAAGGTTATCCTTCTTCTTATTATTATTATTCAACTCAGAAGCTTCAAAATCCAAAACATTATTCAGGAAATTATATTTGTAATAAACAAAAAATAAAATAAAAAACTATCAATATAAGAAAAATGGCCTTGAACGAAATAACATATTTGGAAGATCACTTATCTACTCCATACCATAATATTATACCGGATTTTGGTAGAAATCAAATAATACAACAAAAAGTTGGAATCCCTGAGAACTGCCATACTTTCTTTATTCCTCCTATTATCATTATGCAACCACTTCACCAAAAAAAGCCGCACAAATTTCAAGGAACAGAAAGGGCGGCCCATGTATTCGTTGCAAGTCCAGAACATATAATTCTGGACTGGCTTTATAAAGCTGTTGAAACAAAAACCACCACAAAAGGTTGGATTGTTAGTTACAGACAAATTTTATACTAATACATGATATATATATATATATATATATATATATATATATATATATCTCTCCGTCCCAAATTAATTGCTCAGTTTTAACTTTTTAAAGTCAAATTGACCATTTTTAAAACTAATATTTTTACTATTTTTGTTAAAATATAGGTGAAGATATTATAACCAAAAGAAAGTATATACAATTTATTACTAATCCCAATTTTTATAATTTTAGAAATATATTTATATATGCTTAATTATTAATTCTAAAAATAGTCAATTTGACTTAAAAAGTCAAAATTAAACAATTAATTTGGGACGGAGGGAGTATATCACAAAACTGAATTAACATCAGTACATTGAACACATCAATCATTAAGGAGATGCATGATCTATCACTCCTGTTTGATGACTGAACTACCAGTTGCTCAAATGTTCTCTTTTACCACCACATAGTGTAGAAAGCGAGTAATAGTTCACAACTCATTACCTGAATTTCAAACTTGACAGCATCGTGCGATTTAACTGCCATTCTGCTCAAGCTCGTGATTATCAACTCGTTGCCGTAGATGTCCTTTATATGAGGACTACCATTAATACTTATTGGTCTGGAATAGGTAGAAAGTTGAGGTAGCCAAAGACATTTCATGTTATAAAGTCCTATCTTCTTCCATCGAACATTTAAGCTTTCAAAAACCTTTAGAACATCTATCATGGTTTCATGAGGAGATGCCGTAGACTGTGGATATATAATATAATAGAATCACTGAAAGCTAAACCGATAGAGCATGGAAGATGGAACATAGTTACTGTAACCAAACGACAACTGAAGTAAACATAAACAATTACCTTAAACCCAAGCGCCCATTTTGTTTGAAACTGAACGGGTGATCTCAAGTATATTTCAGGGCGATCCGTACATTCCTCCGGCTGCAAAAACCAGGAAAATAGAATATAATTAATGTATAAGGCCTTGATTCTCTGTCGTCTCAGCTCCAGAGTCCAGACTTATGAGTAACTTTGTCAAGCATTGCATTTAGGTGTAAGAGCCAAGTCCTATAAAGGGTACAAAGGATCTTGAAGAACTCTACTATAGATGACCAGCATAACAACCATTGCAACATAACATGCAAAAAATTAAAAGCTGGGCATGCTATTTTGTCGCACTGGCCTTTACTAGAATTGCGGTGGAAAAGTAAAGAGATCCAAAACAAAGTGTTTCCAAGAAGGTTATTGGACTAGTTTGGAGCTATTACTTTAAAAAATTAAGAAGTTGAAGGGATATTCTGGCGGAGTGTAAAGCACAAAAATAGTGGAAAACTGGAAAATCGTTTCCACATTGTGTTGAGTCAAAAAGAAATTACGCAATACGCAATTGTGCCTCTTCAAGTGTTTGACTAAAAACGAAGAAAAACATATTATAAGGTATGCAAAACATAACAGTAACAAATTATGCAATGATATACTGAAACAAATTATAAGTTACCAAGCATCCTAGAAGTTCGTTGTTATGGTGACTGCACTGAATTCCAAACCGATTGTGCAACAGCAGATAATATGTCACAGTTGCCTGAAATAGTACACGACATCAGTTCTACACTTGATATACTGAACAACATTACATTTGAGACAGCTTCAGCACCTCATTTTGCACACCGTTGTGGAGAGAGTCAACCAGTTCAATGCTGTCACATCCTAACTTGACCATCTCTTCAAATATATCCTTGTCAATCTTCCCACATGTATAAGATAAGATTAGATTGGGAAAAACAGTTTCAAAGTAAGAAATTCTGCAAACATCACAAATCAAAAGTAAAGATACAAAAAGGAAATTACTTTGAAAAAACAAGAAAACACACAAAGAGAAGACACGGAGAAGAGATAGAGTAATCAAAAGTGCTCAACAAGTCAAGTGATGACTGGGTTTTATACCTATTATTTGGGTACTTTTAGGCTTAATAATTTGTGAGTTTTTAAGTATTTTTAATTCATTTTTATGTATTTTAGTGTTTTTGTGCAGACGTTGGAATTTAACCTGAGATGGTGTAAAACGCAGTAAATGATGGATATTCAACCTTATTATGCAGATATGGGCGTTGACGGGTGCCATGCGTTGACGTCGAGCAGATGGCTTAGCAAGGCGTTGGTGTGGTGGACCAATTGGGCATATAAAGAAGCAAGAAGAATTCAGCAGAAAGTTGAGCGCCACGAGGCTACCCCAGTACATTTTCAAGAGTCGCGACGCTGAGAGGAAAGCCATGACGCTAGGGGATTTCCCAGGCGCGTGCAGGCGTGTGGCTCGGCTAGTTGGAGATCCTTATTTGCTGATTACATTCCAAATTAAGTTGGACACATACCATTTGAAGCCTAAGGAGTTACAAAGTCTAGAAGGCTGAAAACATCATTATAAATATGGATATCTAGGGTTAGATATAGGGATATATACAGAGAGAGAGAGAGAGAGAGAGAGAGAGAGAGAGAGAGAGAGAGAGAGAGAGAGAGAGAGAGAGAAAACTCCCATAAGTATTCTTATTTTGGGGGATTGTAAAGGTGTGGGAAAAAAGTCAATGAACACCATGTGAGGCTAATTCTCCACAATTAATTACCAAGTTCAAGAGCAAGCAAGATACCATCAACGATGGAGGCCATGGATCGATCAAACTTGGAGATAGAAGAATGGCGGGATACAATTTTTCTTCAATAAACTTTTATTTATTTTTGTCTTTCATTGATGTTGAATATTTTGTAGATTATAATTTTATCTGCTATGAATAAGGTTTTTAATATACGTGTAGTTTAGATTGAATCTCTTTCTATTTGATTGGCACCATATGAATTGGTTCATTATATTTTATGCGTTCATATATAATTACTTGATCAGTAATTAACTGAGATAATTTATATGAAATTGGAAAATGGATTATAGATTTAGATCTGAATATAATGACATGTGATTATGTTTATTCTTCCTCGGATTGAATTCATAATTTGTGTATAGGATAGGAATATACCTATATGCCATGTGTAACCAGTTTGAGAATTTGATGTTAATGAATTTATTCTAATTTAATTTGCATAGGAATATAGTAAGTTAGTTAGAATGAATATTTTTATTTACTATTGGAAGAGGCTGATAAATAAAATTAAGTATTCATGGTTAACAATTCATCGTGACTGTATAATTAAATAGAGAGTTAGGAGATTTAAATGAAGCATGGGATGAAATTGAATTTTTAATTATATTTATTTATGTAGTTATATTTTATTATTTAGTTATGTATTTTTAGTGTTTAGTTTAATTATTAATTTTAATTAATTCATCCGTATGAATAAGATTGACTTGATATAAAATTGGTATTTGGGAAAACAATTGAATTAATTCCTCGTAAAAACGATATTCTTCTTGTCACTATATTAGTTGATCGGATCGCGTATACTTTCGTGTATTTCCTAAGTAATAAATTTAGGCAAACATCAAGATATCCTCATTAAACAATATGGGGGTCCTACAGGATGTGCACCAAAAATGTGTACACAATGTCTTCCAAAGTCATCGTCACGATATGTTGATAATGTTGCAGAATTACATAGGATTCCAGAATTGCACTTACCTCTTTCATATTATATGATGCTTTAATTGGACGGGCGGCAATATGCCGTGGAAGTTGCTGTTGAAACCAAGGATGTTTATGTATTTCAGGAATCGATACGCGGTTTGCTGGATCGATGATAAGAATCCGCGCAATCAAGTCGCGAGCACCAAGTGACAAATGATTTGGGAATGTGTATACACCACTCTGAAAGCAGAGTATACTTTTATCTTATTATGGGAGAAACAAATACCAGAGGTAGGAAACAAATTAGTCGAAATAATTAACAAATTCAGTTTAGCAAACCTTTATCTTTGCATATAAGCCAGGAAGATTATCATCATCAAAAGGAAGTCTTCCACATAAAAGAGCATACAAGATAATACCGCAACTCCAAACATCAACTTCCGGACCAGCATATAGTTGTTTAGCAATGACCTATCTCAGAAGTATTTCATATCAAGTTAGAACCAAAGCTTATTATTCCAAAATGTATATGCTGTTATTATAAGTAAGCCTGCACCTCCGGAGCAGCATAATTAGGGCTTCCGCAGCTTGTTTTGAGAAAATGACCATCATGCATGATATTTCCTAAGCCAAAGTCCGCAATTTTGACATTACGTTCAGTATCTAAAAGTAGATTCTCTGGCTTGAGATCTCGGTGAACAACCATGTGAAGGTGGCAACATTCTACACCTGAAATAATCTAATCTAACACTCATTAATATTTCTATATTTCTTGTGCCTGAAATAGAACTTATAGGAGCATGAGTTACATATAACTTATTACAAACAAGAATAGGTTACAAATAGTTGCATGAAAACTATTATTGAAAACTTCTTACCTAATGTATTTGAGTTGGGTTAGTCTTACAAATAAATTAAAGGAACCAGATATCATAGGAACTGGAGTTAAAAAGACAAATATATAGTATAAATATAGTTACAAATGTAATATAACCTGTCATAAATTTTTATAAGCATGAAATACTGATTTCTTCAATTTATCTTGCTTCTAAGGATCTGCTTCGTATTTAGTATTTTATTGATTCCTCACATCTCTGATACAATGTGCTAAAATTTTCCGAAGTTGGGGCTTGGTTCCTTAATGTATTATTTGCTCAAATCAACTGACTTAATGTAATTTGAGTTATATTGTCACCTAACGCATGTGATGATAATAGCAGTCATCCAATGCCTAATTATTATATACGATATTAAGAAAATTATTGAAATCATTTGTTTGCCCAGAAAGCATGTTCCAAGTGTCTGAGATGCATTCTCAATAACTCATATTAGTATATACATCATGTATTAGATATACTTGACCCTTATAAGAAGATTACACAGTTTTCCACGAACACGCTGCCAAACATTTAAAAGCATTTAAAAGAGTCATTAAAGGAGAAAGGACATTGTAACTTGCTCTGCATGCGTGTAAACGATAAGAGTAAAATTAAATGTTAATACATGTGCAATTTTACTGTAAACGGAGTAACAGAATATGCCCTGATCCATGCACAAAAACAATAAAGTTTTAATAGGAGGTTTGCAAACGGATCAGATTCCATGTTAATAATGACTTCAAATTATTAGTACGGAAGCTGCCTAGTTTGGTATGAATCTCAGTCTCTTTCTCTTGTCATTTCCAGCCAAGTGAAGCTCATACAGCACCATTTGAGAACCAATATGGTGCCAATACCTCAACATTTGAATATTTGACTTCAACAATTTCTTTGTTTTTATTTCTATAACTTGTATATTCCTTTTACCATTTGCTTCTCTTCATTCAGTTCAGCTGCGCTGGTTGTGTTCCCTTATCCTGCATTTAATCGATTTCTCATTTCTGACTTGGTTTAAATTGTTTTATATTCCTGGTTTTTTTTGCTTTACATAGACTATCTTCTAATATTGTAATAATACTGACTGAGTTACCAAGTATCGAAGGCTGAGTGTGCATGGCCGAGTGAGAGCGGCCGAGCATGGGGACCGAAAGCCAAAGCAAAAAATGTCAAAGTACAGATTGCCAAGTGCGAGTGGCTGAGTGCACATGGCTGATTGCTAGTGGCCTGAAGCCGAGCGCCAACAACCAAGCATGAGTGGCTAAGCATCCATAGCCGAGCACGAGTCTAGCACCAACACTTAAAAAAATTCAATAAATTTCCTCGGCCCGGACTAAGGAGCTAGTATTCTGCTATGGTTCGATTACCAGTTTCCTGATGACCATTCTAATAAAGGAAAATAGCACAACAGCTATCCTAGTAAGATACGGCAAGCTCTCCGATTCTCACAACTCCTATTACATGGGAGGCTTTTTTTTTTTTTTGGGGGTGGTGGGGGGGGGCAAGTGTGAGGATAGCAAAATATGACCAACCGGAAGACAACACATATATAGGCCTGAGGGGCATTACAGTCATTCCATTTAGGGGCGTAATGGACTTTTCAGGTAGCTTGTTTGCACCTTTTCTATTAACTAATTTCGCTCAACAAGAAACTACAGATAAATCCAGATAAAGAAATACTCTTTCCTCCTCATTCTAAGACCCGAACTAACTCCTACACCAGAGGGGCCTCCCAGGGACTACTCTGAGGGTCCTTCTAACATGTTCATGATCTTGCAGAAAAAGACTTGCAATATGGAACCAAGGAGTTTCTAGATGGAGCCAGGTCCAAGCTACATGGTCATGTTCCAGCTCCAGGCAACTTGTTTAGAAGAACAATTGAAACTCGGTCTGTGAAACGGATTTTAATTCTGATATTTCCTTAGAAAAGATGAGGCCTTTTCATTTTCTAGCAAAAATTCAATAAAAACTTAATATATGGATTAAACTGAATACTCTAACTTGCTAATACTCTAAATTTAGAGAACCAAAATATTTCATTGTTGTTTTACATATAGTTCCATAACATTTAAACTTAGTATTGGATGCTTAAACATCACATTTGTCCTATAGAACAATCAACTCGTTGATTCAACTAAAAAATTTCTATACATTTAGATTCTTAGAGAAATCCTATCCTAACTTTAAACACTCAAATAAAGCTCCCCAGAGTACCACATGTTAGCCTATGTAATATATCGCGTACCTATATTGGTTCCACAAATCGAAATGAACCACGTTCTAGATAACGCCGAAACAAAACATAACATTCAAATATAAATATTGACAGACCTTCCTTTTAACTGCTAATCTCAGTCTAAAGCCTCGTCTCTTCAACAGTTACCCAACTATATATTGTAACTGTTAAGATAATAAGCAATGACACTGTACCGAGATCATAACAAAAAACCAGAAAATCAGGATCGATTATATTAAATAGAGAAGAAAACAAGTCAAAAGCAAATTATTCTAAATACCAAAGTATCCTTGCTAGTACCTGTTGAAAAAAGTGGCGAGCCTCGGCCTCCTGGAGTCTACCATTCTCTGTAATATAATCAAATAGTTCACCAGAATTCATATACTCCATGACCATATAAATGGTTGACTGAGTCTCTATGACCTCAAAAAGACGTACTACATGTGGATGCGAGAGTAGCCTCAGTATATTGATTTCTCGTCTCACTAGAACAACACCAATATGAGGAAAGGATGTCACACGATGCCATATAGATCAAAGAAATAGCTTTAGGTGTGAACTAACATCTTAAAAACAAAACAAGAAAGATGATGAAAACAGCGAACAAGTGGAAGCTTTTAAGAACTATGCTGGGGAAAGAATAAAAGAAACAAGTTTACAACCACAAAGTTTGTGATTAAAAATCTCTGCCCATAAGACCATAAATAAAGAAACAACAATAAATTTGCTTAAGAGTAATACAATACTATCCAAATGTACAATGTACCTCTTTCTGCTGCTATGTCATTAATTGATTGACGATCAAGAATTTTTATAGCAACTTTGATCCCTGTCAAGGTATGATGTGCAAGTTTCACTTTACCAAATGCACCAATGCCAAGGGTTTTCCCCATCCTATAATTCAGTAGACTCTTTTGAGATGATTTTGTCCTCTTAGCAATACTTCCATCCATTTCAATGCAGCTGGCGGTAGATTAGCATAATTTTAGTAGTAGTAGTGATCCACAAACAAACACAATATAATCCAGTGTAGCATAGAGAGTACACTAAACCACAATCTTATTACGCTCTACAATCTATATGGCCAAGCAGAAAATCTGAATGATGTGGCCATAAGAAAATGAAACTCTACAATCTATTCAAGAAAATGTTGATAAAAATAAAAATAAAAAAAGGATAGTTATTTGTTCTTCAATGCTAGCCACTTCTAAATATTAACAAAAGGAATTAAACAAAAATGATGTGGGAGGTGTATCAGTACATTATCATGTATTACAGTATCAGCTTGGTTCACAATTAAATTTTCAATTAATTCCTCGTCCATTCAAGGTATCTAATTAAAAACATAAGCATCTTACTGCTATGAATATATGACCATGATGATAATTGTTAACTTAAAGATGATGACGATAATAGTAACACTATCAATTTGAAATAAAGATTAGCATATTAATGCCAGTAAAGCAGATGTTCCTAACTTCCAAATACTGTTGTTTACTCATCTGATAAAAAAGCAATACAAACCAGATGATACAATTAAAAAGTTAAAAAATAATAGATGCAGATCAAACGCTCAGTTCACCAAGAACGAAAAGGCAAAAAAAAAAGCTAGCAAATCAGTGTAACATATATCAATAAAAATCCTAAGACTGGAATTGGAGAAAAAGAACATCACTGATATCAATCAAACAGTAACAGAAACACAAAATAAAGCAAAATCCAGTTTATATATATCATTTTACGCGAAATGAGTATAGATACGCACCAAATTGAATGTCTCTGAAATCCTTGATCCTATAGAAAATTCGAAATACGGTAGGAATACAGAAAGAAGAAGAAGGGATGTATAATTTAGAGAGGAATTTTTGCAAGAATTATATGCTTATATTGATAAATCTAAGATAATATAGTCTAGAACATAACGCCGGGCCAGATGAAACAGGACGAATAAGCGTGCGAGTACAACAATATATACATATATATGTATGTACAAATATGTATAGAAAGAGAGAAAGAGAAAGATAGTGGTGTGAGAAAGACAAAGGAAGAGAAGCAGACAAAAGTGAAGAAGAGAGTGGCATCTTTTCAGGCTTCAGCTTCCAACTTTTTAACTTGAAGAGGGAAATAGGAATGTCACGACTTTCCTTTCCTTTTATAATTAATAAGAGATACTCCCTCCGGGATAAAAGTTGTGGAAATGATAAAATTATTCATAATAATAATATGTTATTAATTATTTTTAATATAAGTATGAGAGTGATTTTTTAATTTTTTTAATTTAAAATATTTTCAGCACATAATTAATTATATTTATTAAATATAGAGAAATTATAATAAGAAAAATATGAGATATTTAATGATATGGGTATAATAAAAAAAATATGTAAAAATTTAGTTATTAAAAGAAAATGAACATTTAACATTAGACTAACCAAAATAATAATAAAGACGAATACTAAGTAGTTTTAGATGCATAGATACTAAATAAATAATTATATAATATCGATTGTTTATATTATCTTTTCATTAGAAAAAAAATGTTATTTACTAAATAGAAAATAATGAAATAACCAAAGTTATATTTAATATTTTGGGTATTATTGAAAACTAAACAATTAATACTTACTCGAAATTTTTATTTATATTAAGAGAGAAAAGTATTTTTATAAAACGACTTATATTAAGAGACGGATAAATTATCAATTTTTTATTTTAAAAATCGTAATCCCGTAAGATTACTTTAGTTGATTAGTCGTATAATATTGTCTTTTTGAGCAAAGTTTATAGAAAAATTCGTTTTCAACATCTGTATTCGAAAAAAACGGATATTATTCGTATTAAAAAAAAGTTGATTATCCGTATTTGGTTTAAAGGTATCCGCAAATAAACAGATACAAATACGGATATAGGTGTATTTGTATTCGTTTAACATCCGACCGTAAATATATCCGACTGATAACGGATATCCAGATTTGAATCTTTATCCAGAATTCCTATCTAAATAACTTTTATATATATATATATATATATATATATATATATATATATATCAATAAGGATCTTAGGCTCACCCCCAAAAAGCTCACCCAAGCTCACCTATAAAAGGTTCAATTTTTTTCCCTCTCTCCTCACCGTTCAGACGCGAACGATAGACCCGACTCTCCTCTCAAGCTCTCCTCTCTCAAGCTCTCACGATCTCTCCTTCCCTCACTTCTCACGATCTGCGAACTGGAGAGATTCTCTCGCTTCTCAACCCAAACTCGCGACCCTAAATCACAACCCAAGCTTTAGCCCTAATTTTCGCCCCAAATCCCAAAACGAAGGTTCGCCCTAATTTTGTTGGGGGATTCACTCTTTGATCGACACAGAATCTGCTCAAGAACGGCCATTTCCTCGATTTTTGCCTCCCAAAACATCATACGCAAGTACTGGCTTCTATCTCTCTTCAATTATCAACAAAATTTTGTGTATTGCTATTTACGATATTTTAAATATTGATTTGATTATAGGCATCAAAGATAAGGTGTTTTAAAACTGCTGCACATAAGGTGTTTGAAAAATTGGCTCTTAGAGGTTGTCAAGCCACTTCACAACTCTTGAGCCACTTCACACCAAACTCGCAGAATTGTGTAGTGACTGATCGGATACTACTCAATTATCACAAGAGAGAGAGACTAATGTTCTACCGCTAATTAGGAGAATGGTCTTTGCCGTAAATAAGTTGCAAAATAGTTATTTGTTTAAATGCTGTTTAACTAAATTTCTATATAAATAATGTACCGAGGTTTAGTTTGTGAGCAACAGAGAATAAATAAAATAATATTTTTAGCTTCTTACGCTTCATATATGGTCAAGCAATGAAGTAGATAACTAAAGAAGCTGTTGATTTTGTGAGAGACTAGTGATTATTATATAATATTTGACAGCAATATTTTATTTAATTTTGTATGGGCAGGATTTTTACAAATGGAAGGCATGAACCATGAAATAGATAGTTGTGGGGATAAAAGAAAGTTGGTGTGACGATAAAAGAAATCGTCTCAAACTTAATAATCAGAAGCTAGCTTTACTTATTTTGAATTTGCTACATGTTTAAAATTGACTTTGGTATTGGTTTAAATTTTACTTTGTTATTTTTTAAATGTAGAGTGGAGCATCAAATGATGATGCTACTCAGATCCAAGTGTAGATAATGATGATAGTGATTCAAACCTGTGTGATGACATTTATTTATCTTCTTTAAGTTTCTTAGAGTGGCATAGTTTGTGGTCAAACAATTAAGTCAGTTTGCTCTCTTTCTCTACTTCCCTCTGTGATGTATAGACATAATAGAACCTGCTTTTTATGCTAAACTTGTATAAAATAGTAAAAACTTATCTTCTTTAATTATACTCTATTTTATTGCACTTAGCTATTGCACTTAGCAAACTGCATTGTTATTTTTTACTGTACTCTATTTTTGACTCTACTAGAACAAATTTCTTATGTAAAAATATTGCAATATCTTTGTTTTATCTATTTTTGACATACTCTATTTTATCTTTGTTTGCATTGCAGCTGTACATGTAGCTTAAAAGATTACAGAGAGATGGAGTATGAAAGAAAGTGGAACATTTGTCATTCAAGCTTGTTATTTGACTCAGCACTATATTTGCACTTGTGGAGCACTTGTGGATGTATTTGATTTTAGTTAGGCTAAAAGAACTCAGTAGCTCTTGATTTTGGAGCACTCGTTATTTGACTCACACTATAATTTTGAATTGAAACTCTGTAGCACTTGTGGATGTATATCAAGCTCGTTATTTGTATAGTTTCAGTCTTTTGTTGATGGTCAAAAGCAGATTTAAGGAGCATCATGTAGAATTTTTCTGTCGCTTATGAGACTTTTCATTAAGATTATCCCAGTGTTTTTTGTCATGTCATCATATCTTTATTGTCACTTAGCAGACACGTACTCTTTTTTATTTCATACAATTTGACTCGGGCTAAGCTATAGATGTAAAGCAGTCTAAAAGCTAAATCTGTAAAGCAGATTTAAAAGCTCCATAACATCACGAGACACTACACAAGCTAAATCTGTAAAGCATTCTAAAAAGTCATTTTTCTTCAACAAGATCATCTAAAATAATAACAATCCTCACATGAATTTAACATGAGCCAGACATACATATCCCTAATGCAAGTAAAATAACAAATTATTGAATATGAAATAACAAATTCTTGGATAAGGTTACAACAAATTCTTGGATATTTACTCGATCTACAATAACATGAATAAAATCAATAACCAAGAACAAACAAGTGCAATAATAAATTTTTTCCTTCTATTGTTGCTCGTCAGACGACGTTTCTCTCATCTCTTGCTCTATTCCGTTAATCTTTCAAAGTAATATCGCATTCATGGCTGCAAATACAAAATAGAAAAACACGATAAAAATGAGACATGTTAATGTAAACTCTTATGGAAGGAATGCTACTTCCTCTTTTGCAAGAGACTAACATCTTAATACTTGGCGATAAAATGAGACAAAAGTGTCACCAAAATATGACACTTCAATTACTGACCCACTAAATGTTAAAAAAATGCTTCAAACCTACGATTTATGAGTTAAACACTGATAAAAAACATACCAAAGATGATCATCTAAAACACACCCAAAACAGGTTCTTAATCCAATTTCGTTTAACACAAACAACTTAAATTACTTCACATAACATGCGTAAAGGCATATGAGAGAGAAAGAGGTACTTTTAGCAGCTATGCACTAGTCACTTCATTTTGAGTATTGTATTGGTAGCGGTAGACCAATAAGGTTGTCTCACTCTGTTTGTCAGCATAGATTATATATGAAAAAAATTCTAATTCATATTGCTTAGGAAAAAACAAACCTTTTATGGAATACTCCTATACTTGTTAATGTAGTCTTTGATTGACCGCTCAGATTCCAAGATTGCCTTGAAAGACCGATGAATTGTAAGAAATATGAGAAGTAAATAATCGCAAAGATAGATAAATCAAGAATTAAATGAAATGGCCATTGCCTCATCGCTAACACCTTTACCTTTATCATGAGTACACACACACTCACGTAAAGGAAACCCACTTGATAAGCCATAAATTTTGTAAGGTGTTTTATAAATCGACACTTAGAGGTGTTTATGTTCCTATTTAATCAAATTCGTGTATTTACGCTCTTCTGTTGCTCACAAACTAAACCTCGTGTACATTAATAAAATTCACCTATTTATGCTTGACAACCTCTAAGTGTCAATTTATCAAACACCTTATATGCAACAGTTGAGCAAAAGGGTTCATACATGTTTTATGGCCATATAACATGCGAGAGATACAACTTCTGATTTGAATCACAAAGTAACCTTATCTTTGATGCCTATAATCAAATCAATATTTAAAATATGCGTAAATAACAATACACAAAATTTCTGTCGATAATTGAAGGAGAGATAGAAGACGTACTTGCGTATGATGTTTTGGGAGGCAAAAATCAGGGCAAGTCATTGCGAGCAGATTCTGTGTCGATCAAAGAGTGAATCTCCAACAAAATTAGGGCGAACCTTCATTTTGGGATTTGGGGCAAAAATTAGGGCTAAAGCTTGGGTTGGGATTTAGGGTCGCAAGCTTAGGTTGAGAAACGAGAGAATTTCTCCAGTTTGCAGATCGTGAGAGCTTGAAAGAGGAGAGCTTGAGAGGAGAGCGACAGAGGAGAGTCGGGTCTATCTAGGAGTGAGCAAAAAACGGATAAAATCGAACTACCAAACCGAACCGAATTATTTCGATTTTCAGTTTTTTTTTGGAATTTCGATTATATCCGAATTATTATTCAGTATTCGATTTCGGTTCCGGTTTTCAAAAACAGACTATTCGGGTACCTGAATAACCGAAATTTTAATATTTAAAAAATTAATTATTATTTTATTAATCATATTATGATATTATCACTATTAGTCTATTCCCCATTTCCCCCATTTCGATTCACTCCTAACTCTATCAGAGTCAGAGAAGAGACTCAGACTATTCCCCCATTTTATTTTCTGAGTTTTCCCCCAAATCCCAATCCCATTTTGCCCTAAGTTCTTAAGTCTTAACCCACTCGTCACGCATAGCGGCGGTCATTCACCTTAGATCTAAGAACTTAGATCTCCGATTCTCACTCACCATTCACCACTACTCGATCGACTCGCCTCGACTTCGTCGTCACCAATTTCGTGTCTCCCCATCATAACCACTTTACAAGGTCTCCTTGAAACTGGGGACAAAATATTGTGCATTGAAGGCATTTTCAGGTTAGTCCTACAGCTACAATTCGTTTTAGTACTTGATAGTTGATAGAACTCCATAAATGACACTAGTACAGTTATGCAATTTCATATTCATGCTTTAACTTGTCCACCACTGTAAAGTTTGTAATTTGGTGATGCAGTGGGACTCTTTTAGCGAAGTGGTGACTGTCTGACTGAGGCAAAAGAGGCAGGGTACACTGAACCAGATCCAAGGGTTGATTTATCTGGAAATTGGAAAGGTATCAGTTGTTTATTTTGTCTCATGCATCTTCACTTATTTCATTCTAATTGAAAACATTGTCTGACTGTCGTGGGTTAAAGTGAAGAATCGCATTGATGTGGAGGAAGATATCGACTTTGCTTCTAAACTTGAGTGTGGTAATAATTATTATTTTTGTTTATTGTCTCCTAATTATTATTTTTGTTTATTGTCTCCAATTTGAGTTCATTATCTACTAATTATTGTTTTTGTTTATTTTGTTCAGCAATATCCAACTTGAGCATTGGTACTAATGATGTCAATGTTTCCGTGACTCAACTTGATTAATGAGGTAATGCCATCCTATTGAACAACTAAACTTCAAATGCATTAAAATAAGTTTACAAATAATTTGTAATTTAGACAAATACCATGATAATTTGTAATTGTTCTCTGCATTAGGAGCCATGTTTGATAATAATTACTCTTAATTCTTAAATCCATTTAAATGAAAGAAATTAAGACAAAGTAGAACTGGTGAGTAACATACAGATGATTTTGCACAGACCATCCACTTAACTGCAATTGTTGTTCTAATTTTATTCTACATAGTTGTTCTCTGCAAATAAGAATGTTGAATTAACTCGCTGCAGTCATTGTTGTTTCTCGCAGCAGCAACAAGAATGTTATATCATTGTTGTTCTACATTGTTGTTCTCTGCAGTCAGTAATGTCTAATTTTAATACTGTTTATTTGATATTCTGCAGGTTTATAATGTTGGTTGTTGGCTTGTTGCTGTTGTATGTTGTTGCTGTTGGTCCGATGTAAGTGATGCTATACCGGGTTTGATTCTCGCATGCACCATCCACTTAACCGCAATTGTTGTCGTCTGCCGGTCTTCGCTCGCTGGGCGATGCAGTTGATGCTTTGAATCATGATACTAAAAAGTGAAGACTGGAGCTTGTTGAGCTGTTGTTGCATCTGATAGTTGACTAGTTGTTCATTGTAGAGTTCGCAAAGGTCATTGTAATTTTTTTAAAAGTTGTTGTTGAAATGTTGTTGCATCTCATTTCGCTTTTTCCATCTTGTTGTCGTAATTTTTAAAAGTATAACTTTCATACTTTGGGCTTGTTAGTTGTTGCTTTTGGACACCGGATGTTGTTAGTTAAACTGTTAATTTCTTTGGATGGTTAAATTGATTGTTTGCTAAACCGCAAGTCCAGTAATAATGGATGCTAAATGTAATATTTGTCAAGCAGTAATTGAAAGTTTTTTTCTAATTACCAAAATTACAATTCTAGAATTCTAAGATTCTAGAATTCTGTTATTATCAAATTTCTTGGTTATTAGTTCTGGATAAAGAAAAATCATCATTACTTGATTTTCTATTATAACCTAATAATAGCTTATTCGATTGGTTATATAACCGAATGATCACTCCTAGGTCTATCATTCGCTATCAAGGGTGAGGAGAGAGGGAAAAAAATTGAGCCTTTTATAGGTGAGCTTGGGTGAGCCTTTTGGGGTGAGCCTAAGATCCTTATTGATATATATATATATATATATATATATATATATATATATATATATATATATATATATATATCTGATCTGTCTTAAGCGAACCTTAAGAATTAAAGATTTGATTGTCATTTTGGTGTTTATGGCGACGGCTCGATCCGCCGCCATACCATGTAGTCTTTACACGGGCCTAACTGTCATTATGTATAGACATTCAAAGACGCACTTAGATCCTTAGTTCGCTTTTTAAGGTTCGCTTAGAGACGGGACCATCTATATATATATATATATATATATATATATATATAAGCAAAATAATTTTTTAAAGTGGCATTCCTTATATAATAATTAGTTTTCATTAAGATACTTAAAATTATTTTAAAATATATTATTTCACTTCTAAAAAGTAGAAAATAACACTTTTATTTTAATATTAATAAAATGAAATAAATTTATTTATGTATAGTTAATAGATTTTTACTATTATAAAGTTAAAATATCTAAAATATATAATTTACCAACAAAATTATATACTAGAATAACAAAACTATAGTTATTAACTTGTTATAAGTTTTTTACTTTCAAAACTTACTTGCAATGTTGGGAGGCGGGAACAATGAACAATATAATTTTATTGTTAAAATGTGTTAAGTTAGAATTAATTTAGAATTAATCTAGGAGGGGGTTGAATAATTAATTAATGTTTATGAATTTTCGGGTGGAGGGAGTATTTTTCACTTTCATTTGCCCAATTATTTAAACATTAGAAGTTCAAATATTTAAAGTAAGTCTAAAGTAAATTTTGGATCAAGTTGGATTAACTAGTTGTCAATTGTCACATATACTCGCACTCTCCACATAAATATAATGAAATAAAATAAACTTTTATAATTATATAAATTGTAATCTATGTATTGAGGATAAATTACAAATAAAAATTTCCATAAACATATTATTAAAGTTTTAATCAAGTATTCGAGAAAAAATAATTAAATATTCAATGTAAACTTTTGAATCTAATTATAAATTATAAATATTCATATATACTATAGTATTACTCCACACACATAAAATGGACATCTAAACATTAATAAGTAAAACATTCATTTTAAAATTGAGGATTTCAAAAATTATGAAAACTTATTTAAATTGTAATTTAAAACATTGATTATTATATTTAAATATTTATTATAAATAAATAAATTAACATTCATTTATTAATAAACTATATTTTAAAACCCATTATTTTTTATTCTAGTTATAGTCACGGCTGTAAATGATAACTGGAAAACACGTATTCGTCCGCATCCGTATTTGAAAAAAAACCGGATATTATTTGTATTCAAAAAAAAAAATGAATATTATCCGTATTCGGTTTAAAGGTATCCGTAAATAAACGGATACGAATACTGCTATATCCGAATCCGTATATATCCGTTTACACTCCTAGGTTCTAATAACAACAATAAGTTAATTTGTAAAAATTTATAATTATTATATATAAAATAAAAAATAAAAAATAAAAAATATGCTATTTAAAAAATTATTGGACATTTAGCTAGGAGTAATATTTAATTTTAACAGTAATCCTTCCGTTTTAATACTAAAAATATTTTTTTTCAATATATAGTTTAAATAAACTCAATATACTGTTATTCCATCATTATTACATTTTTATAAATATACCTATATTTTATAATTTGGGGAGGTAATTAGTGGACGTTTTACAATTAAAGACGGATTACTCCCTCCGTTTTTTTTAAAATGTTGTTTTAGAAAAGTATTTTTGTCGCTTAATATTTGTCGTTTGAGAATTTAATTAAGTATTAATTTTTTAATTTTTAATATTATCTCAAGTATTAAATATAACTTTATTTCTTTTAATATTTTTTATCCAATAAATAACACTCTTTTTCTAATATAAGAATAATATAAATAATTAATATTATATAATTATTTTTTTAATATTTATACACAACTCTAAACCCACATTTATTAAGTGAGTACTTTTTTATTAGGACCAGGAGTGTAATTGCATTTACTATTGATTCCCAAACAGAAAGCATAAAGATAGTATGCTTTCAATACAGATTCCCCATCACTAAACTTTGATAAATGCTAACAACTGTCCTGCATTTATTGTGTTTAAAACAATAAAAACATAAAAAAAAAATTGATATTTTTACGTAAAAATAATGATTATATGAAGAAGAAAATTATGCACATGATTTTAGCTCACACGTGTAGGAGACTCGTTAACTATTCATGTGAAAAAATGTTATTTTTTTAATTTAAAAATATCAATTTTCAAAATTAATCATGCTATAATTAATTTTAATTTTATTAAGTCATAGAAAACTTGTTGAACACATTTAAATACTCCATAGTTTACGTAGAACTTATTAAATAAATTGGTAACAAGTGGCGTAAAATACTGCTATCATATGATCGTTTTATATTTCGTACACACATGGCATAACAAGTAAGAATTAATTATGTGTTAAAAAAGAATTAAAATATGTACTACAAGAAAAGGTCAATAATTGAGTCAGAGTTTTTATTGGACAAGGGCCATTCCAGCACAACACTCCTTCCTCCGTCGACACGTGGCATCAACCCATCCTCTGTGTTGGCCGCCAATGCCTAATCTTCCAAATTCTCCACGGCCCACCCAGAAATTCAACCTTCTTTTCTTCGTCGGTTTGGGTATAAATAGAGAAATTGGCGAGATACTTGCCAAAATAGTACATTTGTTAATTAGATTTTGCTTCTTTCACAGTATTTGGTTGTGCTTATTTGAGCTCGATAATGGTTAGTATGAAGTTAATTTTGGTCAATTGACCAATATAATATTAACATGTATATCGGGATGTGATCTCTCTTTGCGTGTCAGCACTGTATCGATCAATTAACCAACTTATCATGAAATTAACTTCATGATGACCAAATCATTTGATTTTTTGGGGTTATAAAGGCATACATGTATAAATGCCTTATTTATAAACTTGTTTGGTGATTTAGGCATTTATACATGTATGCCTTATTTTACGTCTAAGATTGGTTATTGTTTGGTAAAAAGACTCGATTCTCTCCATCTACAGTCAGCTTATCAGTTATCAGATAGCACATATAATATAAACTAGTCTATAAATTATTTCTAAAGGGAAAGTAATTTCAAAAATAGAGAGATTTATTTTGTAGTTCAATTGGTTGAGTTAATGAATGGAACGCTGAGATTTTTGTATGAGGATTATAAATCTCTAACCACATGACAATGGCGAAAATCTAGGACCTTTTATTGTTGGATTATGGAGTCATAAATATTCTCTTCTCTCGTTGCCAAGTTGTAGGCCACTCTAGTTATTTATATATATTTAATAGATTATGTAATTATAAAATTGTCACCATATATTATTGGTAAGTTAGTTTTTGTTACATTGGTTATAACAAAAATTACATTTTTAACCCTATACCCTACGAACCACGGTGTCGGGCCCACAACCTGCCCAAAAGAGAAGGGCATTTCCCTTCCAAATTTGATATAAAAAAAAATCTCATTTTTTAAATTGGTTTATTGTGTTGCGCTTTAGCTCAAAAAAAGCTGATCGAATAAATTATCTCATTGGGAGGAAATGGGGCGCATTCTGCTCTACCTCTCGCAACAACCCATCGTTGTGGTCGAACGTGGAACATCAATGAAGAACTTCTCAAAACGACTGCTAGGGGTCTTCTATAAGTGCTCTCCAAAGAGCAATTCTTCTCAAAATCTAACTCAAAAGGTACTGAGTTGAAATCTCATTCTAACTAAGGATCTTTGTGGTTTTGGAGGATTCAACTATAGGAGAACCAGAAATAACGGTTAATACGAATAAGAGAAATTATGTTATAGTCATTCTTGTACACTTTGTAATCCAATAATAAGCGTTCATTTTCTTAATTAAATTGCAATTAAACTCACAATCTTTTATCAAAAAGATTGAGCCGAATACAAAGACCCTATTATTACATGTATATATTTTTTGTAGGCCACCACATTTATTATAACCAATTGTAATAAAAAATTATAAAACTTACTGATAATATGTAGTGAGACAATTTCACCCTAACAATATTTAATAAATCACTTTAATGCTGCATATGGTAAACCATGGTCTAAAACTAGTGCATGATTTTTGCAGTATGTAATACTTCCCCTTGATAAAATGAGTTTCATTTTACATCTGACTTTTTTATTGGAATATATATATTTTATGCATTTAAAGTTGGTGGATACCCCATGTCTCAGTTGGTACCCCATATTGCTTACAAAACAAGATGTTCTGGGTTCACCTCGACTCCAAATTATCAATAAATAATTAAATAAAGTCGGTCATAGATATATATAGCTATTAGACATATTATTCTCTTCTATTTTTATGTTGGTTGGGGTTGGGCAATTTTTGCAGTTTACATTTCTTTGGTTGAGAACCGCATGCCAACGGTCTCTTCAGTTCAATTCTGTCACTGACTCAGTATAGTGTTGGATATTTCACATGAATCTCATATTGGATAAATTCAAGAGTGTAGATAAAGTTATCAAGATATGCAGAGTGAAACAAATTTAATATAGGTTAACCTTTTAGGTAAGCGAGAGCCATTCAACACGTTTATTAAATGGGTCTACTACACATGTCACAATTCGCGTGATGATAAATCATGCGGGATGGATCGTACAATTCCACTACATATAGTAGAAACTTTCAGAGTCAAAGTTTGACTAAAACATACTTAGTAGTAATTTTGCTCCCTAGGCTAATACTCCATATTGCACGGCATTGGTTAAATATAGGAATGGCCGAATGGGTTCCAATTTTGTATGCCTATTTTCCTCTACGAAACAGGATTACTGCTATACTATTCATTAATTAATTACATAAACTGCATTCGTATAAATGGAACATTTGCTTGCACGTGGAACCCATTAATCAACAGCGCAGCTATCACGAAACAGAACACAAGGATTAGATTACACTAGTGTGCACGTGCAACTCAATGGCGGTCCCCACATAGGCTTCCTCTTCTTCTTCTTTTTTCACAAGTTAACTTTACAATTTAATTATACATACTACGTAATTAAGAAAATGAAAACTAAAAAATAGGAGGGTTCAAAGAGTTTGAACTCTAAACCGAAGCCAAGATTGATTTTAATGCTAGCTGTAAGATTAATACTAATTTTGATCGATATGAATAATATTATTTGTATTATAAAATTATATTCCACTTGGACACGTAATTTATTATGTCATATATATATAAAGTTTAATTAAACAAGTATTGTTGATCAAATTAAGTTGACATGAATGAATGATCTTATTTATGTTATGACAGACATTAAGTAGCTATTCCTATTCAGCGTGCGTACGAGGGAAGTACTGAAAATACAACAGGTAGAGGCAAGCATGTTTTATTTTAAGTAATTAATTCTTTAAACACATAAATTAAAACCCAATTAATTGAGCTTCAAAAGCTGATGATGATCTTAGTACAAGTACAAGCTAAAGTTAATTACAAGCCAATTTGATGATCATTTTGCTCCCTTCCCTGCCACTCATTTTGCTCCATCTCGAACGAATATGTTTCTCTCGTTGAGCTGTTTTTCTCCCTTTAACCAATAATATTTCAACGCATAAAAACAAATCAATCGCCATTTCTCATCACATCAGCTGAACTCAACACTTGAGACTCTTCTTCTTTTTCTTCTTTGTTTTCCCTCGCCGGAATCTGTATACAAGCCGCCGCCGGTGGTTCAACTAATTTGAAGGAACCAAATTTGGGAGTGAACTGAAGTGTAGAAGCTTGGGAATTTGTGTCGAAAGTGAATGAAAAGCTCGAATTGCACGCCGAATTGGAGCTAACTTCAAACTTCTCAAGAGCACTCGGACAATTCTTCCTCCTCTTTGTCTGTCTAAACGCCTCGGCGTCGTTCTTCTCGGGCTTCTCTCCGCCGGTTTTGGTGGCGGAGATCGGCGGATCTTCGCCGGAATCTGAGGTGTTGCCGGGAATGGAGCACGTGACGACCAGGGTTTCTTCTGTCTTAACCTCCGCCATCTTTGGTCAGGGCAGGGTCACGGGCAGAGGAATAAAAAGGTCTACACACAGTTTGTGTGTGTAAACAAGATTTTTATATAAGGTACGATCATAATTACCATCAAGTCCTTGGTTTATTGTCCTGCTAAAAGTAAGATACATAAGATAGGTTCGAGACCAATTAAAATTCACCGATTGACCGAATTCAGCATGAACTAAATAAGAAAGAATCCTTCCATACATGCTTAAAAGAATTTAATTTCTCAACAATTAGCCAAGTTCTACTTCCCTTGGTTTTAAAATTAGATTTCAAATTGGAGATATGTTTTGATTTTTTAAATTATTTTATAATTAATATAATAATTATAAACTAACACGAAATACTCAAAACTTAATTGATAATTAATCTTATCAATTTTTAACTTCAAAAAGTCAAAATGTGCCACTTAATATTACTTGAATAAAATCACTATTAACAGTCTGAAATTTCCATTAAACCTTTACAAATATCATGTTCAAGAAACATAAACTATACACCTGTATACAACTTTGATATAGAGAAGGGAAGAGGGGGAAGAAATTACGGAATTGATCACAAGTAAGTGAGATGGTGAAAAGGATGGAGACTTGCCAATCACTTTTCCATCCATGCTCCAAACTACTACTAATCGACTTCCTATGCGTAGTAATTTTTGGCAAAATAATGTACACATTTACTCGATCGTACTAGATACATACATGCTATTATGTTGTTTTTAATAGTCCCAAACTTTTTCTTTAGAATTCGCAAGAAGTTCCCAACCTTTGCTTCGAGAATCCCATGTTTTTTCTTCCGTCGAATGCTTCAGGCAGAAGTTCTTCAAAACTCTCCAAGAACAACTCCCATTCCTCCTCCTTCATTTCCCCGAAAGAAATTCCTCCACTTTCATGGTTATGATTGTGAACTGCGAAGCTCATGCTCCTTAAAATCCCTCCTATATTTTGATTACTGTCAGTACCACTACTGCTGTCAGCACCGCCAACGCTATCCTCCAAGGCCTCATTTGAATCATAATCATCAGTTTTGTTGTCATGACATTCATCTTGCAACGAAGACATCGAGTTATGAAATCTTCTTATTATCCTTTCAGATGAATATCTTGGAATTTTTGGCGGCTTAACTATCCCTGGAGAGGTCTTTAAGAATTGAGGAACACTGCATACATGATTCAAGCCATCTTCACATTCATAGTCAAATTGAAACATTCCCATATCTTCTTTTTCTTCATTACCGGTATCAGAATCGTCCTCGCTTTTAGTGCTACTTAAGCCAGCCTTAGCAGTTGCGCAAAGATTCTCTAACACACTCAGATTTTCTTCATCTCCACAAAATTCCCGAGTCATCATCTCACCTATATCAGCTAGACAGAGCCCAGCAGCAGTAGCACGTTTCAAGAAAATGGTACACACCACCAGAACCCGGAGAGAAGATTCCCTTATAGAAGGAATCCTAGTCCTTAGAATCTCTGCATCTTTGAACGGATCAAGTTTAGATATATACTCAACTGCAGACTCTGAAAATGGTATTGAAGCTTGAGGCCAATGCAACCATTCAAAATATGGATCATCCAGTGATTCTGGTAAGCAAAGCCCATGATCTATGGGCACCAGCTCAGCTGCCCCAACTGCGTAGCTCTCTTGCCCGTGCTTCACAAGTATGTTGCCGGCATGCCTATCAAGGTTCAATATTCTGACATCTAGTATCCCAATTCGATGGACTGAAGTGACCGAAAAGCCTGAAGGACCCAAGTCCCCAGCATCTGAATCATGGTCTACAAAATGTTGAAGCGAAGCAATTTTATAAGGTGGAGCTAATATGGTGGACTCTGAATTATTAACATGGAATGTAACATGAGAGATTTTCACTAATGCGGTTGGAGGGACACCCGTGAAGCCATCATGGTCAAGAAGATAAGCTGCTAATTCACGAATGCCAGTTTCGCCAACCCTAATGGAGCGTTTCATGCCCGGTTGGCCTAGCATCCGACCAGCAAAGCCTTTTGGATTGTTAAATGCTAAAGGTTCTTCATCTATTGGCTTCACCACTGCAATGGTGTGCCCATTTCGCGCATGCATAAAGTAGGCTCCACCTAGCCCACTTGACACTAGTTCAAGGTTTAAACCAGAGGCCATAGCTATGGCTACCTCGACAACAAGAGCACGAACCTTTGGGGCTCCATGGCCACCAATGATTTCAACCCTTGGATTAGTATCAGAATCTTCCCCGGCATGGGATAGGCATGGAGTGGATGAACTTCTGTGGAGATTAGTGAGTTCAAAGGCATGTTTAATGGAGTGAGAGAGATTGGTCTGGGCGAAATCAAGCATGGTTTGATCAAAGTGAGAGTAAGATTGGCGTTTGCATCTTGGGGGTCGGACAAAGGGCTTGAATTCATGATGTTGATGATTAATAGCTACAGCCATCTTGAAATATTTCATGCAGGATGAGAATGGCTGCGTGCAATGCATGCCAAGTCTTTGCAGGCCCTCTTTTTTATTTTCTTATAATTAAAGTCCTTAGAGGGGTTAAGTATTTCCCTGGAAAATTAGCCTCAACATGTCTGCAAATTCAAAAGTAAGCGAAATTCAGAAGTAAGTTGCAAAACAAAACAGTATATTTCAAAATATATATATATATATATATATATATATATATATATATATATATATATATATATATATATATATATATACTTAAATGTATGTTTTTCATAGTATATATAGATTTCTTATAAATTTTTGTATTTTATTCTTACAGACTTGCAGGTTGCAAGTCAGTCTGTCTGTCCGGCGAGAGGAGGAGAAAAGTAAGTAAAAGGTAAACTTTGAATGTAGATATTTATTCATGTCATGATTCGAAATTCTTAATCAACGGCAACGCATGCATATACTCTGTTATTTATAATCTCAAGAAAGAAGAGAAATTCTTACCGATGAAAATTGGCAAATACTAGCTACAAGATTGATTATCTCAACAGCAAGCGCCATTTTTCAAATCTCCGACCACCTAAAAGATATTTAATTAGGACATATTTGTTGAGATCGATCTTACAATTGTATAAAAGAAGATGAATGATGATCTTGATCTTATATATGAAAATACACGTACCATCGATCCTATAATTCCCTCGCTCCTCCTCCGCTAGAAAGATTGCTCCAATTGACTGCATGCAAAAGAAAAGAAGAAAAATGGAATGGAAGCTAGCTCAATATATATTCATATGCATTTTAATTTCTTCATAAACCATTTTAATTTTGGTCTTGGTCATTTAATTCACCCCATTTGGCATGCATGCATGCAAAATATAATACTACCGTACCTGTATACTTATAATATAAGTCTGATAATTAACATTTCTAAAGCTAGCTAGCTAATTAATGGGCATTAATTCTATGATAATTTATTTAATCTACGACAGATTACATAAAAGGAGAAGATATATAATTAATTTTCAATAATTAAACAAGTGATATGAACGTACGTACCCTGAATACTGGTGAGGCATTCAGGGAGACGAACGGCAACGGGAGAGCGCGAGAGCGAACAAATCCGTCACCGAATAGTTTCAAATGAAGACAATTCCCCCTCCTCCTCCTACTCTTTTCTATATTATTATAAATAAAAATTGTACGGACCCCCCTCCTTCTGGGGACACATCTCTTCCTTTTAATCTCTCTCTTTCTTTCTCTTCCACTTTAACTAACTGTCACACCCGATGTCTTCGCTAACAACTTTCTAATTAAGGAAGCTTTTCCATCTCCATTACTATTCTGTTACCCACTTGTCCATCAAAACACCAATTGAATCATGCCACATACGGTACTGTCATTCAACCAATGGGTCAATTATATGTGTGTATATATATATATTAGTTGAATGAAAAAGAATTTGAAATGCAAAATATATAAATATCCGGATATATAATCCCTAATTTTAGTAGATGGTTACAAGTGTCTTGCGGAGATCCGTTCATTGTGCATGGTAGAAGCCACCCTCTTCTTAGACTAATTTATTCAATTTGTGATTGGTGCTTAAAATATGATAAAGATTTTGAAAAAAAAAAATTAAAAATAAATAAATAGGTCAAATGACATTCTCATTTTGGTTCGAATAAAGTATAATATCAATTTGATTATTATTTTATATCCCCCTTATTTATTGGACAAAAAAAAAAAAAAAATTTACATTTAATACTTGAGATTCAGGCATAGCCGCATAGGTTACCTTATGACAAGTTTTATGTTGTTTTTCCAGGTATGTAAAATTATGTGAGGGTACATAAAATATAAATTCGAGTAAATAAAAAGAATAAAACATATTAATATAAAAAGAATAAAACATAATAATAATAATAATAATAATAATATAATTAAACTTATAGGGATAAAAGAGGAAAGAAAAAATGTGACAAGGGGAAACTTTCAAAGTTAAATTTGATTTCATACCATACAGATGTAAAAGCATGTAATAACTGAATAGGTTTAACAACAGATGATGTTTTATTTCCTTACATTAAACTAATCTGTAATTATTCCCTTCACTTTAGTTATATATATATGACCGTCTGTCATGTCAGATAGAGTGAGATATGCAAAAGGATTCTGGCAACTTAGCTTCACCTGCGTTATCTATCTAGCTTATAAGACTGCTATGCTTTTGGTTCCAGATAGTTGAGTTGCAAGAGGAAGCTTGTCCTGCCCGCCACCTATTTGCTGCTTCTCTGAAATTACACATGCATCTTGTCCTTCAACTTTTCCTGTAGGAGGATATGATCTTCCGCTCCCACGGACAAGATCTTTGATAGTTTTTGTAAGTTCTTTATCTTTCAGCAAGGACTCCAATGTCACGTGTACACCTGAGTTCAAAGTACCACCCAGAAAAACAACATCGTCAACTAAAAATAAAAGATGTATCTAAATTGGAGTGCCTTTTTTCTTTTTCTCATTATTACATTGATACGCTACTTTTTTACTTTATTGTCACAAAATCCAGAGACAGAATCTGGGTTGCTCACGCTGGGAATGGAGAAGGAAAGAATAAACACATATACTCACGGAATCTCCAGTAATGCTTTGGATTTGTTGGATCGTTGATCGTCTCCTCTACTGCAGGTCTTGTCGTGTATTCAACTTTCAATGCCAACAGATCCTGATCAATATATAAACCTGGTTTGTTATACAAGAATAGACATTGTACAATAATAAACATGCATATAGAACACCAAGAGATGCATTTAAGTGATTTAACAAGAAAAATTACAAACTCAATGTTCTGCTCAATTTGGTCTAAAGTTGCAAGTAGTTAAATACGACTTTATGCACCTTCATGGTTTAACAAGAAAATAAACCAAAATGATAAAACCATAGGATTAATATTATACATGCACTCAAATGGAATAAAGGAAACAGTTCACAACAAAAATAGCTTGAGAGAAAATGAACTCAGATCTATTGTAATGCAATTATCCTGAAGCGTGGCAGATCTATTGTAATGCAATTATCGTGAAGTGTGGCAGATCTATTTTGCATGAGCTCAGACATGAGACAAACAACACATCAATGGGATATATCTTTGAAAGTAAAACTTCAACACACTGGTCATGGTACGAATTATGTGTGCATAAATACATATATACCTGATAACAAACACTCCTCTCTCTCTCTCTCTCTCTGCGAGCTTGGACATCTTTATTGAGTTTATTCTTCCTTTTCCCTTTTTTTACGAGTTCATTTTAATTGAATTTCTTTTGAATTATACCTTCCTTTTTAGTATGATAAATGGGCTATGCCTCTAATAAATCCCTTTTTTTGTTTGTGTCCCTCTTTTTTCTTGTGTTTAATAGACTTAATCTTTATCTGCTTTTAGTCATAATATCTTGGAAGTCCACCATGTTCCTAAACTCTCTTTTTGTTTCCAGAAGATAGATAAAAGAAAAATGAGTCAGACAACAGTCCAGAGTGTTCAGGTTGTCATTGCGCACATGTAAGTTGTATCTCCAGACATGGGTAGAGCACCCATGCAAAAGTTTTGGTCAACTTAATTGATTATTTGAGCACTTACTAGTGTGAGAATAACTTAGACAAAGTGGCAAACACATACTGTATAAGTCACTATACCTGAAGAGGGAAGATCGCCCACATTGATGGAGCTTCAACATGTTGCCGTAGGACAAAATATGCAATTTCAGGAACACACTGACTAGGTGGCAACTTGTCAGACCCCATCATAATTTTGAAAAATTTACATCTTCTTTCTTCATCTTCTTCCCACCAAGCACGCAAAGTGGAGCAATCATGGCATGATGGAGCACATACCTGATTAAGTGTACTTGATTAGTTATACCATTATCACAAACAAATTATTCATCATTTTATGGAACAAAAAACACTATTAGAAACCACTGTTTTTCTTTCTTTTTTCTATTTTTACGTAAGAGAACGATAAGAGAACACCAAGTCTTCTGGAAGAAAAGAGGTTAAAATAAACAAGCGTAACAAACTCAGACTCTCTCTTAGCCTGTTCTATGCTCCCTCCAGTCCTCATGCCCAGTGTAACAATCATAATTAACAGAAAAAGGCAGTCACTTGAGCGCTCTCTCACTCCTAGTCTTTTTCCTTTATTACATTGTAGGATACTATAAAACATATTTATGTTGAGTTCCTTCAGCGTCAAATTTACGTAAAAAAAATACCTACACCCTCACCTGACTTTCCAGAATTTCATTTATAAAAAAGGCAATTCAGGAACTGGCCAGATCTTTTCAGGAATCGTTTTTCACTGTTATCAACAATGACACACCTATAGCTTGAGTGATGTTTGTATTGCAACAGTGGAGTTAACAGCCAAACACCATGAAAAGTCTACCATATAGCATGCACAAGAATAGCAACTAAGTCACCACAAATGGAAAAGAGTTTACTTACCGTCATGTAGCCATATTGAGAAGGAATACCAAACTCCAATCCTGGTTCACTTGGCATACGTTGAATGCGTAATCCTATTAGACCCAGTTCTTGCATAACCTGCATCAAATGGTCTATCAAACTTCCCAACTCCAAATGAATTATATATGATACCAAATTAGAAAGCACAAAAAAAGGGTATAGGAAAATAGTATAGAACGAACATACTGGATGAACACAAGAAGGAATAAGGCCTAGATCTTCTCCGCAAGCCAGCATATCTGATGAGTTTAGAAGGGCTGGCAGAGTTTTTAGAGCATTTTGACGCCAGAGACTTTCTTGCCGATGGAAATAGTAGTCATAGTAGAGCCTTTTCAAAACATTTTTGCTGTAAAATTGGAGAATGAATAAGAGATGAGCTGATAAATGGTAGTATATTTGCGATAGATCACGACATGTCAAAGCCTATCATTCCCTTACAAACAGAGAGAAAATTATAGACATGCCATGCAAGAATATTTTTACATTTTAAAGATGGCATAAAAATTAAGCTGATTTCCCAAAATTCGAATATATTCATATATCAATTAGCAAATACCTGTGCTCATCTAAATCCTTGAAACTTGATGTGTCTTCAAGATTGAAACGAGGGTAGAATTTCTTTGGATCTTCTGGATCTCTGATGAGTACTATATTCTGGAATAAAATAGTTTATAAAATAATTACTAGAGAGTATACCGGAATTTATATCAAAACATACAAGGCAGTAAATTTTTTCCCTAAATAGGGACTTGGAGAAGGTACAAAATTGATGTAAATTTTAACTCTATACACAAATTAAGTACCTGAAGAACATCAAAGAGGCCACGCCATAGTTCGTCTTTACTCTCCAAGAATAATGACTTTTCCACACGACTTTAGTATAGAAGCAATTTTTTTCTCTGTGTTGCAATCTTCCTTAAACTATACGGATCATGAGAAGAGATATATTACTTAAGAGCTCTAGGCCCCACTGAAAAGTGGCTAAGGTAATAATATATTTAAAGCAAACAAACTTAGCACAGATATTGATGCAAATGGATGTCTGGAATCAAAAGGTGGGGTCATTAGTTTGGGGGGTGGGGGTGGGGGTGGGGGTGGGAATCGGAACTGTGATCATGAGCACATTCAGAAAACGCCAACCTCATCTCCCTAAAACCACAAAGTTGTTTAATGAGCACAGCAGAAATCAATAAATTGGGGTTAGATGATGATCTGCAAGATGGGTGCAGAGATTGGCCCTGTTCAAATAATTATAAGTGACCAGTCCATGTAACATGCTTATAATCATATGCTACTGTTTGCTCATTACTTGTACTAAATTCATTCCATAAATGAGTGATTCATATTAGATCTTTCAAATCTTAGTCAGACTTACCAGAACAAAGTCTAAATGGTAGGATATAATCATCTTCTTAAAGGAAGGGCTAATAATACCTTTATGTACTAGAGTTAACATAGCCACAGAAGGGTGTGTATACATAGTGCTGAATCGGACCTTGATAGAAACCCTTATCGAGAAATAGTCTTTTGAAGCTAACGAATTCATCCAAATAGCCAGCATCAAGGACTTGCCAACATTTATTTACATGCAACACTGATTTTTCCAAAATGGATCAATTAAGTTACCATTTTTGAAGCATATCCAGGAACAAAACGGCAACTTCTCGGACCTTCAGGTAATCAAGGAATAGTGTCATAACTTCTCTGATATTTAAGTCTTACTAGCTTTCTTCAACATAAAATCTTAAAGCTTCCTACACGTCACTACAAATGATGTGCTAATATTATTTTCTCTCTTAATTCTTTTTGAAATCATTTGATGGAAATACTAATTACAAAAACAATGAATCTCCATTGTGAACCAGAAAGCACTATCATTTACAGGCACAAACTAACCAAAAACAAAGACAACACAGATCAGTCGTGATTCACCATAGAAGGTTAGAAACAGAACAGTGGATGTCTTTCAATGAACGATGACAATCACCTCGTAACGATTCTTCTGATATTCATTCATAAAGTTAGCAGCTATGACAGTCCAAGAAGGTCCAAATATCTCCTGAAATTAAATTAATTATTAAAAAAACGATGTTAATAAGTTAAACTAAAGGAGAAGGGTAAGAAATACTTCAATAAAGAGCAGACCAAATTATATTCAGGAAGCCCTGATTTGACAGTGAACATTTTGGTTTTGCAAGGAACCAAATTTACCTTTAAAGTTTCCTGCAGAATGTAGGGACGGCTCAATCGATCGAAATCCCATATTCCCTCTTTTTCAAGCTCTTCCTGAAAAAGAAGGCAAATAATATATTTTTACTGCGTATCAAACAACATGAAATACTTTTTACTTCTAAGAGAGTAGATTTTACCTCGATTCTTATTTTATATGAAAATAACGGGAAAATCATCTGAACTAAAAAATGTCTATACCTGACTTAGAGGAATAGATGGGCGAATTTCCCAACCAGACCTGTCATTGCATGATCTGGAAGCTCCCAGATTCTAAAGAAACCCAATATGTGATCAATCCGGTATGCTGTGAAGTACTTTCCCATCTGTCATGAAAAGGAAATGAAATTTGACAAAGATATAGTGTTATAAAGAGAATCTGATGTTCAGATATGGAAAGTAAGAAAGATTTGGAATCACAGTATGAAGTGACAAACCTGTGTTAAACGAAAGCACGCCACCAAGCATAGTTGTCTTTCGACATCTCGTCCCAGTTGTAAGTGGGGAATCCCCAATTCTGCCCATTTTGTCAAAATAGTCTGGAGGTGCACCGGTAGAGGTATTCATGCGAAACAAACTTGGATTCACCCAGGTATCCACACTATTTCGGTCAACACCTATAGGGAGATCTCCTTTCAATACCACTCCTTTCTTCCTTGCATATTCTGCAGCTTCCAGTAACTATCATTACCAAACAACATGACAACAGGTCCTTTTGTTTAAGAGAGTTTATTATGAAAAGGGCAGAGCTGCAGAGTAGAGGTAACACTAGTTTACTTACTTGTAAATGCAAATGGAATTGGATATAATAGTGAAAGCAAATTATATCATAGTGGAAGCTGTCCTTCGAGACAAGTTTCTCAAGCTGAAAAAAGAGGAATAAAATAGTTAAGAAGTTTGTTTGACGAAGTAGATTTAAGAAGCAATCATATTATGAATTTCCCAATCAAATCTACTGACCAGAAGGAAAAAAAAAGAAAAAAAAAAGTAGGCTCCTTATCAAAGTACTTGAACTCTCCATCAGCAATTACTCCCTCAGTCCGTTTTTGAGTGATTTCCTTCCTTTCTGAGATGTCCCTTAATAAGTGAACCCATTCCACATATCAATGCTAGGATTTTTCAATTTGAGTATATTGCCCTTATGAATGAGAAGATAAAAAGATATAACTTTAAATATCGTGAACCTCATTTTCATATACCAATGCCTTTCAAAGGGTATATTGGGAAACAGATTTATATCTTGCCAAGTTCTTTTCTTAAATAAAGACCCAAGGAATGTGTGAAATGGCTTTGCCTTTCATTTCAACTGAAACAGAAAAGGCTGAGAACTTGAGGAATAACCTCAAGATCGCTAGTTTCAATACCCATACTTGGGGCCAAATTACCTATAAAAAATCCTTTTCATGAACTACGTGCCAAGTGAACAATGTCCCTTAAAATTGGACAAATGGCTTAATCGTAACACTTGATAATTAATCACTACTTTACATCACTCAAAAGAACAATCTTTTTCCCACCAAACTAAAAGGAAATTGAATCCATCATTACCTTGTTTCGTGAAAAATGAGAAAAGCGGCCCCATTGGCTATGATCTGATGTATCAAAAAAATCACGCATGAAACAGAAAGCTGCATAAGGTTTCAACCAATCCTGTCCCATTCAGAAAAGAAATAGGTAAAAATCCCCCCAAAATAAAATTGTGTGCTTGAAGTTTATATCTGAAAGGTTTACAACTGAATGAAGCTATAACAATTAGAATTTAATAGCATCAAGGAAAGAAAGTGCAACACAATTTAAAATAGTACTCTGAATATAGTAAAAATGGATCTACCTCATTCTGTGAAAGAAAACTCTGGAAGGTACTCGAATTTAATATGATATCCTTCTCCAAATCAAAAATTTTCTTGGCAATTGAGAGCTTTTTAGCCATGGTAGTCTCATAATCTACTTCCTGCACTGATCAATACGATACAATAAATGATGCGGTCATGTTGGACATCAACTTCTCTACAACCTCTTCACTTTGAAAATATAGTAAAAGAGAATTATTCCAGAGGACAACTGCATACAGGTAATACTCCCTCCATCCGAATCTAATGACCCTCTAAGTTGTGTTCGTTACAGACTTCATGATGTATATATTTTTAAGATAGTTGAAAATACAATATATGATATATATGTTTACATCACATCTAAAATCTGAGCCGAGCACACCCAAAAAGATGGTCAGTCAAAATACTACCAAAGAAGGGTCAACAAAGAACTCAATGGCCACAAAGATTAGTAGTAGCTCTTAAATGTTTTTTCCAATTAAACCTCAGATTTTATGTGGGAACTTTGTAGCGGCACAGAATCACGCAACTGAGATTCTATGGTCATCATTGACGTATGCAGGGTTCAAAATCTATAGTAGTATACAAGGTAGAGTAGTTTCTAGTTATTATCAGTCCTCACAAAAGACAAAAGGGATAATACTAGTTTACTATAAAATACAAGAAAGACTAAACCAAGTTGAGAATGCAAATCTTCACTGATAAAAGGAAGGGATGAGAGAATGAGTTGCAAACAAAAAGAATGAGTTTGTAGTACTAGTACGCACCAGTAGTAGCAATGAAGATTGGCACAGCTTATATAAATATAGGAAACACATGACTTGAAGCTGACAAGATTTATACATTAAAATTTTGTCTGACCTTCAAGCAATTCCCTCTAATATTATTTCTTGGTCTTATTTTAAGTATAAACTTATCTCAATCTATATAACATATTATTTATAGAGTTTGGCATGATATAATGTAATTAGACAAGGGGAATTTCACCTTTACATCCAGCTGTTCTCTTGCCTCCTGTATCTCTTTCTGCAAAAAGCAACGAAAAAATAGAATTAAAAATAGATTATTAGGTCACTATGAAACTACTGAAGATTTACAGATATAGTGATTAATAGAGCTGAGAAATAACAATTCACTAACTCAGCCTTATTTTCACAAATATACTATCATTTATGTTATATAACAAGTAAAAAGGATATGATGACCACCTTGATATCTTCCGGGATATTTTCTGAAAGTGCCTGTACTCTTAGATATAATGGGTGCAATGCACATACTGAGAGTGAGCTGCATAACCAAGAAGACACGAAAAGGAAGACATTTTAAGACACCATATAGATCTATAACCAATTTAAATCCTCATATGAATTTCTTTATCATTATTATTCGATTCATCACTTCATCAGCTTCACAACTGAAGTTACTAATAGTCTCCATCTAGATAAAATAACTAATGTGGTGTATAGACTGTTAAATGAGAGGAGTTATTTAAGACAGATGAACCACATTTCTGGTTTTATTTTTCAGACATGATATTACTTTACGTATCTGAACCAACAGGAGTACATAAAAACTGATTTTGTACTCCTGAATTACTCGCAATTTTCAGCAGAATTTAGGAAACCCAAAAGGAAAAGATAAAACAGTGAGAAAAGTGAAAAGTCACAGATATGTAGAACAAAATTCTTCTGAAGGAATAGCAGAAAATGCAAACTATTCGATTCAGATAGTAATTTATGATTTATATGAAAACATGATTACCAACCTGTATGGATATAATCCCACCACATCCTGTTCACTGATGTATCATTGATTGGTAAAAGCTGAACTAAATGGAAGCCCGACTCAACAGCCCAGTCTACAAGTAGCTTCAAATCAAGAAATTCTCCAGCTCCTAGATCGGCCTCTGATCTGATAGAGAACATGGGAATTGCAACGCCAGCACCCCGCCAGGGCATTTCCTTATGGAACACATTAGCAGATTTGAAGCATTCATTTTAGGCCATTATTCATTCGTAAGAAAGTTTATCTAGAACTATTAACTGTTTCAAAAACTTACTCGCATCATGCCATCTGAAAGGATAATATATTTTGCCTGATTGGTTGAGAAGTCAACAAAGAGTTCTCGATTTGGACCTGTTTCTAGAGAAAAGTTTCCCGCCTTGCCATATTTACTGTACTTATACGTGAGCAGTTGTTAAGGAGTACACAAACATAGACAAACAATAGCCAAATACAGAATAATGAATGAAGGCACAAGCCCCAAAAAATTATAGAGGAAACACCCAAAAGGATATTTTATAGGAAAGTCATCCATTCGCATGATACAATTCGCTTGCCAAAGTGATTCACCAGCATAATTAAGTTTAAGACTATCTTGAACCTTCCAGTGTCCCAGCTTCAAAGAGCTACCAATCACATAAATCTGCAGCATTAAAGAAAATCACAAGTAGTAGCTAGTAAAAAGAGATCATAAACAAAGTTTTTGAAGCAAAAAGATAGAAGCATATATATGTTCGAAGTACATCTAGGAGAAGAGACTTACAGCAGTTTCTTCTTCTATGTTTGGGCAGCATATTTTGAATTGAACAACGATTGCATCTGTTAACAATATTCATTTTGCAAGTGTCCAAGATAAGATGAAAGTTTCAAAATTAGACATTATGTCAAAGGAATACCCTTAGCTTCAAATAGAAAAAGCCTTACCATCTTGGTCCAACTTATTCTGAATTACTCCAGGGCTTATCTCAATATCTAAACTAAAACTCCTGCCAAACATGACATTTTTGAATGCACTTCTGAAAGGGAGAGCGTCAGAACCAGCCTGCACTTAAGTAAGACAATAATTTTCAGGTTAAGTTGTAAATGACAAGAATCAAATTGGTTATGCAAACCATTTGGAGATTGAGCAGGTGGGGGCGGTAAACTACCTGAAGTCAACTAGCTCAAGCAAATCCCTTATTTCATTTGAGCCATGCTTGATCTATTACTCAGTTTCTTTTTTAATGCCGGGACTTACAACTAGTAATTAAAGTATAGTATAATAACAGTTCCACTCAGTATGGCATCAGTAATAAACTAATAATAATTTGGAACCTATTAAATGAAAAGCAGGACAGTTGTTCACAAATACTTATATCCTTTTATATATTTGTTAACAAGAATTTGAGCAATGTCTAAATCAAAAGTAAAGTACCTTCTAGTTTAATACACGTAAGGCATTAAAAGGGAAGTCAAGAACACGGATAATTTTACACAGTTTGAATGTCCTATCAATCATAACCAACCTGACCTGTTCAAGCACTAGTTAGAGACCATAGAAAGTGAGGCATAATCTTGCTAATATACAGCCGACGGAAGTTGACTTATTTCAAGTTATTTGGAGTCAGGATGTCAATCAAATGCTTGTCAAAACAAAAGGTTAAACTCTAAGATGTCTAAGACACTTTTAAAATGTTTGTATGCACGTAAATTTGATGTATGGCAACAGTTAATGCAAAGATAAAAGCTTCCAATAATTCCACTTTTATCAATTTCTGCAAGATCCTAAAACTTTTAGGGTTGAAAATTTGTCTTCTTGTCAAAACAAAAGGTTAAACTCTAAGATGTCTAAGACACTTTTAAAATGTTTTTATGCACGTAAATTTGATATATAGCACAAGTTAATGCAAAGATAAAAGCTTCTGATAATTCCACTTTTATCAATTTCTACAAGATCCTAAAACTTTTCGGGTTGAAAATTTGTCTTATTCCACTTCTTGCCCTAATAATCTCATACCTCGAGAAACCATGTGAAGAACAACTGATAAAGAGGAGCCTATTAAAACAAACACAGCATCAAGGTTCTATCAAATTATCAATTGGATCCACAACATTTATTAATTTTCATTTTCAACAGATTCCTTTAGTGGAAAATATCATAAAGTTGATTATCATATAATTTTAATTCACACCATGCATGACTTCAAGCAAATAATAAATGGTGCCTTATATGTAACACAAACAGAGATCTCCTCATAATTGGAAGAATAATTTATAAAATTCAAGAGAGGGAGGGAGAGAATGCACCTGCCAAAGATCATGAAGCTCCACCACATCTCCATCTTGAACCTCATCAGGTAGCATTAGTTTCCTTTTATTTCCAGCTTCCCACCTCAGTACATTTCTTTTGTCATCCACCACATAATAGTTGTACTCACAATGAGCTCACCGCCTTCCAGCCCATATGAGCTCACCGCCTTGATGAGAAGGGCTCAACAATATACCTTTCTTTACATTCCAAGAACCGAGAACTGGCTCCGACCCACAAACCAGAAGACTCTGGCCCCACTGAGTGTAATATGGAATTCTGAAGCTTACATTTGCGGATTTCAGAGATTTCCTATCAGCCAACAACCCCAAGTTCACCATGCTTCCAACAAATGGGTTGACTTCTTAAAATCTAGCAAAACCTTATCAGATTCTGCATATAAATTAAAGTAATTATAGATACCAAAAAGATTCTTACACTACCCAGTCAATAAACAGTAACAACGTTACTAAATCAGAATCTAATCAAAAGTTAAACCATGTTCAACTGCATACAAAATTTGGAATTACCCAACTTTCACTTGCCAAAAACCCAACATGACTAAATGAATTGAAACCATTCAAATTAAGTGTAATCTGAAATACCCAGATTGAACTATATAGAATTGCAATCATAGAGCACTCAACAACCCACCAAATTGGGGTATATAAAATACCAGTTGAGATATTGAGAAATTATTACCTTTGCTTGAATGATTATCAAGAAGAGGAGGGAGTGGATGGAAAACAAGGGATGGGAATCTGAACCCGTTGTTTGTTGGGTTGGTAAAAGGCAATGGTCTGAGCCTCTGAGAGCCGAAGATACATAAATTGAGATTTTTATTGGGGATAAAGTGTAATAAGCAGCGTTTGGAGTGTAATGTGACTAACCATGCGAGAGAGTTGATATTTTAGAGAAACAGAGATTGTATTTTAGTTTTATATTGAAAGAGGAAGCTATTCAATGCAGCTTTCACGGGAGAGTGAGTGACAGTTGTTAATGTGAGCTCCTCCTCCGGACCTCCGAGAGTACGTGTTTTTTATTTTTGACCAATTTCTTTGTTTTAGATGAATTTGATCATTACACTTCATATAAATAGATGAATTTTTGCATTCCTATCTGGTCTAAGTCAGGTTTAATCCAATCTGTATTAAAGAAATAATTTCTTTAAACATTATTTAGCATAGAAAAAAAATAATGGAAGTAGCTTTACATTTTACTAGTTAAGTTCATAAAAGCAAAAAAGACGTTCATTAAATTTTCATCTACTATTTATTGTCATAATAATTTATGCCAAAAAAAAAAGAATTATTACGGAAAATGGGTATTAAATGTAGAAGATCCATCCATATTGTGAATGGATTGTTAACAGATAACATGGTTATGGAGACATTATAGGAGGCATCTATCAAATTGTTGGCATGATAAGATTGTGCATGCAATAGGCCATCGCATGAAAATGCCTTGCATTTAGCTTCGATACCATCTTCGGACATATGCCCACCTCCCCCCAACCCCAATATACATGTATGTACCTAGAATAGTATTCTTTGTTTTGTTTTATTTTCATTCGGCAGGTAATTAAGTTGGTCTTGGCCATTAAATTTTGCAATATTTGATTTTCAGTCGAGGCCCTATAACCACCATTTGCTATCAATTAATCACCATTCATCCTCTTAGAAAGTAAAATATGGATTCAAACATTACCCCCATTGAAAAACAAACAGGGGGAAGATTTTTTTTAAGCAAACAACATTCAATATTGTTGAATGAAACAAACAAGAATTGACATTTGATATTTTCAATAGTGATTAGGTACCTGAATGAATTCTTGGTGAATAGTGAGTCCCCACCTCCTCCATGTGAAAAACTCATACGTAAATACCATTTTTAACATGCGAAAATATCAATTTCCAGTAAATAATAACCAAAACAGGATGCTTCTCTAGTTAGAAAATCATTACTAATGACCTCAAAGAGATCAGAAACAAAATGGCAACATGATATCACTTGTTGGTTTTCTCTCGAGTTTCTTTGTGAGAAATCGAACACAAAATTGGTAATGCACGTCTTCCAAGGGCCTGTCACCTCTGTGACTTTGACCTGAAAATGCATCTACCAACTGATTTTTCCTCGAATATTTACGCTACACAAAATAACTTGTATCCACTTGGCTGTGAGGCACGCCCTTTTGGCGTAGCTCCCACTTGCAAAGCTCTGTTTTTTTGGATGCAATGATTAATACAAACAAGCTCTTTGTCAAATACTGCAGATGGTGATTTATGGCTTATAATATAATGTTTCTCATTTTCTGCTGCTATAAATATAATACAAGAACCAGACACAGCAGGATCGACCACTTATGACAAGGAAAGAAACCTGCAGAAGCTGCAAAGCCACATGTTGAAAAATCAATTACTTAATTTGATGATGTTTTCCAGCAATTTAACCGCTAAAGTACCACTTGAACATGAAAAATTTTTCATTGCACAACATTTTACAAAAAATATATATGTATGCACACGGAGGAAGGTAGCATATGATCCAAAATTTAGACAAGAACGGCAAGAATCTTGAGAATACTTACATGAAGATGGTAAAGGTGAAACTATCGGTGTTAAGTCGGGAGGCTCTGCATCAAACACGCTCCTTGGTGGGGAATTCGTATTAGAATACACTACATGTGGCAACGGACTTGACGCAGGTGGATTCACTCGCTGCTGTGGTGAGGGAGCAATATACTGTGAAGGGACCGGTGGTGCAATAGGAGGAATTACATGACTATGCTTATTTGCCTTTCTGGGAGACCTTTTTCTATACCCGTGATGACAGCCAGAAGGCTTAGCCGCATGACTCCTCTCGGACATTGGTGAGGGCGTCGGTGCAGATGCAGGTGAACCTTTCGTAGTTGTGGGTCCGCCTTTCACAGTTGCAGGTGCAGGTGAAGTTGCAGGAGCTAAATTTACATGGTGATGGTGGTGGTGGTGGTGGTGGTGGTGGTGATGGTGATGGTGATGGTGATGGTGATGGTGATGGTGATGGTGATGGTGTGGGTGGTGGTGAGGATGAGGCAGAGGAGCAGGAGAAGGCGATGAGGTGCCACTACCATCACCACCATGAAGGGAGTGTTGCAGTATAGATGAAAGACTAACTTGCTAACCCTCCCAAATTCAGTGTTGTTCAGGCCAAGGTTTTTGTAGGAGAACCAGTGATGGTCTGAACCAACTGCTTTAACCTTCCCATCGAGGAGTATTCCCAACTGCCAGTAGAACTGATGACTGCACAGTAGTTGGGGACCCACTGTCGAACCTTTTGAATTTGTTAAGCTAATATACAAGTTCTGCATTCCAAAATAAGAGGCAAAAGCTTTTCAGAGGTTATCCTTCCATCATGTTACATGATTTAAGTGAATTCTAATATAACTATTATAACAAAAACTTTAAAAACTCCTTACTATGCGACATTAAATAAATGAAATGTGATTGCCATAGTTGCTTTTGTTTACACCAGAGCAATGTAAAACTCATTCTGAAATAGTACAATTAGATGATGCAGCACTTGCTCTAGTATTAATAAAATTAGCTCTATGAATGCCGCCAGCCCAAGGAAAATAAACATATCTTCAGTAAACTTTCATAACCATCATTGTTTTCTACAAGAACAATGTCCCACAGCGCAAAGTGCAAGCGCTGCAGCACACAATTCATATAAATTTTTGAAAACTAGCTGACAGGCACCTTGCAGCCACTACTATCACAATTTTTTTCTCTGTCACAGAACTGCATATCATTGAAGCATTTAACCCTATAAAAATACATATGGAAAGAACAGAAATTAAAGAAATTATTGCCAGACCTCATATGGAGCAAGGTGCAACCCTGACTTCAGCTGGCTCGTAAGTTCACTAAAGTTACCTTGTATTTGATCAATAGAAAAATTCAAGGTGAAGTTAAAAAAGAATCTGCACTTTTGCAGAAGAAAAGCACTCTGAGGAGGAATAACAGTAATGCCTCCAACAAATTTTAGCACATCAAAAGAAAATGGATCCCCAAACAAAGATGCAGTTAAGCGGAGAGATGATTGGCGTATAACCAGAGATACAAAAGAGGCCCGTATTAAACTAATAGCAGCTGAAGAAATTCTAGAACCTTTAACATCAGGATCAACCCCAAAAACAACCTTTGTTATATTTGATCCAGCCAAAGGCTTTAGAGATAAAATTTTCACCTGTTTGGAAAGTGGAAACAAACAATTAGACAAAAAGAAAAATCGGAATAGGCCAGACGAGAGAGAAAAAGAGAGAGAGATAATATACTTTAGTGGTGGGAACACCTATTTCATCAAAAATGTCATTCTCAAGCTGCAAAATATTGTCCTCCGGAAAAGAAACCGGCTTTTCAATCATGAAAGCTGCTACTATATAATGATCTGAAGATTCAACTTTGTCAATTGCTTAAAAACAAATGAAAACTGGATTTCAGACCAAGATCTAGAAAACTGATACAAACGGTTAGGATTTCTTTGGTGGGTAAAAGTAAACAATTAGATTATTCAGTAAGTGTATATCAAACATAGAAATTAACAAATATTTAACAACTTACAAATTATTACTTTTTGAATGAGTAGTAACAATGTATTAATTGTCACTTAAAGGGTCTGACGCCCATGTACACATGACGTATACCAAGGAGGATAAAGATAACAAATAAAAAAGTGCATTCCAAACCAACCGCACAAAGGCTATTCAAAAACCCTGGAACTCTCAAAAAAAATAATCACAAAAGACTCTCAGTGACAAATTCCTCCGAACTTTCCATACATGAAACGATGGATCCCAGATAAACTTAGCTGAGCCAAATAGCAAGCAAAACTTACAAATTAGTGCTTAAAGAAACAAAACAAATGACTCAGAAAATATATAAAGAAAAATAAGAAATAATAATAATAATAATAATAATCAATGGCATCAATTAACTTTAGGGATTGATATGCACCACTCAGGCACTCACTCTTAGGTGTTTATATACACATTGTTTTGGCACTATATGGTGGTTGTGAATCACAGGCATCATGAAGCATAGATCATGCACCCTATGGCTGCTAAATAAAGAAACACAGGCAGGTACCTGAACGTTATCACCGTTATCATTTCTGCCAACATCTTTTTCCTGATATGTGGCATTTGAGCCAGCTTTCACAAGCATCTTATGATCATATACTACATATTAATTAATCCTCATATGACAATCTCAGGCTAAGATGATCGACAAACAGTCTCATATACGATAATTCATCACAGAACCATTACAAGATATATAGCATATGAGGAAAATTTTGAACATCTAATAAAGCATGTATTACTTAAAGAAATATTCATACCCTAAAGGAAGCTAAAATTAGAGAACTAAGAAGCCACACCACAGAAATTAAATAACAATGGCACCAAACTTTACTACACACAGGGCTTGAAAATCAACTAAAAATATAGTAGGATTTTTTCATGATTTCTTTCTATTTAAAGAAATCATGCATATTAAGAAAATTATCAGTGTTCAATTAAACTTCCAAACACCATTTAATAATATCATATTTAAACAAAGGCTAGGTTTAGCAATTTTTCATTAAGGAGAATTGGTCTCTCTTAAAAACATCAAAAATAAAGATTAATGCAAATGATGGAATACAAAATTGTCCCACTGCTTACATTAGGTTCTTGATTTCCAAAATTCTGACCAGGGCGACATATATATCAAGTCCATGGAACCTCAACAGCATAATCGCGAGCGCTAATTACTAGTTTTATCTTATATTACTCATGATTCAAGAATCATGTATCAAAATAAGTTGACCTAGAGCATGGCTATTAAATTACATACCTAGTTTGACATCCTTCTCTGATCCGAACCAACCTATTGGTGAACTAGTATAACGTCACATAAGATTCAAGCAATAGTACCAACTACCAAATAAGTAAATACTGACTGTGACCATTCAATCATGCCATCAAAGAAGCCTTGATCGCTTTTCGGTATCTAAATGAAGTCAGTTTAAAATGCAAGACGTAAGCCAAAATATAGATCTCCAAATAGGGGTGCTCAAAAAATTCGGTTTTTTACCGAACCGGTTGAAACCGGTACCGGTTTTTTTCAGTTTCGGTTTTTTGGGTACCGGTTTTTCTGTTTTTTTATACTTTTCGGTACCGGTGCCGGTAATGAAAATTTTGAATTCGGTAAATACCGAAAAACAGGGAAAAAAAACCAAAATTTTGAAAAACCCCACATTGTGGAGTTTGTCAAAGGATGCAAGAATTAGGAAAAGTGGATTATGCCCTGGCTGCAGTGGATTATTCCATGTGGACTAAATAATGTGGGTGGGTCTGAACTCTGGAGTCTAGACCTCTTTACATGGGCATGTGGAGTTTAGCGGTTTTTTATATTTGTCACTTCGTGGTTAAATTATATTTTATGGAAACACATAACAATTTTGGAATGAAAATGGAAAAGAGATGAAATTCTATTTCTTTATTTCCTTTATGATGTTTGTATTCGATATAAAATGATTTGATTTGTATCAGCTCAAATAAAAGTTCGACACAAAATATAAAAGATTCAAATATGAATAAATTTTAAATTTTCATAATGTACTTGGAACTTTTTTAAATTATAATAATTTTATGTTCGCTCGAAAAGTTTAAACTATTCGGACTGGATTCAAGATCGTTCTCTATTCGTTATCTCTCAATCAAACTTTATTTTATTTTAAATTTTATAAATTAAATATGAACATCTCATTACTCACTTTACTCAATTCATTTACACCCTTATTTATTTGTATATAAATAATTAAACCAAAAATGCTTTAGTACGAGCAATAAGACGTACCAATTAAAGTCAACGATTTTGACTTTAAAGGAAATGATATACCTTCCCCAACCATTGAAGTCAATCTCGTTAATAATGCAATGTGATCGAGCTATAATTAAGAATAATGTGTTCTACATGTGACTAACCAGCAAGCAAGTATGCCAAATAAAAGAGCAGACAATCACCTCATGACTAGCAATACAAAAAACAGAATATGTGATGTGAGAAAAGAGAGGGGAACATGCATGTAGATGAAGAGCTCAAGACGTACTGGCACACTTCCTAGTTCATATTGATCTTATCATAAACAGGATTGCCACTTGGGCATGTGGAATTTATAAAATTTATAAACTTATAAATATAAAATTTGTTAATATAAAAAAAAATTATTTAATTATTGCGGTATAACCGAAAACCGAACCGAAAAAACCGGTACCGACTTTGTACCGAACCGGTACCGAAACCGGTTATTCGGTACCGATACCGGTTCTTGATTTTCCGAGTTTTTTGATTCGGTACCGTTTCGGTTTTTTCGGTACCGGTTCTGTTTTTTACCGATGAGCACCCTTATCTCCAAACACAACGAAAGTCATCTTTGCATGATTTAAATGCATCCACCAACACCAAGGTAGACTAAGTAAAAATATAGATCTCCAAACACAACGAAAGTCATCTTTGCATGATTTAAATGCATCCACCACCAAGGTAGACTTTAATAAGACAGAGGTCGGGAATAGGTCATGATAATTATCTAAATCTTTCACCCAAACAAAATGCTAATGCAAAATATATCAAGTCCATCAAGCTACAATTACCCTCATTGCCATCCCTTTAAGAACCCAATTCCAAGAGGAACACTTAGCAGCTACGTCCTCATGCACCTCCACAATAGCTGTATGTTGTCATCATGATTAGTTTCAGCCGACCCTACCTCTACCTCTGACCATGCTATTTCAATCCTTCTAATTTATGAGTCAATATCTTGACTCAAACAAGTCATTATTGTGGTAATGTAGTCCCATAAAAATTTGTGATTCCATTGAGGCAGTCCTCTTATCCAAGTTCTTCAAGGGCACTGGTGGATCTACCCTTGGGGCATTGGGGTCAATTGACCACACTGAATTTTAAGAATCAATTTTTTATTTATTTTTAATTTTATAAGGTATTTAGTGAAAATAAAAAATTCAGATTAATATCTTAAATTTCTATTAATATCGACACTCCACTCTTTTATATTATTTAATAACTTATAGTGGATATGATATTTTTACAGATATTAAAATGAGGCTATCATTGCAATAGTTTTAAGTAATGAAGTCTCGAAAAATGTTATTATAAATAATATTTTTACAATATTATTTAATTTTGTAATTTATTTTAGAGGACAAGGTAAGTGAGGGATATCTCACATTCTTGCGCGAGGTGTTTCTTATAATAACAATATTTTAAAAAATTATAAAATATCACTTTATACATAACGTGGGAGGAAGTATATTCAATTACATAAAACGACATCGGTTTTATATGATAGCTCACACAATTATTTACAATGTCCCTCACATCCTTTTTTGCCTTTATTATATTGTATTTTATTTCTTTATAAATTTTTATTTTAAAAAAATTGACCCCACTGAACTAAAGAGTTGGATCCTCCCCAGTTCAAGGGTGGCAGTTGCTCCGTCCCAGTCAACTATGGTACCAGACTACCATCTTTAAGGCTCTCTGTTCTTTAAAGAGGGATCTTGATTATTGTTATTGTTTCATTTTAGAGCTAGATTCTTTGTTTATCGTTCTTTTAGAGAATATATCAAATTGTTGTTTATTATACAAAATTAAAGATAACATTAAGAGAGTTAAACCATTTTTGGACAACGTAGTGAAAGAAAGCAAGGAAGATGCTTCCTTCATACATCGCATCAACAACCCCAACATCAATGAGTAACGAGTAGTTAACCACATCTCATCTTCTCAGAATGTAAGAGTAAGTCCATGGTTTGATCCACCACAAAAATTCCCAGACAATCAATAAAATGAGATGAAATACAAAATAAATAAATAACAACAGCAGCAGCAATTGTAACTACAGTCATGCGGTCATGCCAATCTAACAAGAATACCAAACCACTAGTAAATCTCATAGCTTTAGACAAGTATGCATAAACTCGTAATTACTTATCATATTAAAGTATTTTTTATTAATTACCCACCAAACACAACAACAATCAACTACCCTTACCTAAAAATCATCAAACATGTTCAAAACCCAGAATGTAATAAAACACAAACAGTTACAGATCTGTATCTATCACACAATGTTATTTTGATACCCACAAACAAGAAAGTCCAGAAGATTCCAGTAAAAGAAAGAATGCACACCTCGAAACTGGGAATTAAGATCCAGATTCCCTCGATCTCCATCCCGAAAGAACGGAGGCAACCAAAAAACAGCAGAGAGCAAAACTGCAACTCCAAGCAACAGAGCAAACACACATCTGAACCGAATAAACCCACTAACCCTGAACCGGTTCTCTGCATTTTGCGGAGTGTTTTGGGCAGGAAGAGTTATGGGTATAGGCTGCTCTTCCCCGGCCTTTCCCATTTGGAATGTGGGTTGCTTTGTTTAGTCTCCATTGTTGCTTTGGAATGCTAATTTTGGTGAAACATCAGTCATGGCTTCTTCTGTATTTTTTTAGAGAGAGAACTAATGAAGGATGGAGGAGAGAGAAGAGATAGAATTTTTACTATGTCTTAGGGTTTGGACTTTGGAAGGAAGTAGGAAGAGTGGAGAAGAACTTCTGCAAATCACACTTTCTTGAGAAAGATTTGTGTTTTGGTGCTGGGAACACCCTGTTTCGTTTTGTAATAATAATGGTTTCTTGTCTATTGTGGTGTCCAAATAAACAACTGTCCGAGTCAAAAGTAACTTGAATGGTGATTTTGGTAGGAGGAAGAAATTAGAGTGGAGTAATTACAAAATATGATCTGTTTTCAGATTGTGTGTGTTTATAACAAATTACGTACAACTTTTCCATTAATATTGTGAAAATATCAAATATATATTACTTTTTTAATTTATTCATATAGAGAGAGGTATATAATTTTAAATTTAAATAATTTATTTTAAAAAATAATATTTTCACATGAAAAAAATGATATATTTATGAGTGGGAGAGATTATGTGATCTTTTTATGTAAAAATGTTAATTCTCTTTATTTTAACTTATGTTTAAAGGGAAAGCAAAACAATTTTATTTTATTTTTTAAAGTTAATTCAAAGAAAATGCCTTCATGTAATCTAAAATTAAAATTCAGATAAATTAAGCCAACTCTAAATTTAAATGTCATAACTCGAGTTTACAAATTAAAATAAGGCTTTCTCTAAAACGATTGGAGCATTTATTCATTTTGTTGTCATATTATAATTAATAAATTCAACTTAAATTTAGATTTTTTTTTTAAATAAAAAAAAATAACTAGACATTGAATTATTTTATGGCGGGGGTTATGGAATTAAATGTGTACTTATTTATTGGATAAGAGTATTAGTTGCTAGCTAAAATATTTAGTACGTACATAATTATCTTTTTATTTTGAGTATGTTGACAGCAGAATCTCAAATAAATTGTATGTCTAGTGACAATATAAAATAAAATGTGCTAATATCATGTTTATTTTATACTTTCAAAATTACATTTAAGCCCTATAGCCTTACTCACTTTTTCTTTTATTTTCCTTTTTTTTTTAAACAAATGGAAAATACTCTTTCTTTTTTATTATTAATTAATGTACATGAAAGTGTGTCAATTTTTATGAAAATAATCGGGATGCTCGTGCAAGGAATTTATTTATTTATTTTTTATCTTATCCTTCTTTATCTTAGTTAATTTATTTATTTTATGTCAAGTTAATTTCTTTATTCTACGATGAAAATGAAATTAAATAATTATTCATATTAATATTTTCTATCTCTTCTGTTATGCATGTATGTTTAATTGACTTTGATATTCATGTTTCGTTATTGAAATATTTTCGTTTTATAATTTTTGTGTAATTTTAAATTAATTAAAAAATTTTGATAAATTATTATTAAAATATAAATTTTTCATAATTACTCGTAAAAGTTTAAATGAATTATATTTAATTCTTAAATTTCTGCAGAAAGTCACTTTTTTCCCTACAAAATTCAATGAACCAAGGCGCCAGTCACGGGAAACAAAAAGTGTGGTTAAAAAGGTTCATAAAAATCCGCCTCATGTGCTTTAATTTGATCTTTTTGTTTTTTCTGATTACTAGGACTTCTTTTTTATTTCCTTTACTTTTAATATAATTCATTCGTCCACGATAAAAATTCTGATTAATTTTTTACGCATATTAAAAAAAGAATAAAATAATAAAATTATCCATATTTAAATTCTAATTTAATTGCATAATTTTTTGCACATTACTAGTTATACTCCATAACTAGTAATAATAAGGGTATTATAGGCAAATTATTATAAAAATAAATCATTTAAGTTAAGTAGACATTTAACTTGACACTACCTAAAATAGTAATAAAGATTTTTATCCTAAGACGGATGAAAATTTTCATTTTCTTAATTTTCAAATTAGAGATATATATTTGTCTTTTTAAATTAATTTGTGATTTCTAAAATTCAAAACAACATTTGTGATTCCAAAAATTAAAAAAAAAATGTTTAAGTTGATTTACAATAATTATAGTTATTTGAACATAAATAAAATAAATTTATATTAATTTCAAAATTTTCAATTTTAGACCAATGCTATGCAAAGTCTGAGTAACACCATAACAGCTCATGGCTGGAGGTAAATTTCTCAAATTAACTTCAAAATATTTAAATGTATCTTTGATTTTTAATATAATTCTTATATTTCCATGCGAGAGTTAGATTTTGATAAAGTAATAATAAATAGGTGTCGGATTCATGTGAGTGAAAAATCTTGTAAAAATATTATTTTTTATTTGTGAAAGTAAAAATCCAATTTTAAAATTATTTTTATGAAATATTTGTATTACTATAATAAATAAACAATGTTTGAATGAAAATCAATGAGTTTTGATTGTTTTAACAATAACTAAATGATTTTATGATGACAAATATTTAATATAATCAAAACTCTTTTATTTTCTCTAAAGTTACGAGTTGGAATATTTTTATTGGAGTGTGTAAAATACTAGTGTATATAAAATTGATTTTTGTATTATTATGTAAGGTAATAATACCATTAAAGTAGCTCAAACAACAATGTTATTAAAATTATGAAATAATAGATTTTACGATAAATACTATTTTTATATAATTTATAATGTGAAAAGGGGATATACCCTATATGGTATTTAACTAATATAACCCATAGGGTTAGTACTTATATTTTTTTGGGTTTTTAGATAAATTTAACCGTATAAATTTTAAAAACATATAAAAATATTTGAATTCATATGATTTGGTGATGTCCATGATCGAATTTGTGGCAATGAAAATTCAATTAATCTTAGTCATCAAAATATATACTTATTTTTATAATATTATAATAACAATACTCCACAACTTCAAATTAAATAAAAATGTATGTTTACTCATATTTTTTCATTATCTTTCCACTTGTAAGGTTAAATTTTAATAAATTTTTTGAGATAAACTCATTTTAATATCTATAATAATAAGATATAACTTAATTTGAATTTTGGCGGAAATACACATGGACGGTTCAAATTCATTATAATTGATTTGCGTGGAAAAGCACAAGAACAATTCAAATTCATTCTAATTTTCAAATTGTGGAAACGAGAATAAAGGGATGATTTCGTTAGTCTAATCAATATTTTCGTTCATTTTTTTAGACGAAATGTTAAACAATGATCATTTTATAACATTTTTGAGTATAATAATATATTTTTAACAAAAAAAGATTTGTTAACACAATGAAAATTGACTCATAATACACTTATCAAAATATCAATTAATTCAATATTGGGATAAGGTCTAAAAATGCCCTTGACAATTTTCTCAATGTCTACCGAGCACTCTATACTTTTTTTTTGGTCCAAAAATACCCCTAACGTTATATTTTTTGGATCATTTGTGCCCCTGCCGTTGACAGGCATGCCACATAGACTAATATCCGTCCAAATTGCTTACGTGGCTGCCACATGAAAATAATTAAAATACTAATTAAAAAAATACTAAATCTTTTGATTATGTACGCCCCAAAATTAGGTATACATCACCCATCTTGGGTCGTCGGATATCGTAGTCTGTAATTCAAATACAACTTATTAATACAATCACGTATATAATACAACAAAACATAAATCGTAGGTTTGAATACAAATATTATCTAATAGAGATTATACAAACTCAAAAGGAGTTCTCATTACAATTATTATCACACTATTTTTACTGAGAATAGTGAGGACTACTAATGCTTATCCTCCGGACCATCACTCTGCTTCCGACTCGTCCCAAATATATTCTCATTTCTTGAAGAGAACAGTAAAAGGAAGGTGAGCTCAATTAGCCCAATAAGAAATATTATGAGTAAGATAATGCGAATAAATTATCATTAGTCTCCAACAATGTTAAACCGATAAAATATAATAGACATCAAGTTTAAGCTGCGATTGGAACTAACAATCCATTAAAAGAGTCAGTAGAAAATAAAATCTACTATCTTTTATGATTAAAAAGGTTTTTCATCATCATTATCATTTGAGACTCGACAATAAATATTCCACATCATCGAATCACCCCTGCACTACTGACGAGATATTCTTTAGTATCACGACCACAATTATCCATGCACTTCTGGTTGAGAATATTTGTGTATTCATTAATGGTCATGATCATGTATCAACAAGCGGCCCATCAATGCACTACTACGGACGATGAGAACTTTTACCACATCATTTGTAACATTACGGTTAAATGATTACACCAATAATCCACGGTCATAATCATACCAAGTCCATCTATGCACCACAGAATACGAGATGACTTTCAACAAAATATAAACATGAGGATAATGACAATGATATGAGAATTCAATAAAACAAGTTCAAGAATTATTTTATCCGGAATTATTAACGTCCAAATTGTCAACATGATCTTGCTTTTGTAGAGTAAAATTCAAGAATGATCGAATAATATTTTCATAAAAGATCTTTGGATGAAGTGCAAATATCAAGAATATTCTACTAATTTCATGGAGTATAAAGTCAAAACTTTAACCAACCGAGTATAATAAAGAATGGAATAACAAAAGAAATTACCATGTACGCAGTGCTTGCAGATGACGGTTATTCCAATGTATAATAATAACGGAACCGAAGTCGAGCAAAATTTGCGCACCGGCAGATGTTCCAACAGAATAATAAAGATAAATCGGTCCTATGTAAAACACACGGACATGATGTTCCATAGAATAATAATAAGACGGAACCCGTGTTCTAGAGATAAAACACACGAGCAGGATGTTCCAATGTATAATAATAAAGATTTTAACCGGTCCGTGTAAAACACATGCATGGATGTTCCAACGGAATAATAATAAAGATTTTAACCGTCGGTGTAAAACAACACACCAGACAAGATGTTCCAAATGAATAATAGAAGAATGTCACCAAGTATAGGGTAAACCACGTTATACAAGGTTATTCCAATGTAATAATAAGAAATGGAATAACAACGGTTATCTTCATGAATAAGAAAGAATAACACCCCTTATAGTACAACAAATAATATTCCTACCTTAAGGAGAAGAGTCTTGGATATATAAGTAGTGAAGTAGCGAGAATACTTTCTTCTTTCTCTATAGTTTATCTCTACAGAGTTTCAAATTAATTCGTAAAAAATAAAGAATGAATGAGCTTATTTATAGAAAAATGGAATGCATAAGTAATTAACTCATGAGCAATTAGAGATTGATTTACTTTAATCTGACGGTCCATATTTAAAGCAAAATCTTTTAAATAAAATATATTATATATATAAAATATATATATACATATAATGATAATAATGATCCACCCTTCCGTATAAACCAAATATCTCCCCCCACCCAAATTGACAACTTTGAAAAAAACTTCCAACCATTCATTTTTCAATACCGTGGGCCCCACATGTTCCCCTCCCCCCAACATGTTATAATCACAGGGGTCCCATTATATTTAAATAACTTTCTACCGATAATGTTGAAAAATAGGTAAATGAGGGTCTAAATAATACGCCAAAATTATAACAACTACCTCATAAAAATCCTTTTAATATTTTAACAATATTTATCATCATTATTATAATTCACAATATTAATCGACCAAGTGGCTCCCGGAAAGAAGGGCTTTCAATAAGGATTTCTCCCATTAGCCGCGATTAGGTGACCAAATCTCTCCTCGGCGTAACTTACAGACATCGTTAATATTGCAATTTATAATATTAATAACTCTGTCATTTCAATTATTGATTTAATAATATATAAAATATCGACAATAATTGAATCAAATAACGTGAGATACTATCTGACAATTCTTATAGCAATAATTGAACAAAATGAGTGACTTCTCACGTAAGCATTAATAATCAATCTGGTATTTTACTTATGCAACCACGCATATTCTTTGTGCTTTTACTACTGAAAGTTAGTTCAAAAGATATTAACAGTAAAACTTCCGCCGTTATTTTCAATAAAATATTTTTGTCGTTTTCTCGATCCGATGATAATTCCATTAATGGGTCCACCAATGATTGTCTTGAGTGGTACGAATATTCCCGAACACGAAAGAATATTCCCTGACCAATTGAATATAATATAAAAACTTGCATACTTTGCAGAATTTAAAAATACTACCCACAACTATAACATTATATCAAATTTATTTCATAATATTCAAAAATAATATTTATAGAAAATTCATCTTTATTCAAAAAGTCGGGGTTTTACAATCCCCCTTCTTATGAAATTTCGCCCTCGAAATTAGGGTACGTACCTGGTATGTCGAAGAGGTAAGGATACCTTGATTTCATTTCAGATTCTAACTCCCAAGTCATTTCCTCAACATCGTGATTTCTCCACAAAATTTTGACTTGAGGTCTTGGTGCGTAGAATATGTTCCTTCTTATCCAAGATTTGAGCAGAACCTCTTCATACGTCAAATCTTCAAATTATTTCGTCCGGTTCAACTCAATAATGTGGTTGGTCTTCCACATATTTACGTAACATGGATATGTGAAAAGCGTTATGAACACGAGACATATTTGGCGGTAAAAGCGAGTCTATAGGCCACGCAGTTCCTACTTTCGATCAAGGATTAAAATGGGTAGATAAATCGAGGATTGAGCTTTCTCTCTTTCCAAATCTCAGTAACCCCTTTCCATGGAAGCGACACGTAACAACACATAATCTCCTATATCTCCGAATTCCATATCCTTTCATGAAGATCACCATAACTCTTTTTATCGATCTTGTGAGGTTTTATACGTTTCCTGATCGTTTGAATCTTTTACGTAGTCATACGTACCAACTCCGGTCCCAACAACGTTGCTTCACCCATCTCATCCCAAATACCGGAGAATGACACTTTATTCCATACAACGCTTGAATGGAGCCATGCCAATACTTACGATAACTGCTGTTGTAGAAAAACTCCACCATAGTAAGAACTTGTCCCAACTTCCTTGAAATCAAGGACACAGAGTCTTAATAGATCTTGAGGGTTTGAATATTCCTCTCCATTGTCCAAATAGTCCCGAGGATGATATCTTGCCGAAATAAATCAGAATCTGTGCCCATAGCTTTTCTGCAAACTAACCCAAAATCGTGAAGTGAATCTTGGGTCTCGATCGAAACTATGGATACCGGCATACCATGCGATCTTACAATCTCGTTTATGTACATCTGAGCAAGACGTTCAAGTGTATAAGTCTCTCGTATCTGTAAGAAATGAGCGGACTTGGTCAATCTATCAACAATGACCCAAATCGCATCTATGCCTTGAGAAACCTTGGGAAGGCCAAGTATTAAATCCATAATAATGTGCTCCCACTTCCATTCTAGAATTTCAAGTGGTTGCAATGGACCTTTTGGTACTTGATGCTCCGTCTTGTCTCGTTAACACGTTAGACACCTTGAGATAAACCGCGCTATCTCTCTCTTTATATTGTCCCACCAAAATGTATATCGAAGATCATGATACATTTTGGTACTCCCCTGAATGGATTGAAAGCGGTGTGTTGTGCTACTCCATCATGATTTTATACTTTAAATCGGTGGTCGTTAGAACACAAAAGTCCGGAGTTGACTCAAGTATTCCTTCTTCATCGATTCTTGCTTCCGGCATCACACCTTCTTGCACTTTCTTCCTCATACGCATCAGCTCCGGATCTGTAATTTGAATAGCTTTAATTTTATCAATTAAAGTCGATTTTACTCATATATTTGCCATCATCACGTGGGTCCATGAAGTCTTTATCTCTATCTCCATCCTTTGCAAGTCATACAAAATGGGCCTTTGCGTTGACAATATTGCACGTTCCGCGTATGATCTTACTTTCGATGCGTCGCCTACCACGTTTGCTTTTCTAGGATGGTATTGGATGGTATGATCATAATCTTTCAACAGTTTAAGCCAACGTCGTTGTCGCATGTTGAGTTCCTTTTGAGTGAAGAAATATTTGAGGCTTTTATGATCCGTAAAGATCTTCACTTTCTCCCCATACAAGTAATGCCTCCAAATTTTAAATGTGAAGACAACAGCTGCTAACTCTAGGTCATGAGTAGGATAATTCCTCTCATATTCTTTGAGTTATCGTGAGGCATAGGCTATGACTTTCTCATATTGCATGAGAACACGTCCTAACCCTTTGCTAGAAGCATCAAGATCATAGATGACAAATCCCTCCGAAGGCAGGATGGTATTGTCGAGCAGTCTTTGAAATGAGTCTCTCTTGAGTTCTTTAAAACTCTTCTCACATTCCTCGCTCCAATCGAACTTTGTATCTTTTCGAGTCGGTTGAGTTAGTGGAGTAGCGATTCGAGAAAACCTTCCTACGAATCTCCGATAATAACCACTAAGCCGAAAGCTACGTACTTGATCATCGATTTAGGTTGCTCCAGAACTTTGAATAGCTTCAATCTTTCTTTGGGTCAATGGATATTCCATGACTTGATACCACGTGCCCAAGGAATGCTACTTCCTCGCCGAACTCGCATTTCTTCAACTTGGCATAAAACTTGTATTCTGAAGCTTTTTGGAGTATCGACCTCAAGTGTTCTCATGATCTTCACGGCTTTTGGAATATATGAGGATGTCATCAATAAAGATTTACCACAAAATGATCCAAATATTCCTTGAATACTCGGTTCATCAAATCCATGAAAGCAAAGAAAAGCATTAGTCAATCGAAGGACATGACTAGAAATTCATAATGCCCGTCTCGGAGTTCCGAAAAGCCTTCTTTGGAATATCATCGGTTCTAATCTTCAATTGGTGATATCCGGAATGAATATCAATCTTTGAAAAGAATTTGGCTCCTTAATCGGGTCAAACGAGGTCATCAATACGTGGCAATGGGTACTATTTTTATGGTGACATGATTCAACTCCGATAATCAATACAAAGTCGCATACTCTCATCTTTCTTCTTGGCGAATAGAGCAGGAGGAGCACCCAGGAGAAGTACTAGGATTTAATAAAGCTAATGTCTAACAATTCCTGCGGTTGAGTCTTTAACTCACGAAGTTCAATAGGAGCCATTCGATATGGGGCTTTAAAAATGGGTTTTGTACCAAGCTCAAGGTCGATACAAAATTCAATTTCACACTGGGGTAGGCGTGGGAAGTTCTTCGTGGAATACGTCGGAAATTCATTAACAATAGAAATATTATTCAAAACTAACGTATTTTTGTTTAAATCATGACATGAGCTAAGAAAGCTTGACATCCGTTTTTCAATAAGCGAATAAATTTTATGGCTTGAGATAGCCGATGATTGATTTTAATGGTTTGGTTGCTTGAATTAGCATAATAGGTCGATTAGGAATATGAAAGCTAACAACCTTTACGAAAACAATCAATTTTTGCATGATGAGTAGTTAACCAATCAATCCTAAATTACATCAAATGCAAATATTTTTAATGCAATATGATCGACGGAGTAATGTGTGGGTACCAACTTGAACCAAACAAGACTTATAAACCGTGGATGTAATGAAGGTTTCTCCCAACGGAGTTTCCACGATAAGTCAAAGTCTAATTTCTTCGAAGTGAAATTTAATCGTTGAAATATGAGTGGGAGAAATAAAAGAATGGGTAGAACCCAGGTATCAAATAAAGTGTAGACTTATTTAGAGTTTATGATAAAACTTTCACCCGTGATGACCTCATTCGGGTTCTTTCTTCTCTGAGGTCACAACAAACACTTTCCTCTTGCCTTCTACCGGCTTTGACTTTTTTTTGGGACAACCTTTGGTGCCTCCATCCTAGTGAATTTGTCTTCTTTGAGCGACAAAATCGAGCTAAGTGACATTCTCTTCCACAATTATAACATCTTTGATCTGAGATCGCATAATTTGGTGATGTGTCCCTCCCTCCGCATTTGAAGCATATGATGGGTGGTATTTCTCTTTCCTTAACAACGGGTCTTTGGTCTTGACGTCTTTCCATCATTGTTGAATCTCCTCTTCTTAAATGTCCATTCTTATTGTTTTGCCCTAAATTACCACCAAGTGGTTACCATTTCACGCTTTATTGATTCCTCCACGCTTGTTGTCACCGCTTGATGATCGCTTCTCTCACCGGTATTATCATTTTGTCAACCGCTTCTTCTCTTTTGGTTGCGTTGATTTCTCGTTATCGCGACTCCACCAATCGAGCCCTATTTACAACATCTCGAATACAAACACGGTTTATGAAATAAGATGTTGGCGTATTTTCTGACTTCAACCTCTTAAAAATATTCGCGTCATTCTCTCTTCATTATCCACCGAGTGGGGCGAACCCGGGATAACTCCATGAAATTTTGCCTCGTATTGCGACCGGTCGTATTGTTTTGCTCCAATTTGATAAACTCCACCTCCTTCACGTGTAGCGAATACTTTCGGGAAAGTATTTGTTGTTGAACAACTCTTGAAACTTCTCCCAAGACATCTTTATGCGGCGGCGAGGTGAGTACGTTTCTGGAATTCCCACCAATAATATGCCTCTCCGCCCAACATAAAAGCGTGAAAGGGAACCTTTTGCTCACGCGAAGATCCCAAGACATCAAATATCTCGGTGATCTGCTTTATTCATGCTTACGCCATAAGTGGTTTTTGCTTCTCCCTTAAACTCCGGTTGGTCCCAGCTCCTTGAATCTGCTTAGCGATGACCGCCGAGAGTTTCAAGATGTTTCCACCTACATTTTGGGCGAGAATCGCTTCTCGCTCATTGTTGCATAAATTGCATAAAGCTTGAACAATCCATCATTCAAAGATTTGCTTTCGGTGTTGTTGTTTGCATGAGGATTATCGCCTTCACGATGACATTCTCTCCGATTATTGATATGTGGAGACTTAACGGTCTCTTGTGTACCATTGCTATTCTCAATATTTTTGGATGTCATTTTCAGATATTGCCACAAAACAAAGGTTAATTGACATAAACAAAGGCCCCACATGTTCCCCTCCCCCAACATGTCATAATCACAGGGGTCCCATTATATTTAAATAACTTTCTACCAATAATGTTGAAAAATAGGTAAATGGGGGTCTAAATAATACGCCAAAATTACAACAACTACCTCATAAAAATCCTTTTAATATTTTAACAACATTTATCATCATTATTATAATTCACAATATTAATCGACCAGGTCGTTCCCAGGAAAGAGGGGACTTTCCAATAAGAATTTCTCCCTATTAACGCGCAATTAGGTGACCAAACTTCTCCTTGACAGAACTTCTAGACATCGTTAATATTGCAACTTATAATATTAATAACTCTGTCATTTCAATTATTGATTTAATAAAATATAAAATATCGACAATAATTGAATCAAATAACGTGAGATCTTATCTAACAATTCTTTATAGCAATAATTGAACAAAAGCGAGTGACTTCTCACGTAAGCATTAATAATCAATCACAGTGTTTTTTATACGAATCACGCGTATTCATCGTACTTTTACTACCGAAGTAATTCAACAATGATTAACGGTAAAACTTCCGCCGAATTATTTTCAATAAAATATTTTTGTCGTTTTCTCGATCCAACAATAATTCCGTTGTGGGGTCCACTTAATGATTGTCTTGTTGTCTAATATTCCCAAACACAAAAAGAATATTTCACGACCAATTAGAATATAATATAAAAACTTGCATACTTTGCGAGAATTTATAAATACTACCCACAACTATAACATTATATCAAATTTATTCCATAATATTCAAAAATAATATTTATAGAAATTCATCTTTATTCAAAAAATTGGGGTTTTACATATTAAAAAAATATTAAAATACAAAATAACTTTTTTTTAACAATTTTTTTTAAATCAAGTTTTAACAAAAAAAATTTAAAACTGCTTTAAAATTTTTTTAAAACTTTTATAATTTTTTTTTTAAAACAAAATTTTTTTTTTTAACAAAAAATTTAAAACTGTTACATTTTTTTTAAAACAAAATAAATTTTTTAACTGTTTTTTAACAATTTTTTAAAAGCTGTTTTTAACAATTTTTTGTTAAAAGCTGATATAAATTCTTTTTTAAAACAAAATAAATTTTTTAACTGTTTTTAGCAACTTTTTTTAAACTGTTTTTAACAATTTTTTTTTAAAACTGTTATAATTTCTCTAAAAAATTATAACGTAGTTTAAAAAAAATATAAAATCTTGCACATTAATCAACGTGTCATTATCGGAGGCGCGACACTAACGTTCTCACAGAAATTGTGGTAGCAGTCTAGCAGAGAAATAATCCGTTGAAACAAGTTCTGTATTACGAACCGCCCCGTCTCTATGTTTGTGCGTGTATATATATATAATGCGGAGTACAGCATTTTCGCTCTTTTCTCGTAGTGGGAGAAACCGAAGGGTTCCGAGCTTAGGGTTTCGTAGAAATCTGCATTCCATTTTGTTTACTAGGGTTTCGTTTAGTTTGCCCTAACTATCCTTTTTATAGTTGAAAGAAATGGCTGTAAAAAAAGCTGTGATTTCAGACGACGAAGGTGAGCATTCACATTATTTTTATTAGTCTCTAGAAATACGGTTTTGATATCTGAATCTTTATTTACACATTGTGCATTTCGTTTGCAGATGAGGTTGAAGTGGAGGAGGATGAGAGAGAAGACCGTGACGAGGATGTTGATGACGATGAAGAAGACGGTAATATTAGCTTAGAGTTTTGTTATTTGCTACCCAGTGCTGCTAGATAGTCGGGATTTTTGTATTTAAATTTTTTGTGTGGGTTTTGGTGCATTGATTTGTGGATAGTGCTTTGTTGGAGGTTTTTATGAGGTTTCATTTGGTTTCTCCTCCCTTTATTTTTTCCATCAGTGATGTTAGTTTCTGGTGAGATATTACAGTATTCTATTGGTGATTTTCACCATTTATTTTGCATGGATTTATGAAGTTGTTTGATATGATATTTTCAGCCTTTTTTCCTGTTGAATTTATGTGGGTTGATTAATTGAATTTGTGGCTAAGAGTTTGTCATTTTTTTTTGGTTTTATCAACGGTTTTGTTGATTGAAGGATGCTTGTCTCCGTGAGAACATTAAATCTGTCAAAGAAGTGATGCCCACCCTCAGTGTGTAACATGAGATATCTTGATCTGTAAATTCTGTATAGGGCAGGTATGCATCAAGAGGAAAATGTGACTTGGAAGAGTAAGTTCAGTGGAATTTATTGGGGGTTAGGGTTTTTGGGGGTTATTATTGTCTGGTGAAACAAGCACATTTAGTGCATTTCACTCGCATACTCTTAATCTAGCATTTGGGTGATTTATCGAGTTTAAAATCTCTAAACTCTAATGGCCTTTTTTCATCCTATTCGATTCTACCTTCTTGGGTTTCCAGTTCTTAATATGTACTTAACTTTACTTTTGCTTACTTTTTTCTTTTTCTTTTTGCCACAGTAAGTTAAAGCATTAAAAGTCCTACTTCTGCGTAGTGTTACTTTATTGGTGTTGCATTTATGCACTCACAAATAATAACCTTCAGTAGATTGGTACTTCTTAATGTTGATATATATACATATATATTCATCTGATGGTATTTGTTTCACTTTTGACCTTGAGCAGAAGACGGACAAGATGAATATGAAAAAGTTGGGTTTATAGTAGATGATGTCGATGAAGAAGAACAACAGGAAGAGGATAAAGATGGTAGAGCAGACAGCGACAAGGAAAGGCAAAAGAAGAAGAAACGGAAGAAAAAGTGAGTGATTTCTTGTGAACCCTTTTATCATTTTGCATGTGTTACTCAGTTAATCACTTTTTATTCCTCCAATGTTAGGGATTCGGAGAGGAATTACGTTCTTGATGAAGATGATTATGAGCTCCTTGAGGATAACAACATCACGGGTTTCCATCGCCCAAAGGTGATTGTTATGACCTTCATTGGGCATTGACTTGTTAACAGTATTACACCTACTATTTGCTGACATGTTAATGTTTGTTTGTTAGGAAAGCAAAAAGTTTAAGCGGCTGAAAAAAGTTCAGAGGAACGCGGAGGTTGGGCGTTCTGGATTTTCTGATGAATTTGATAGAAGTGGGAAGAGTCGGCGAATAGCTGAGGAGAAGCTCAAGCACAGCTTATTCGGTGATGACGAGGGTAAACTTGGTCGATAATATTTTTTTTGTTAGACATTTCACAATTATGATCCTTTCACTAACATTTGCCTGCAACATAATAGAACAACTTGAAGACAGAGATGAGGAGCAACCAGAAGAAGATGAGGATGTTGACATTGGGGATGAGGATGAAATGGCTGATTTTATTGTTAGTGAAGGGGAAGTTGATGAGCATGGAGCTCATTTGAGGTACATTTTGTGTTGGACGGGCATTGTTTACATGTGGATTGTTGATTTAGATATTTTATGTAATTTATATATTGATCCATCATGTAGTAGGAGGAAGGTAAACAAGAAAAAGTCTAGGAAGGCACCAGGAGTTTCATCGTCAGCTCTACAGGAAGCTCATGACATATTTGGTGATCCTGAGGATCTGTTGAAGCTCCGCGAGCTAGAATTGACAAAGATGGGCAGATGTAATGATAAATCTGGTGAATGGAAGGAAAGAAGGCTTGAAGATGAATTTGAACCAATCATTCTATCGGAGAAGTATATGACGAAGAAGGATGACAAGGTTCGGGAAAGAGATATTCCAGAAAGAATGCAGGTAAACATTAGCAACTTATGAATTTCATTTGAACTTTGCAATGTCAGCCAGGTGCCTGGGTTACAATCTTTGTTGTCTTACCTTTTAGATATCTGAAGAAAGCACAGGGCCTCCGCCAACAGATGAATCAAGTATAGATGTGGAGAGTAACTGGATTTGTAATCAACTTGCAACCAACATGGTACATTTATTTGGGAAAAATTTAGGGTCTACTGAAGGAGGTCAGGAGCTGTCAATAGTCAAGGAAGATGTTATGAGATTTTTGGAATTTATGCATGTGCAAAAGTTAGATGTAAGTACTGTATTTTTGGTATTGCTACACTACTTCATATTTTTTCACATGCATCTCTGAATTAGTAGACCACATTTTCTCGTAATTAGGTCCCATTTATTGCTATGTATCGAAAGGAAGAGTGCCTAAGTCTATTTAGAGATCCAGAGCAGCATGAAGCAGACGAGTTTCAGAATAAGTCCGACCAAAAACCAGTGTTAAGGTGGCATAAGGTACAAATTGTTGTACTGCTTTAGTATATTGAAGTGCTTACATTCTGAATGAAAGTTTAGATTAAGGTTTTACTCTTTTCTTTGTTGCAGGAACTTTGGGCCATCCTGGACTTGGACAGAAAGTGGTTACTTCTCCAAAAACGGAAGAGTGCTCTACAGCTATACTACAACAAGCGATATGAAGAGGAGTCTCAAAGCATATATGATGAAATTAGGCTCAATTTGAATAAACAGCTGTTTGAATCTATTACTAAGTCACTTAAGGCAGCTGAGTCGGAACGAGAGGTTGACGATGTGGACTCAAAGTTTAACCTGCACTTTTCTCCAGGGGAGATTGGTGTTGATGAAGGGCAATATAAAAGGCCAAAGAGGAAATCACAGTATAGTAGTTGCAGTAAGGCTGGGCTGTGGGAGGTAGCTAGCAAGTTTGGCTATAGCTCTGAGCAATTCGGACTGCAGATATCTCTGGAGAAAATGGTAAGTTTGTTTTGTTATTAATTATGGTTGAATTGCTGATTCTGACATGTGGTTTTGCTGTGTCATTTTCTTGCAGAGAATGGATGAACTGGAGGATGCCAAGGAAACCCCAGAAGAGATGGGTTCGAATTTTACATGTGCGATGTTTGAAACACCACAAAATGTGCTTAAAGGCGCTAGGCACATGGTGAGGATATTATCCTTCTTTTTTGTATAGTTACTCTATACTATGCGTATAAAACTTGATCTTAAAATCCAACAACATTTATAATTAAGCTTGCAAATTTTTTGGCTGTTCCAGGCAGCAGTTGAGATTAGCTGCGAACCCTGTGTCCGGAAACATGTTCGTAGTATCTTTATGGATAATGCCGTAGTATCAACATTTCCTACGGCTGATGGAAATTTGGCTATTGATACTTTTCATCAGTATGCAGCGGTAAAATGGTTACGAGAAAAGCCTCTAACTAAATTTAAGGATGCTCAATGGCTTCTTATTCAGAAGGCTGAGGAGGAGAAACTTATTCAAGTTATAATTAATCTACCCGAAAATGTTCTGAATAAACTAACAAGCGACTCTAATGATTATTATCTCAGTGATGGAGTGAGCAAATCTGCTCAATTGTGGAATGAACAGAGGAAGTTGATATTGCAGGACGCCTTTTTCACTTTCCTTCTACCTTCGATGGAGAAGGAAGCAAGATCTTTGCTGACCAGTAGAGCAAAAAGTTGGTTACTTTTTGATTACGGAAAGCTGTTATGGGATAAAGTCTCTGTGGCACCATATCAATGGAAGGAACATGATGCAAACTCAGATGATGAGGCTGCGCCAAGAGTTCTGGCTTGCTGTTGGGGCCCTGGAAAGCCTGCAACCACTTTTGTGATGTTGGATTCATCTGGAGATGTCCTGGATGTGTTGTATGCTGGTTCCCTCAGCAACCGTGGCCAAAGTGTTAATGACCAGCAACGCAAAAAGAATGATCAGCAAAGGGTTTTAAAGTTCATGACAGACCATCAACCACACGCTGTTGTTCTTGGAGCTGTAAACTTGTCTTGTACGAGGTTAAAGGAAGATATTTACGAGGTACTTATTCTTGAAATACTTTTGGTCATCTTCATGTCTACTCATTTATTTGTTGTATGAAGAAATGTCGTCAGAATTTCTTCAGAAGGTTAAACGTGTGAACTCACATTCTGGTTTAAGTAAAATTTTGACCCATGTGCTATCATATGGTCCCACTAATATATATACATAGCAGAGGGTGCTCGGTAGCTTCTGTTTAATTGATTTACTGTAGTTATTATATAGCCGGAATTACAGATTTGATTGATTTTCTCTTGTTATTATCACAGATCATCTTTAAGATGGTGGAGGATAAACCTAGAGATGTTGGTCATGAGATGGATGGTCTAAACATTATATATGGTGATGAATCTCTTCCCCATCTATATGAGAATTCTCGTATTTCATCAGACCAGCTTCCTTCGCAGCCAGGTAAATTACCTTCATATGTGAATACTTGATGAGATCTTCTATTTGTATTTATATTTCTTCTCCTTTCAGGTATTGTCAAGCGTGCTGTGGCTCTCGGTCGTCATCTTCAAAATCCATTGGCAATGGCTGCAACGCTATGTGGAGCAGGGAAAGAGATATTATCTTGGAAACTCAGTCCCTTGGAGAGTTTTCTTACTCGTGATGAGAAATATGGGATGGTTGAACAGGTGATGGTAGATGTGACTAATCAAGTGGGGCTTGACATTAATTTGGCAGCAAGCCATGAGTGGTTATTTTCTTCGTTGCAGTTTATTTCTGGGCTTGGACCCAGGAAGGCAGCATCTCTGATGAGGTCCTTGGTTAGAGCTGGGGCTATCTTCACACGGAAAGACTTGTTGACAGCACATGGTCTTGGGAAAAAGGTTTTTGTCAATGCAGTTGGTTTCTTACGAGTCCGGCGAAATGGAATGGCTGCCGGTAGTAGTCAATATATCGATTTGTTGGATGATACAAGAATACATCCAGAATCTTATGGTTTTGCACAGGAGTTGGCCAAAGATGTATATCTTGCAGATGTTCAAGATGATATAAACGATGACGAAGATATGCTGGAGATGGCAATAGAGCATGTCAGAGAGAGACCACACCTGTTGAAGTCTCTTGAGGTGCATGAATATGCTAAATCCAAGCATCGTGAGAATAAAATAGAAACCCTCAATAATATTAGATTAGAGTTGACACAAGGTTTTCAAGATTGGCGCAAACAATATGCGGAGCCAAGTCAAGATGAAGAATTCTGTATGATATCTGGGGAGACTGAGGACAATCTTGCTGAAGGAAAAATTGTGCAGGCAACAGTTCGCAGGGTGCAGTCCCAAAGGGCAATTTGTGTTCTCGACTCCGGATTGACGGGTATGCTAAGTAAGGAAGACTACACAGATGATTGGAAGGAGGTAACTGATTTGACTGAGAAGCTGAATGAAGGTGATATGATAACTTGCAGAATCAAATCGATCCTAAAAAATAGGTACCAGGTGTTCCTAAGTTGTAGGGGAAGTGAGATGAGGAGCAATCAATATCAGAATCATCAAGACTTGGATCCATACTATCACCAGGACCGTAGCAGGTTACTGGGCAATCATGACAAAATTCGTAAGCAAAAAGAGCTTGCCAAAAAGCATTTCAAGCCAAGGATGATAGTTCATCCTTGCTTCCAGAATATTACAGCCGATGAAGCAATGGAGGTGCATTCTTGCTATTAAATCTTCCATGCATGACTTCTCAAAAATATAAAAATAAAAAATTCATTCTTGTTCACATGTATTTACACTGGATATGGCAGTGTAGTTGCAGTTTCAGTTGAGCCATATCCAGTGGAAATGGTATTTATGGAAAAATTGCAATACATGTGACCCCATTTCATATGGTGGAATTAGCATCACATATATTTACTCAAAACGATTAAGCTTGTTGGTTACAAATCCGTTCCATGACTTTGTATTCCATGTAGCTCCTATTTTTGTAATGAGCAAGCAAGCTTTTGTGAGATTTATATCTAAATTTTAATAATCATTGCTAGAATATTACATGAATTGGGCTTTGGTTTTTTAAAATGTTGTTCCTTTCTACAAAGGGCAATCCTATGATATGTAGTTTATCTATTTACACTATGCTTTATCTGATGTTTATTCTCCTGTGTTTACATAGCTCTTGTGCGATAAGGATCCTGGTGAAAGTATTGTCCGTCCTAGTTCTCGAGGACCCTCATATTTAACCTTGACACTCAAAGTCAATGATGGGGTTTATGCTCACAAGGACATAATCGAAGGTGGAAAGGAACACAAGGACATAACAAGCTTGCTTCGTATTGGGAAAACATTAAAAATAGGAGAGGACACATTTGAGGATTTAGATGAGGTAATATCTTACCTTTGAGTGCTTGGTTTTGGAGTCTTGTTCTATACTTGATTGTCATAACTGTGGTTTTGCTATCCTAGCTTCAAATTTGAACTATTTGACTATTTCTTCATCTTTAGAGATATACCCTTGAAGATTAGCACTTTCATGTTTCTGTTTTAGCGGTACCTAAATTTCCGATATCATAGCTAATGATAGTTGTAAAATTTTCATCCATCGATTATGTTATGGAACTTGTGATGATGTTTGTTTAATGTTGTTATAAATCTTACCTTTTCTCCCTAATTTCTAGTTTGAAAATTATACTTACAGAAAGTGTCAAAAATTAATAACCTGCTGATCATAGCTATCAAATTGGGATGTGTTTCACGATCTTTATGTGGTAGCAAATGATATTTTGTACCGTAGAATTTGTCTGATGACAACGGCGGAGTCAGGTCAAATCATTAAACATCACAACATCGAATATCTTGTTAACGAACCACTATATTATTATCTGCAAACAACAGTTTCAGCTTATTGGTGCATTACTGAGTTAATGGACCTGAAATAAGAAATGTGGGATCTGAATAACTAATCAAATTCGGACTGATTGCCTTGTATTATTTGTGTATTCCATTATAGTGGCACTTGTAGGTTGTGAGTATTAGCATATTGGTGTGGTTTGGGTGGAAATTTCATATAATTATTTAATGCTATTCAATGCAGGTAATGGATCGATATATTGCTCCATTAATAGCTCATTTGAAAACAATGCTCAGCTTTCGCAAGTTCAAGAAGGGCACCAAGGCAGAAGTTGATGAGCTCTTAAGGATTGAGAAATCTGAGTATCCGATGAGGATTGTCTATTGCTTTGGCATATCTCATGAACATCCAGGAACTTTTATCCTGACATATATAAGGAGTTCAAATCCACATCATGAGTATGTTGGCCTGTACCCAAAGGGATTTAAGTTCCGGAAGAAGATGTTTGAGGACATTGATCGGCTCATTGCATATTTCCAGAGACATATTGATGATCCACATGACCCAGCACCGTCAGTTCGATCTGTTGCTGCAATGGTTCCGATGTGCAGTCCTGCAACTGGGGACTCTTCGGGTGGCTGGAGTGGTTCCAACAGTAATGAAGGTGGCTGGAGAGGGCAGTCTACAGACCGTAAAACAGGTAATTCTGAACAAATGTAATTTGGAAATGCAGTTTGTACAAGTGTCGTTATTCATATGGTTTAAAAAAGTTATATTGTCAAGAGTAACCATAGGACAATAGTCACAAATCTATTACCCCCTTCCACCACATTTTATTTGACAAAAAATGTACATTGAAGGTTGAATCGACCATTTTTAGAATTATTAATTAAGCGTAGTATTTATTTATAATTTCAAAATCACGAACATTGCAATTAGTAGCAAATACTATGTGGCTTATTATGGTTATAGTCTCTGCATCTACATTTTAATAAAAGTCATTTTTTTGTCGAATAAAATGGGATGGAGGGAGTATTTTTGGTAAAAGCAGAGTAATTTCGCTATATAACATCGCCCATGTGCATTGTTGTTTAGGCGTACCTTAAGCTTTTGGTGCATGTTAACATTAGTAGCAATTGTAGTATAAGATTAGAGACTAGAGATGCATGTATTTCATTTTCTATGTTGAATAATAATGAATTGAATGAAAATTGAGAAGTTCTCTCTTTAGCTTTATATTTTCCTTCCACATTGTGCACGTCCGCCCTTTTTCATGATTCTTAAAGTTAAATTTTGAAATCTATCCAAAGTTTCCTTGATCCTAGCATAAATGGTCATGTGATTTTCATGAATTTACTCGTCCTGCCACATGCTCAGGAAGGTTTAGTTTAAAGTTAAGGCTTGACATATGTTGCATGATCTTTCTTGTGTTACGAATACTACTGCATTATTATATGTCAGGGCAATTGCACTGGTTTATTGCAATGCACTTGTACACTGTACAAATGGTTCTTGTGTTCTTGGAGTTATTTAGTTGTAGGGATTCTAACTGTGACTGGTTTATGCAGGCAGAGGTTACTACAGAAATGGTGGTAGTGAGGATGGGCATCCAAGTGGGTTACCTAGGCCATATGGTGGCCGTGGACGTGGCCGGGGCTCATTCAATAATAGCAGCAGAGGTGATGGCTCGGAGTATGGCACCCAAAAGGACGATGGTTGGAGCAGTTTTCCAGGAGCTAGAGTTCAGAATTCACCAGGCAGAGAGGCTTTCCCTGGTGGTTGGGGAGGTAGCGGAAATGGTGGTTGGGGAGGTGGTGGAAGTGCTAGTGATGGGGGTGGCAGTGGTTGGGGTGGTGGAAACAGTGGTGGTGGTGGTGGTGGAAGTGCTAGTGATGGGGTGTGCAGGAAATGGGGGTGGTGGGGGAGGTGGTGGAAGTGCTAGTGATGGGGGTGGCAGTGGTGGTGGGGTGCTGGCAACAGTGGTGATGGTGGTGGTGGAAGTGCTAGTGATGGGGGTGACAGTGGTGGGGGTGGTGGTGGAAGTGCTAGTGATGGGGTGGTAGTGGTGGGGTGGTGGTGGAAGTGCTAAAGATGGTGGTTGGGGAGGTGGTGGAAGTGCTAGTGATGGGGGTGGCAGTGGTTGGGGTGGTGGAAACAGTGGTGGTGGTGGTGGTGGAAGTGCTAAAGATGGGGGTAGCGGAAATGGTGGTTGGGGAGGTGGTGGAAGTGCTAGTGATGGGGGTGGCAGTGGTTGGGGTGGTGGAAGTGCTAAAGATGGGGGTGGCAATGGTTGGGGAGGTGGCAGCGGTGGGGGTGGTGGTGGCGGTGGCGGCAGCGGTGGCGGATGGGGGAGTGGAAATGTTGGTGCTTCTAGTTCAGGACAGGATGGCACCCAATCGGGAAAATCAGGTTGGGGAGTGAGCAGTTCTGGGGGTTGGTGACAATGAGTTCTGAACTTAATGGATCAATTTCGGACTTTAGTGAAAAATTCTAGTTGCGTGCGTTTGCTTGTAATTATACACAGTCCTAGTAATTATAGTAGTATTCAAGTTTCTGGCCGGGCCCCCATTTTGTTCAGTGGCATCTCGACCTCCTCCAGCAGTTAATTAATCCTTTTTTCAAGGTTTGTGATGACTGATGTATTGGGCTGTTGGTATTTGTGTTTACTGTAGGAATAATAGTTGTAGCTAAATTGACTCGGATGAAAAATGTCCTCTTTTTTCTTTGTTGATAAAACACCCTCCAGATTTTTATTTACTTGGGTGGTATTCATCAAGATATAAAATTAATAAATTTAACAGTAAAAAAAAATGAGCGAGTCATTATGTATTGCAATAAATTTATGTTGAAATATAATTCTGATATTTATTAATTGATAGAAATTTTAAGAGTGCCTCACTTATTATATCTTTTAAAAAAAATAATTACTATTAATATTTATCCATATGACGACAATAGTGAGTGAAATGTTTAAAAGCACTACTTAATTGAGCTGTTAGTATTTTTAGCACAATTATTTTTTCCCTTCTAGCACAAAAATGGTATACATTCACAAATGTATATTGCATCAATTGTGCTGAAAAAGCAAAATATGATATTCCTGAATTTGGTAATATGTCCAGGTCATGAAGATTTGTAGCATATAGAGTTTAAATTTTACTGTAACGAATTTGGCTAAGTATAGTTTATTTCTCACCAAAATCTTTTTACTCTGGATTGGAAATATTATTATTATTTTCTATCTTTATAAAATATATCTGCAAACAGAAGAAGATTGATTGTACCCTTCCTTTACCAATTGTTTTTTTTCTTCTTTCTATTTTTACCATTTGAAGTCTCACCATAACAGTAACAGATTGCAAGAGTGCAACGAGATTTTGAGACTGCTGACCCATGACCCGGTGTAAACAAATAGCCAGACCAATTCACGACCCGACAAAATATACCCACGATCGGGTTCGGTAAGGCCCGCCTAGTCTACCGTTTCATTTCTCAGCTCTCATCTGAGGGGTTTTTAGGGTTTAAAACTATCCGCCTTCTCATTCTTCATCACCACCCAACATACTTGTCCCCCCCCCCCCCGCCCCTCTCTGTGATATCATGACTGCTCAAACCCAGGAAGAGCTCTTGGCCGCCCATCTCGAGCAACAGAAGATCGATGTAAAGCTCTCTTGCCCTCACTCACCCACACAATTATCTCTGAATATGTAATGGGGTTGTGTTCAATCTATATTTTCTTATACTAAATTGGTAATTTTTCTGATAATCAGATTGGTGTATTTGTCCCTTTTTTTTAGTTTGAATCTAGTATACTGGTATTATTTCGTAATTTTTATGTTAAAGTTTCCATCTTTGAGGATAAACCGGGGAACAGTTTGATTGGCTTCGAATGACTGTTTTAGGGATTCCATCCGTTTCCTGCCTACAATCTACTAAAAAAGGAAGTGCCTTTGCAGATCTGTTGGCTGCCCTGGTCATAAACTGAAGGCCACGTACCATTACTTCACTGAACTGATTTTAAAATCATGTCTTTTACCAAAAGCTATGGTGTGAATCAAACTGAGTAGTGGGGGCTTAGCTCTCATCTAAATTTGTAGAAGCCCTGATTTAGTGGTAGTCTATGGTGTGACATCAATCTAAATTCTAAGACTTCTTAGAACTGATATTGAATATATATACACGATTTCATTGAATTTTTCCCTTCTCCCTGGATGTACGGGTAGTGATGCAGAACTATTGATATATGTTTCGGTGTTTGCATTTGTGGAGGACAGTGAATAACTTAACTTATTGTTTCTAGTTTCACCGGAGGTGTTTACCTTTTACACTAGGTTATGTTGGTAATTGTAGCTTTATATCCCGCATTTTTCCCAGTCACTTGGTTTTTGCACTTTGCTCCATGCCACTTGGTCTTTTTCAATTTTTGAATGACATTGTATCATATCCTTTTGTCCAAAGCTTTAAGATTTGGATTTCAGAATTTGATAGTATCTGACTGCTATTACATTATTATTATTGGAAACCTTTAGGGGTTATTAATATAGGGTACATCTTAATTAGTTGCTTAAATCATATGATTACAAGAAACTCTGCTTTCTTAATTCTTATTTATTGTAGTATTACGTGCTGTTGAATTTGTGTTCACATTGCTTGTTAATTGCCTGTGTTGGTTAAAAATGGTTTGATTTTGTGGTTAAAAAATGAATACTCTCCATCTGTCTTTGTTCATCTCTGATGAGAAAGTAATACTTAGGGTCCTCTTGAGAAATTTTGTAATCTTTTATGATTGAACTTAGCTACTACTACAGTAATTTCTCATAATTTACACTTGCAGCCTGAGGAGCCTTTGGTTGAAGATGATGACGACGACGACGACGACGAAGACGATGATGATGATGACAAAGGCGAAGATGATGCTGAGGGTAAGTATGCAACAAAAATTTGTTTTTGGCAATGATGTTAAATTAGTGTTTTCTTTGAAATTCTTTGCATATGTATGATCTTTTATGCACATTAGTGGAGTTTGTTTTGGTTCAAGTAAATTTAGATCTGCTCATAGAATGGACAGATGCTCCTCCCACAAATTCTCAGTCCGTTAACTGAAATTTGTTCATGGCTTGTAAACTTCTATAAATTCTATATGCATTTGGCATACCTAAACTGGTTTTGCATGTATAGTAAGTAGTGTATCCTAGAAGTAGGGTTTGGTCTCTTCATATATTGGAGGTTCTGTAGATTAGAATCTATAAAACTGATGGCATTGCATTATATAATATAATCTTGATTTCCTGCTTTAATTTGGGGTTTGAAGAGGCAATTCATATAGCCAAAACAGGGAAAGAAAATAATTTTTATCTTCTTAGTTCTAGCACTATCAGAAATAATGAGGGTTTTAAAAAGTACAATACTTAATAGTTGGTTACATGATAAAAATAAGTACTTCAACATATCATGATAGAGTTAATTACCCTTCATGGCAAGGTCAAAGTGAGGGCTTTCAGAGTTGATGAATATTTCTTTATGATGAACAGGACAAGGAGATGCTAGTGGTAGATCAAAGCAGAGTCGAAGCGAGAAGAAGAGTCGGAAGGCTATGCTCAAGCTTGGGATGAAGCCCATCCCTGGGGTCAGTCGTGTCACTGTTAAGAAGAGCAAGAATGTCAGTATTTCTACTTGACAATAAATATTCCAGTTACTTTGCTCGCAGTAGTCTCACATTTACTATTTTTTTAGTAACTTTTTGATGTTATCTTTCAGATTCTGTTTGTCATCTCAAAGCCAGACGTTTTTAAGAGTCCCAATTCAGATACATATGTTATATTTGGTGAGGCTAAGATCGAGGACTTGAGCTCACAGTTGCAGACTCAGGCTGCAGAGCAATTCAAGGCACCTAATCTCAGTCATGTGATACCAAAGGCTGAGCCTTCTGTTATAGCTCAGGATGATGAAGATGTGGACGAGACTGGTGTGGAGCCAAAAGACATAGAGTTGGTGATGACGCAAGCAGGGGTGCCAAGGTCAAAGGCTGTGAAAGCTCTCAAAGCTGCTGATGGGGATATTGTCTCTGCCATTATGGAGCTTACAAACTAGATTGTCTGAATAAGCCTTTTAGAGGGTTTGACTTCAAGTTCTTGTAATCTTCTTTGTTTATTTGACTTTGATTTCATTCTTGTTTTTTTGTGTTGTGCATTAGCATGCTAATTATCTTACACTCATGGTTTGTGTCATGATCAATATAGTAAGAAATCATATTTCTGGAGTTTTCAGAATTGTGTTACTTTTCCATTTTAACAGGTGAGATAATGGTTGCCTATTGGTGTTGCTGCATTGTTCTATTTGCTTTAACTTGGTGTTTTTATTTTTTTAATTTTGTTTGTTTTTCAGAAATTGCCATTGCCACGACAATCCGTTTGAACCTTGCAAAACATTTCTTCTCGGTTCCAAAAAGTAAAAGGAAAAAAAAAAACTAAATTGTCACGTCCTCCCATGCCTTATTGGACGAGCTGGCTATGCCTTTCTATTTCAGTCTGCTTAATGTCTCAACTTTCATTCATCTTTGCTTTTGATATGCTAAAGTGAAGTCCTTCATGACGAGCTGTTATTATTTCAATCGACTTTCCTTATATAGTGTTCAGTTTATTCATAATAAACAGTATTTGTGTTCCTTGAACCCACTAACAAATTAACTGGAGTTTGTGATAATCAGCTTTGAATCCCACACTTACCTTACTCTTTGTTAACAATAAAAGCAGCTAGATATTATGCAATTAGTTTAAATATTTTATTTAATAAATATTTTTTAAAATGTTGTAGAGAGAGGGGGGAGGGTTGTAGGAGATGAGAGAAAAAAAAAATTTGAGTGTGAAACAAGAAATGCACATAGATATAATACTCTTCAACTAACTCTAAAAATAAACATTGTGTCTACCAGTACTGGGTTGTGTGTGTTGTTCCAGTGCAGGGTTGGATTATTTATATTTCTTCTACCAATTCAAAATATAAGCTCATTATTGACTTTTTGAAAAGCCATTTTCAATTTCAAAATTGATATGAATTCCATTAATTTTAGTCAATATAAGATTTTTAGTTTCATAAATCATCGTTTGAAAATGTCTGAAATTAAATTGACTTGATAATTTCATTAATTTGGAACGGAGGATGCAAGAAATATAAAATGCAGCACCCTCAATGATCATAGATTTTCTAAGAAATGTCAATATGCATCCACTCACTTGACATGGCATCTATCTGGTGCTTCCAGTTTCAGAGTTGGGTTCTGATGGACATATTAATAGAACTACCGTACTTTGGCTCAACAGTTTAGGTACTTCTAAGACTTCATATTACAGGCTTTACTGACCAATAAAATTTCACAATGGGAGAATCTAAATAATAGTCGTCATATATTAATGTGACCAAAATCAAGTCATAAGTACAATCCAAAAGAACAAGTAGCACACAAGTCATTGCCATTAAGAAAACACCTAACCATATAGTGGAAGGCACAAATGCATACTTAATTAAAGAGAAATGAAGAGCTAAGGTTACACAAAGACCTTCATGGAGGTTATAATAAACATATACCAGTTTGGCAGACCCCATGGTCAAACACTTTCTCTATCCAAGTAATTCAATTTATTCAACTGCCAGGGGCAACTACTGTAACAAAGAATGAAATAAAATGGCAACCACATCTATTTGACCAACCTTACTATTCAAAAGGCAATTCAGAGTGATTATCACCAGGGCTGGTTGCTGAGCTGCTTTCAGCTGTTCCATTACGGTAAGAGTTGGAATGAGATGAGCCAAAAGGCCATAAGAAAGACCATGGATTCTTCCTTTGCCGATTTGCGCTGCTGATCTCCCTTCCGTTAGTATTTCTGCTGCTGTTTCGACCGGTAGAGCTATGGCTACTATGGCCGTTACCCGATCTTTCTGCTGTCAGCTCCTGGCGGCAAACTGGGCATGAACTTCGTTGGGCTAGCCAGGGAATAATACAATCGGAATGATATATATGCTTACATGGCAATTTCCTAGCTTGAGACCCTATTTGAAATTTCTCTTTACAAACAGCACAATGAGAATCAGAACGAACATCTTTTCTTGAAATCTTAATTGTAGGCAATGCATCAATTGATGATCTGGAAGCTGGGAGAGGACCACGTCGATCATTAAACGCGAGCTGTTCAAAAAATTCTTCCACTCCGGGACCCACAAAATAATCGGTGCCATTTGCTCGCCTAAATCCAATAACCTCATTAAAAAGATCAAGAAGACCACCATTGTTAGGCATCCTAACTGGCATATCACCACTGTATATAGGCCAGGGACCCCAAAAGTTTCCATTTTCAGGCCCCGAATCAGATCTTCCTCTAATGTCAGAATTGCTGCTCCTTTGACTTAGCGCTATTTGCTGCCTCCAAAAATTTGACACGGCTTCCATGAATCCAGGCTGCTGGTTGTGATCATTGATGTTCATGCTTGGTAAATCCTCAAGCTCTTGAACAAACCCTCCACAACAGTTAGCACAAAGTCTGTTTTGGTCTCTAAGAGTGACAGGCCGCCTACAGTTGTAACACCAGTGGGTGGGAGCCCCACTCGACATCTTGCTCTTGAGCACTTTCTCAATCTAGGTCCAAATTTTTCCCTTGAAACCTATTTTCTATAGTTGATACTTAATACTTTGACTTCATGGATAACAGTTCACGGGATAAACACAAACCATTAGAAAATTGTTCTACATAGAAAGAGTTTACAAAAATCTAACATATCAAAGAGAGCCCTCAATGTTATAGCAACAGATGCTACTCTAAAGAATGAAATGTTTTTGAACTAGGACGACATCCAATGAATTTCATCTTTCAATCAAAACTAGAAGTAGAAAATCAACATTTTGTGAATTTGAATTGACAACTGAACTGCTGCCGAGTCCTAACTCCTAATCAACTAGTCCAAAACTTCTCCCACATCACAAAACCGTGCTAAATCTAATTGTCAACCCAAACAGAAAAGTTGAGCAATCATGAGAAACCAAAAGGATAATTTAAGTTTTGAAACCTTGATAAGTCGGTCCTCATAAAGTTATATAGACACATCTATTGCATATTACTTCGTAATATTTGCTTGACCGGTAGAGCTTATCACTTTCCCTTATTAAGGAAACAATGTATTAAATTGGCCAAATGTGTGTAAGAAGATTGTAACACTTGCTCTACTCGAGTCTGAATGTAACACCTCAATCCCATATCGAAAGATATAGAAAAAATTTGTTTGTGTATAAGAAATGAAGTTGCTACCAATAGTACTTTCAAGTCATGACCTTTTGGGTGAGACAGTGGTGGGCTAAGATGACCCAAAAATATACTATTGGGTCAGTGGTTTAAGGTCTTATTTGGATGGATTTGATTCGATTCGGACTTGGATTTTGACCCGAGAATTGTTCCGGACTCTAGATTTGACCCGAGATGTTTCATATGGCATCACCCGATCGGATATTATCTAACAATGGAGAGAAGGAGGTCCGGAGGTGAGAACACGAAGTCAGACAATGACTAGAGAGACAAAGATATGGAAAAAATTATAAGAAATTAAGTTACAATCAATAGTACCTTCAACTTCGAGTTATGATGACATTTTGGGTGAGCATGTGAGAATTTTGGATTTGATTCGAGACTTGGGATTTTGACTTGAGATTTGTTCCAAATCAGATTTGACTCGGGTTGTTTCACTGAATGCTTATAGTACTAGAGTTATATCTTAAGTCTTAAACAAAAGCATAAACATTTTGGTTGCAAGTTATATATATACATTAGTAACCACACAAGTGGAAAATGAATGTCAATTATCTACAACAATGAAAAGGGAGGGAGAAAAACTTGATCATCATATAAAATTTATCCTTTGGACAATTGTACAGCTAAATAGCTGACTGAAGTTCCCAGAAAAAGGAAATTGAATGGATTCCGTTTTAGTTATACAATCAGGACAGAAATATCACGAATCAGAAAACAAGAAACTAAATGGCTTCCGATTTTAGTAACTTGTTACAAAGTTTTTCTCTGGAAGATGCATTAAATCACCATATTGATGGAATTCTAGTACAGTAGTATAATTAATCTTCAGATTATAGTATAAAGAAACAACCCATTAATCCAAATCAAACACAAACAGAAAGACAAAAAGAAAAAGAAAAAAGAAGTGAGAAAATGGTAGGGGAGAGTATAAGTACCTCTGATCTAATATCTCCAACAAGCTACAGATTTATTCATTTATAATTAAAATGAGAAATTGTAGATTAAGACCTTGTTAAGATTGAGATGGGGAAGACAGTCAGAGAGACTGAGAGAGAGAAGTCTGAGTACGTGGGATAGTAGTACTGTACCTACCAACCACTGTGGTTATCACTAAATTAAGCCGGGGTGCGTAGTGTATGTTTCCGCTTGTGGGCTGGGCTCCACGTGGTTTTATAATGGCCACTTTTATTACTTTCTAATTATAAGCCCACGTCTCTAAATGCATCCAACATATTATTCACGAGTCCACGTTTCTTGTGTTGAAATTTCAGTGTTGTACAAATGCTGGATGATAATCTACAGAGATAGCTGGATGCCAAGTAAGTTCAGAGACGCCACATCAGCAATGCTGACCCCCCCGCCCGATAATTTACATTTTATTTTGTAAAACAGTGTAGTTATATATGTACATCATTGTAGTTAGCTTGATTCTTTGTAAATCAATAAATTTTAGTTTATTTTTGTAATTATTTTAATTTATAACTTGGTTTGATTCTTTGTATTTTATAAGTTATATCAATGTAGTTTAACGTTATATGTTGTTAGAAAACGTGTATATATATTGTTTTTTAAAGTAGATGCGTTGTGTTATGGGTTAATTATAATATGTTGGATGTAGTTATTGGTTAATTATTATATGTATTGGGGGATAAAGCAGGTTACAAATACAAAAATAAGGTTTAAAATTTAGAAGCTGCAAAAAAAATATTATTTAAAAAATGATATTTTCGACGTAATAAGGTAAAACCAATGAAATTTCTGTCGGAAATAAGATAGATAATTTATTTTTAAAAAGCCTATGCCCACATAATTTTACTTATTTTCGACGGATATTCCGTCGAAATTCTAACTAACTGAGTTAACACATGTTCCCATTTATAATCGACGAAAATAAGTTCGTCGAAAATAATCCGTCAACAATAAGTTAATTCTGACGAACATTCGTGGACATTAATTTCGTCGAGCATATATACTTTTGACTGAACAAAATCCAACGACCTTTATTACAACATAATGATTGATAAAATATTCTGTCGAAATAAACCTATTATTGATAGAATATGCTTATATCCGACGGAATATTTAATCAGAATTAGGTGGTGTTTGTTTGGGTCTTAAAGGCTCTTAATAGGGGTGCCTCTGATTCGGTCAGAGGCACAATTTGTTTGGTAAAAAAATTGATGTCTCTTAATGCCTCTTAATCGGTAAGATTCAAAAATAAAGCTAAACCATTCAGAGTCATATCTGAGCGTATTTATGTTTTTTTTGAACAAAAATAACCTCAACAATACTACAAAATCTCTCTTTTATCCCCATCTCTGGATCCTTTTTGCCCCTCCTGTTTGACAAATATGGAGTTTCAAACCTTGATAATTTCTCCGATTTCAAGCTTGTCATCTTCGGAGATTACACAGTGAGGCCTAAACTCGGAACAAGTCGACTGGAGATTGTATGGAAAGCTGACCACAGATGAGTACTCCACCAGAACAGTTCTCTGGCAGAATTTTTTACTCAAATCAATTCTGGGTCCGTGGGTTCTTTTCAAACTTTGGAATTTCGGCGAAATTTTTCTATATTGTGTTTGTAGTTTACTCTGAATATAATTACTGTGAATCGGAACATGTGTTTTGAATCTTTTGATGAACTTCTTCCATCTACGGATCTGATAAATTGATTAACTAATTTGACTTTTATTTTATTTTATTACATGTATGTCTTATGTTCAGTGGTTGAAAGTTATTTCCTAATTGAACTTACCTAATTTCTTAAAAAAAAATCAATTGCTCATTTTCTTGAAGTACCCATGTTGGTATGAATTGAAAGTTAATTTGATCATCTAAATGTTATTTATATTCTTTTAATTTGCAAATTTGGATGTTATTTTTACTTAAACTGTTTAGAGGGTTAAAATGGTAAAATATTGTTATTCAGACATTTTGAAAAAATTAATTATCAAACAATATTTTTTCATTCAGACATAATCCTTGACAGAGACTCTACATTATTCAGATGTCTAAATTATTCAAATCTTAACACTCAATTTTATCAAACACCACCTTAAACTTTCTTCTTCAACTTCCGGAATCCAAATTAATTATGGACCAAAAATGGGTATCAGCAACTTAATCGTAAGTCTGTAACCGCTTCCACATTAGAAACCAGCAAGGGCTTTGCATAAACTCTTCCTTTATATTACTAGAACTTCATAAATTACTTCACCAACTGCATGCCCCTTCAACTTATATTTTGGTTAAAACAAACAAATTGAGCATGTAAAATTGGGGTGATAAGTAAAATAATTTAAGAGTAGGTAAGGAAGGAATCAACATGGCGTTATGAAATTGATAATTAATTGGTGCTTGACAGGTAGCTTAGCTTAACTTTGGTAAACTTTCTTAATATAAGTCGTTTTATAATTATGCACAAGTATTAAATAAATGATTATATAACATTAAATATAATATCAATTTTTTATATTATCCTTGTATTGGAAAAAGAAAATATTATTTATTGGACAAAAAATAGTGTGAGAACTAAAGTTATATTTATTATTTTGGGTAATATTGGAAACTAAACAATTAATGCTTATTTGAAATTTTCAAACGACTTATATTAAGGAACAAAAACAATCTTATAAAACGACTTATATTTAGGAACGTTGAATTAATAAATTGCATCATAACTTCTGAGAGAACTACCTAATTCGCTAATAAGATATGCAATTGTTATTTCTTATGTCGATATCAAATTATTGGGTCTCAATAAAAATAACAAAAAAAGATGCATACTTGTGGATTTTTTTTTTAAAAAAAGAGTATTAAAATTCCCCAACAAACTCTTATTTGGCAGTATGTATGTATGACTGAACAAGTCAACATTATGCTATGTGGACTCTTCAACTCTCAATATTCAGATTCGGTTATTATAAAATTAATTTCATAATAAGTTGGTCAATTGACCAATATAATGCTAATATACATAGAGATCATTTCTCACCTACATGTTGACACTGTATTGATCAATTGACCAAAATTAACTTCATACTAATTACTCACTCAGTATTCATTCAATTTACTTTATATACACACAAATATATATATATATATATATATATAACAAAATACAAATGATTTTGAATTTCTCGCTCATTCTAATAAATTATCTGGATAAATACAAATTTGAAATAAATCTAAAATACATAGTCTTAGGAATACGGAATTTAATACTAGTATATATATAAAGTAAATTATTATATATAAAGTACATTATTATTATTAAATTTTAAAAAAGCAAAAGCAGGGTGCCCTGGGTGGGACCTCAGGAATTTATTCCCTCAAAAAGCTATGAAAGTTAGCCTAGTAAGTTCATTAAATTTTGTTTATCCTTAAAAAAAAAATTTGTACATGAATTTATAAAAATGACAACTATTTGAAACATTTTTAAATGAAAAATCAGATGCGCATATAGAAGGAAGACGTGCTTAGTTTTTTTAATGTCCCAAATTTCATAGACAGACTGTAAAAATAATTATCCATAATTAACCTATTAATTTCAAGGAAGAATTACATATATTAGTACTTTTTTAGAAATAATTACAAAATTATACACTTATAAAATAATTACAAAAATATTACACTTTTCCATATTTATTTATAATAATAGTGCAATTAGAATTTCTTAATTTAAGGGATTAGTATTAATGGGGTGATGATAATAAATCGATGGTTTCTTTTAAGCGCGTGAAATCTTCTTCTTCTTCCTTTTTTCTCCCACTCCCATATCCTTTGTTACGGTATTCTCTCTAAAATCTTCTTCTTCTTCTTCTTCTTCTTCTCGCCTTACTATTTCTCTCAAACTCCTCTTGAAGCCACAAATCGTCGAATTTGAATCTCTTTCTTGAGACGATGGAACCGCCTCCTTTTGGAACCTACCATGCGATATGTACATGGTTGAAGTGATATTGTCATACTATGAGTCTTTAAATCTCTGGCGACATTAGTTCGATACCAAATTAATGATTTTAAACTTGTATATTATCAAAGAGATGGCGGCAGCATCTGGGCAACTTTTCCCCATCTGAATTTGTCTGAAATATAATTTTGGGAGTTCTTACTAAATTTTTTCTATTTCGTACTTTGATTTTGTTGGATATTCATAACAATTTGTTATGATTTGTGAGTCTGTAATGTTTATTGGAGTTTATGTAAACTGGGTTGGATATCTGAGTTGTTTACTGTTTTGGTTATCATTATTAAAACTTGTTACAGTTACTTTTCGTATAACTATTTGGTTATTTCTTTATTATGTTTTGGTTCTTGTTATCTTATGGTTTGACTACTATTATTGTGCCCTCGATGTGGGATTTTGGTTACTTTTATTTTTTTTATTACGGTTAATATATAATTGTTTAGTATCATGGATTACTGAATGAGTTTTTATTACATGATATTTCTTTTTGGTTACCATTAAAACTTGTTACGTTCTTATCATATATAATTATGTAGTTCTTGTTTTATTATGTTACATTATAGTTCTTTGTTATTTAATGGTTTTTGACTACTATTATTGTACAATCAATGAGGTATTTTAGTTATTATTTATTGTTTCTTTTAAGTTGTGTTTGCTACATTGTTTGAGATGTACGAGTTAGTAACCAAATATATATAAAGGTAACTTGACTATTATTTTGATAGTAACCACGAGAGTTACTGAACTTATTTCGGACATATATCAAATGTGAAATGTATACGTGTCACGAGTATAATTGGGTTGCCTAAACAAACAATATCACCTTCATTACATGATCTTTGGATACATGGGTTATTTTATGTTTTGGTTACCATTAAAACATATTATAGTTCTTTGTTATGTAACTATTTGGTTACTTATTTATTATATTTGTTTCTTTGTTATTTAATAGTTTTTGACTACTATTATTGTCTAATCAATGAGGTATTTTAGTTATTATTTATTGTATCTTTTAAGTTGTGTTGGATACATTATTTGAGATGTACGAGTTGGTAACCAAATATGTATATAAAGGTAACTAACTATTGTTTTGATAGTAACTTGAGAGTTACAATCTTGTTTCGGGACATATATCAATTGTGAAATGTACATGTAATATAGTATAATTGGGTTTTCTAAACAAACAATATCACATTCATTACGAGGATCTTTGGATACACGAGGTTGTTTTATGTTTTGGTTACCATTAAAACATATTATGGTTCTTTATTATGTAACTATTTGGTTACTTATTTATTATATTTGTTTTACTGTTATTTAATTGTGTTTGACTACTATTATTGTACAATCAGTGAGGGAGTTATTATAAGGGTAACCATTTTAGTTTTTGTTAGTAACCAAATAATTAAAAACTTATATCGAATGATTTATCAAGTCTTAATGTATATGTGAGGTTCCCATTTATCTAAATTGATGGATACTTTTAAATTATATAGTTATAAAAGTTATTTGAAAATGAGTACATATGCGATTTGGTAACTAAATATAAATATAGAGGTAACCATTTTATTTTAGATGGATAACCAAATTTATATAAAAATATTTGAAACGATTACCAATTGTTCAATGTATATATTTACTTTATATTGATAACTCATGATGGAATCAAAATTAAAATATTAATCAACATCAATTTTGATTTCTTGTACACCATCAAAATGTTACCAACCATGTGGTTAATAATTACTAACGATAAACAATTATATATTCATGTAAACAATTAAATTTATTGTATTGATTCTTTATCAATAGCCATTGTCTAACAACCTGAATAAACATTGTAAAGTAACAAATCAATATTAGAAGCGGTAACCAAATTACATAATTTTAATAACTAGAAAATAAACCAAATTTTTACATGCAATTTTGAAGGCCTAAATGATGGAATTAGACCAAAAACCTGCAGTTCACCAAATAAAATTGGTGACTTTTAATCGTTGACCCATTTCCAATGAAATTAGGATCCGAAAACGCCAAAATTCGACACTCCAAACTTGACAGAAATTATCAAATTGTCACTGCAACCAAATAAATATTATATTGTAACCAATTAAATAGTATACAACAACCAATATATATAATCAGATTAGCGATTGTATGAAGGTAACCAATGTATTGAATGAGTAACCACCAATATAAAAAAAGAAACAATTATAAAAGCTGAATAACGGTATAAAGTAACCAAATAAACACCTTACAATTATCTAAATACATATTATACAATAACGAAGATATATGTAATTAGTAGTCAAGATTATAAAAATATTTTTACATTCATTTTACAACCAAAATAATCGAAGAATGACTTTGTTACAAATTAAAGACTAACAGATGTATGAAGGTACCTACCAATGTAGTTAATCAGTAACCATCAATATAAAATAATCACTATAAAACACAGTAATATAATGCAGTAACCTCTATAGTATGTTACAAATGCGGGAAAGAGGGACATATCATTGGCCCCCACCAGCAGTTTAAGGTATGCTATAATTGTGGAAAAGAAAGACATATCGCTCGAGATTGCACTATATAAGCGAAACCCGATCCAGTAGAATGGTGACTCGAAAGGATGTCCTGAAAAGTCAAAGTCAACGATTCACGGAAGAAGCGTTTGTCGTGGCCGGTCAAAATCGAGAACCCGAGCGAGTTTAGCACGGGTTAGTTAATTATAAATTCTTGCGAAGTTTATACCTTCTTGATATCTTTGCCTCTACCCATTCTTTTATCTCTCTTTCTTTGCGCTCAACGTTTGAACTTGACTACGGAGAAAATTAGACTTTGACTTATTTATGGAGACTCAGATTAGGAAAACTTTCATTACATCCGTTGTTTAATCTTGCTTGATTCAGTTGGCACTATCACATTACCAGTTAACCTTATTTCTATAGAGATATTTGTTTTGATGTGATTTTAAGGTTAACTACTCATCAATGCAAAATTGATTACTTTCGTAAGGTTGTTAGTTTTCATATTCCTAAGCAACATTGTTATTCGAATTCAAGCAATCAAACCATTGTAGTCAAACATTTTCATATCAAGCCATGAAGTCATTCGTTTATTGAAAAAGCGGATGTCAAGTTTTCTTAGTCCATGTTATGGATTTGAATAAAGACACGTCAGATTTGAATAATATTCCTGTTGTTATTGATTTTCCTGACGTATTTCCTGAAGAATTTCTTGGCTTACCTCCAGAGCGTGATATTAAATTTTGTATCGACTTTGAACCCGTCTGAAACCCATTTCTAAAATCTTATATCGAATGGCTCTATTAAACTTCAGAGTTAAAAATTCAACTATAGAATTTGGTACCCGAGCCTTTATTTGGTGACTTCCTTCGTGGAATACACCGAAGCCAGACTCTCCGTAAGGGACGCCATATTCGTGCGGTAGTAAACTGATAGGTGTTATTGTGACGTGCTATCCAAGATTGGGATGTGAGTCACGGTTGAGAAAAACCTAAGTCGAATCGAAATCGTAGCTTTCAGGTTTAGTTGGTTATTATCGGAGATTCGTTGAAGGATATTCTCGAATCGCTATTCCATTAATCAAATGACTCGTAGAGATACAAAATTGAATGGAAGCGAGGAATGTGGGAAGAGCTTGAAGAACTCAAGAGGAGACTCATTTCAAAGACATATTCGACCATGCCATCCTCGGAAAAGCGAGCGTGGTAGGTGGCGTGTTGAGTAGAAGATCGTATACAATCTGAATACGATATTGCCAAAGACTCATTTCATATAATTTACAAATAATAGAGATGGAGATGAAAACTCTAGGTACCACGTGATGATATCTGAGTAGATTCGACTTTAATCGATAATGTTAAAGTCGCTCAAGCTTGAGACACTGAGTGATGAATATAAAGAAGAAGGTGCTGAAGGCGTTATTACAGAAGTAAGAGTCGATGAAGAGAAGAAAGCTCAAACCTTCGATTTATTAATTCATTCTCGATCGAGTAGAAGCATGGCCTATAGACTCGCTTTTACTACCAAGTATATCGCGTGTTTATAACATTTTTTTTTACGCATCGATGTTACATAAATATGTGGGCGACCGAATAACATCATTGAGTTAGAACCCGACGAGATAGTTTGAAGACTTAACGTCTGAAGAGGTACTGTCAAGATCTTGGATATGAAGGAGTATGTCCTACTGGCGTAAAGGTCATACCACATGTTAAAGTTTTGTGGAGAAACCATGCTATAGAGGAAATGACACGAGAGTTGGAAAGCGGAAATGAAAGCGAGGTATCTTCATCTTTTGAAAACACCAGAATCGTCGTCGATTTCGAGGGACGAAATTTCATAAGGAGGGAGGTTGTAAGACCCCAAATAATTAATAAATGAAATTTAATTTCCTCTAATTATTATTTTGAAATAGTAAGGGTTGATTTGATTAATGTGGATAGTTATGGGTAGAATACATGCAAGTATTTCAAAATAAGCAAATGGTTATAAAATATTCATTATTATTTTGGGGAATATTAGTTTGGTCGTGGAATATTAAATACTGTCGGGAATATTAAATGCGACGGTAGCGACCATGTGTGGGTCCCATAACTGAAAGCGATTGGAGGAAGAAAAGCGACAAATATAAGTTGTTTAAAAATAACGGCGTAGTTATTCTGGATTTACTGAATTGTTGGAATACCCGTTGGTTAAAACACATTAATACGCGTTGTTGAGCGATGGATACGCGGTATTGCACCAATTATTGATTCTTACGTAAGAAGGCACTACTCAATAATTGTTACGATAATTCTTATTCGATTATTTTATTTTATTGATTCAATAATTCTTTGCGTTGATATTTTATATTCTTTGTTGTTTGAATAATTGTCATTACACGTATTTTCCATTATCTGGAGACAATAATTCATATTATCTAAATAATATTATTGATAGCATTATTGGCAATGTCTAGAAAGTTACATCTAAGGAGAGGTTTGGTCACCTAATTACTGCGTAGGTGATGAGGAGAAATCCTTATTGGAGCGAGTGCAGTTCTTTAAGATTGTGATTACGTAATATTATTTGTGAATAATTAATTATTGATTCATATGATGAGAAAAATATTGATTTTATGTGGAAATAGATGGAGAAAATTTTATAGTGACAATTGTTGAAAATTAATATTTTATCTTTTTTACGATAAAATAATTCATTTAAATGTATTATTTTAATAATATATTAACGATGATATTTTTACGATGAATGTGGGATATATGAGTATATGTGGAGGAGGATATTTTGTTACCAAAATGTTTAAAACATGTTAAACATGTCGGTGGACCCCATTTATTGGTGAAATTTGATTATAGCACAAAAAATTGCCCATTTGTGGATTTGGTCGATTTACATTTGGAATTTGGAAAAACTTTCTTACGCAAAGTTGTAGAAATTAAATTTCCTATAAAAACTTTCGAGATTTGAATTTTTCGACAAAAGGGCTATTTATTGTGAATTATTGAAGTTAGAAGCTCAAATAATTGATTTTTGGAAGTTTAAAATATTTAAAAGTATGAAAAACGTTTTTTTGTTATTAGTGGGTCTAGCATGTGGTTTGAATTGATTTTCAGAATTCAAAAAGAGGGCGTAAATTTATATATATATATTATTATTATATTAAAATTTACTTTTGGTCTTGGGGTCTTGGGTTAAAATTGAAAATCACACTGAAATGAAGTTTTCTCTCTATATTATCGGTATTATTCTTGTGAGTATTTTGAGTATACTTTGAGTATTGCTATATCTCGGTCTGAAGTTCAAGTCATACTTTATATCCTGTTTCATTTAAAGTATTATGTTTTCGAGGTAAAGGGATATTATTTTTTTAAAATGATATTATTTATTCTAATATCATTATCTTAAAGTATTGATCCGAACTTTTTAATCGAATTTGAAACTTTTAGTGTGGGGTTCTTATTCACGTATCGGACTATTCACGATATCTGATCTTATTCACGAATACTTAAGACAATTCATCGAAAAATGAATTTTTTCCTTTTCGTCAAAAATATATCTAATCGGATACTAAACTTTGATTGTATCCATGTTTTGATCATTATTGAATTTTACATCACTATGATTATTTTTGAGGTATTTTTGGACATGGATAAAATAAAATACTGAATCCTTAATCCTTAATCCTTGTCATTTTGTTTCACTTTGATTCGCTTTCTTTAAAAAAAAATAAATATTTTTCATCATCCTTAGTCTTAAATGATGATATTATTGAATATCTTTGGCACATAGTGCAAAGATGAATGATTTCGATGAATATCTTTGGCTGTAGTGCAAAGATGAATGATTTTTGATGAATATCTTTGGCCGTAGTAGCAAAGATGAGCAGTGTTTAGATGAACATGACCAATCTGGTGAATATCCTCTTTTAGATAGTCACGAGGATGAATATATATGATTCAGGATATATATTGATTGATGTTACTGAGGATAAAAATATTGATGATGGATTTGTTAAATTCATAGATATTAGTAGATTTCATCCTCTACGTAACTCTTACATGAATTAATATTTTCAACTATGAATATTGATTTAAAACTTGTTTATCTATTGTATTCTATTATATTTTCCCTGTTGAAGACTAAAGATAATTTTGTTGTATATTATCTTAGTCATAATATTCTTTACTGAGCTAGTTGAGCTCACTCTTTTCCTTTTTGTTCCATTTTTCTTCTCAGGAGGAGAGAATATAGTGAGTACGAATCGGGGTATGGAATGATGGTGTTAGAGAGTTGTTTAGTAGTTCTCACCATTTTTGTAAAATAATGTATCAATGATTATGATGAGAATTTATTTGTATGTGGATATTGTTTAGATGGCAATATCTGTATTTAAACTCAAAGTTTTCTTGTTATAATAATAAAGTTGTAGTTGTTTACATCAGGTGTATTGACAACTCGAGAATGGGTGGTGTATACCTATTTTGGGGTGTCACAACAATAACTTAAATATAACTTCATCTGATAACCAAGACAACATTAGACAATATAATGTTACAAAGTAACCAAGACGACATTAGACAAGAACTTGACATATTGTCAAATACAATAACGAAGATATCATTAGACGATAATCAAGACAAAGACCTTTGAACAATATAATGTTATCAAAGAACCAAAACAACAATAGGCGATAACCAACAACAGCATAAGACAAGAACTAATGTTTATGATGAGTAACCATTAATATAAAAATTCAAGAGAACTCGTTTGAAAATTATAAATTAATCAAATAAGCAGTTAGTGAGCGGTTTATATTTATTTAGTAACCATAATCTAAAACATATGAATGAATCAACCAAACGCTTATAGGAATTTGTAGTAACCATTTTAATTATGAAAAACTTAATAAAGGTAACCAATATACATACGAATACCGTAGTAACCATAGGTAACTATATGCATACGAACTTTAAACTCATATACCTCAGAGTTCAGATTTGTATCGAAGTTGTTGTGATATTGTTTTTGGTTACTGAACTTGAAGTTGATGATGATTTTGTATTCTATTTAAATGCTTCTCCGATCTCGGATATTCTTTGAAATTGAACTTGAAGTTCTTTGTGATCTTAGTTGTTGATGATGATTTTGTATTCTATTTCGTCTTCTCCGATCTTAGTTGTTCTTTGTGAACTTGAAGTTCTTTGTGATCTTAGATCTCACTTCGTGCATGAAGAATTAGATTTCTCCGATTTCAAAATATGAATGTTATGTTCCACTCGCTTGATTTTAGGAGCGGTTTGGGGATGAGAGAGAATGTAACCGACGTGTATATGGAAAAAAGATCCGCGTAATATTATGTTGGCGTTATTTTTGTAATTATGTTGTTTGTGTTTTATTTTTGTAAATACTTTTTAGTTGTTGTATATTAGTGTAAAGGACCCTAATTTCAACAGGGAGAGACATGTCCCGCATGTGCAGTACATATGAATTGGCATCCCCGAGGCCCAGGTTGAAGGTCAATAGGTCAATTAATTAATGTTAAAATAATTAAATTTGATCAAATATAATAATTTTTTAATAGTCTTTACATCTTATTTTTAACTTATAATTTATTTTAGTCAAACATCTTTATATTTTATTTTATTTTAAGATTTTAGTTTAATTTTTCACTCAACTTTAGTATCTAAATAACTATATATTAAAAATATTACGAGTACACATAATAATTAATATCAAAATTATATATTAATGATTACTTTAGTTATCAATAATTTGTTACATATAAGAGACCTTTAGTTAATTAATGTTACAAAATAATTCCAACTTATATATTAGTTATTAAAATTTAGTTAGTTAACTTTTAAAATTAAAATAATAATGATAACTCATTATTCAAAAACAATTATATTCCTAAGGGAACTAATATTTTCACATGTATTTTTGATATTTTTATATGAGCCTCCATCATATGAGCATACAGTAGATTTCACCTTCATGTGAAAAGAAACCATATGAAAAACACGTATAGAAATATTAGTAACATTCATTAGTTTTTAAGCAAAATTTATAATAATTCTAATAATAGTATATTTTATAATCACTATATAATATAAAATAAATTAAATATTAAAGATAATTTTATTTAAAAATAACTTGGTTAGCGTGGGGCGATAAAACTATGAATAAATAACTAATGCGTCCCACATGGATCAGCTGTGGGGATCTTGTGAGAGTTTTGCTGTGGAATTGACAATACATCAAAAAGAAGATTCAATGGCTCACAATTCTTTTTTCTGTCTATATATCAAAACGACGTCGTTTTGATAGGAATTTTTTTTACAGGTTGACAGAAAATTGGAAGCCACCAAACGCAGTTTACTTTTACCAAATAAACGAAGTAAAGTAAAAAGAGTACATTTAAAATAGTACTCACTTCGTCCCAGGATAAAAGTCCTGGTGAATTTTTCACGCATATTAAGAAGAGGAATAAAATGACAAAATTGTCCATAATAATGTCATTAAATATGGAGAGATAATTAGAATAAGAAAAGTATGAGATATTTAATGCTACGGGCATAATAGAAAAAAATGTGTAAAATTTTGGTTATTAAAAAAAAGTGGACATTTAATATGGGACAACCCAAAATAAAAATAAAGACTTTTATCCTGGGACGGAGGGAGCATTTGACTTGTGATGGTGATTGTATCCGTTGAGCAGTGGATTAAAAGAGGTAAAGTAAAATGATTATTAATAATAATAAAAAGATATAAAGAAATATGTAAATAATAATAATTGATAGGTCTATAATATCTTTTTGGTCGACCCAATGGTTAGAGTAAATAATAATAATATTTTTAATAGTGAGAGTAAACTCTTTTTATGGAATGTATATAAATACAAATAATAATAATAATAATAAATAATATAAATAAATAAACAAAAACAATAATAAACGAAAAATAACTAAAGTGTAAAGACCCAAACTTATTATAAATAAAATTGAATTTTTCTTTATTCATTATTCTAAATTAATAAGGGTTAATTTGATATAATTATTTGGTTATGGGTGAAATGTGCAAAGTTTACAAAATAAGCAGTGGTTATAAAATATTCATTATTATTCGGGAATATTCGTTTGGTCGTGGAATATTCTTTTTGTCGAGAATCTCAAGTATGGCGTAGTAGTCATTAAGCGGGCCCCATAACGAAAAAACGGTTGGATGAAGAAAAGCAGCCAAAGATTGAGTTTTATAAATAACGACGTAAATTATTACAGAACAACCTTTTGTTGGGTTACGGTGGTTAAAATCTGATGTCTGGCGTGGTTGCGCACAAGCGAGCGCACGGTATTACATAATATTATTGAATTATTGATCCTTACGTGAAAGGCCTTTACTCGATAATTATTACGATGAATTCTTATTCAATATTATATTTTATTGATTCAATAATTCTTTGCGTTGATATTTTGTATTGTTGTTGTTTCAATAATTGTCATTACACAAGATTTTCCATTATCAAATCAATAATTCATATTATTTGAATAATATTATCGAGATAACATTATTGACAATGTCTAAAAGTTACATAAGAAGGTTTGGTCACCTAATCAATACTACAAGAAGTAAGAGAAATCCTTATTGAAAAACCCCTCTTTCACAGGAGCGGCACGGTTGTCATGATCTTGTGATTACTGTAATATTATTTTGAATAATTAATTATTGATTATTATGATAAAGAAAATATTTATTTTATGTGGATATATATGGAGAAAATTTTTAATGTGACAATTGTTGAAAATTAATATTTTATCTTTTCTCGATAAAATAATTCATTTAAATATATTATTTTAATAATATATTAACTGTGATATTTTTATAATGAATGTGGGATATATGAGTATATAAGGAGGTAGAGTATTTTGTGGCATTAAATGTTTAACATATGTTTTGTGTGTGTCGGTGGACACAATTCTTGACAAAAATTTATTATGATCGTAAAATTGCTTGTTTGTGGATTTTGGATAATTTCATTTGGAATTTAGAAAAATTTTCTTCGCAAAGTTGTAGAGAATTGAAATTCCTATAAAATGTTACGAGATTTGAATTTTCCGATAAAAGGATATTTATTGTGAATTATTGATGTTTTGGAGTTAAAATAATTGATTTTTGGAAATTTTAATTATTATTTTCAAGAAAAACGTTTTTCAAAGGTTGGTGAGCATCTTTAACATATGGTTGGTGGCTAAAATCAGATTCCTTGGTGGTGGGCTTGAATATTTGGTAAATAATAATAATTTATTAATTTAGTCTCCTTTTGGCGTTCTAACATTTTCCTATAAATAGAGGCTAAGTTAGAATTGAAAATCACACCGAAACTAAGTTTTCTATTTCTCTTTCTAAATTATCGAGCGTATTCTTGTGAGTATACTTTGAGTGTTCTTTATCTGATGCGGGTTTATGTCAAGATCTTATCCGAAATTCATGTAAGATCACGGTTATTTTGAGGTAAGGGTATTATTTTCTTCTTAAATGATATTTTTCTTCATATCATTATCTTAGAAGTATTGGTGAACTTTTTATCAAATTTAGAACTTGTTGTGTCTGGGTTCTTATTCACGTGTACTGGCCTTATTCACGTATCGACCTTATTCACGAATCAAGACTATTAACCTAGAAAAATAAAATTTTTCTTTTTTGTCCAAAATATCTATTCGGATACTAGCTTTGATTGTATCCATGTTTTGATCATTCTTGAATTTTACACCAATATGATTATTTTCAAGTATTTTTGGACTTGGGTAAAATAAAGTACGAATCCTTAATCCTTAATCCTTATCATTTTGTTTCACCGGATTCGTTTCTTTTAAAAATGTTTTTCATCATCCTCGATCTAAATGGTGATATAAATGAATATCTTTGGCCTTTGTGGTGCAAAGATGAACGATTAATCGATGAATATCTTTTGGCTGTAGTCGAAAGATGAATATGTGTTGAGATGAACATGACCCAACTGGTGATCTGAAATGAATATCTTTGATGCAGTAGTGCAAAGATGATTAAAGATGTATGTTGATTGTTATTATAGGGATAAACTATTGATGATGGACTTTTAAACCTTAGAAGGCGGTAGAATTTTTTCTCTACGTGACTCTTCTAATGGATTCTTCATTTCACGCTGCGTTTGTTGATCTAAAACTTGTTATACTGTTGTGATTCATTAGATTTTTTCTGTTGAAGACTAACGATAATTTGTTGTATATTATCTTAGTCATAATATTCTTTTCTTTGGGCTTAGTTGAGCTCACCTTTTCCTTTTTGTTCCATTTTTCTTCTCGGGAGGTGAGAACATAGCGAGGATCGAGTCTGGTATGGAGTGATGGTTCTAGGAAGATGTTTTTAGGTATCCTCACTATTTCAGTAAAATAGTGTATGAGTAATTAATGATGACTTATTTGGGTGTGTATATTATAAAAGATGATATTTGTATTCAAACTCACAACAGTATTGTAAGTATTCTACGACATACATCCAGTTTATCAAAGTTGTAGTTTGCTTTCTATATCATGTATTTTGGCGACTCAGAATGAGTGTTGTATACCTATTTTGGGGCGTCACATAAAGCCACATTGAAAATATTAACGATAATTATAACCGATATATTTATTCATTTTTAGTCAAGTTTGTAGTTATCTTAATATTAATAGCAATCTAAGTTATTAAATATAAAAAAATTATATACAGAATAATCTAGAAATTTAAAATAATTATATATAAAAATAAACGGCGTTTGGTGGCTTATAATTTTTTATTAATTTATAAAAAAAAAATTCTATCAAAACGATATCGTTTTAATAAAGAGAGAAAAAAGAAGGGTCATAAGCCATTGAATTCCTTGTTAATGTGATGTCAACTTGACAACTTCACATAAAAAGAGAAATCCCGATAGAATCCGGATCCGTCCCACATGACGACAGAAGAAATTAATTTTGTATAGTGGAGTACTTATTATATAAATGTCTAAGGACTGTAAAGCTGAAACTACACCTTCCTAATTTTATCCTTAGAAATCCATTTTCTGAAAGAGAAGAAGAAGCTTTATTTCTTTCCAGGTTCTCCCTCTCTCTATCTTTCTATATATATATATATATATATATATATATATAGTTATATCTACATATATTAATTTATTTGGTTCCGATAGACAAATTGATATCTGATTGTAATATTCTAATTAGTTCTTCTGGATAATTTTTTTTCTCTTCTGTTCTTGTCGACTTTTTAACTTTGATGTACAAATTTCAGATACATATATGTTCATATTGTTAAATCTCCAATGATGTATATACCGACCTAGAAGTTATTTGTGTGGTATGGGTCTTTCAATTCAAGAAATTAATCCTTAATCAATGTCACTCTAACTCCCTGATGAAAGTAATTGGAATAAATAGATCTCACCCTGTTGACTGTTGAGATTATGTTTGAATTAGCTAGGTAGACGATCCTTTTGTTTTGGTGGACATTGTGATGCTTCTCAGCTTGTTGACTTGATCTATTTGATAAAAAGTTATAGATGTTGGTGTATTATAACATAATTTAGGTCTTAATTAGTAAGATCAGAGAAAATAAGAAAGAAATTTAAGTAAACTGGTGGACAAAAAAACATAGTTAGGCTTTTAACTATGTCCGCTGCGAGGCCTCAAAATTTTCATTAGGAAATGGTAATCAAAGTACAAGAAATAGTTTTTATCGTCCCTCTCAAATCCCAAAATTCCAAAATATACCTAAAAATAACTCTCATAAATCCTCCCTTAAAGTCGCATAATAAAAGTAAAAGAAATCCCGAAGGAGTAGCTCAAGTGATAATCAGCCTAGTGAATGTATGTCTAGACAGGCATAGTTCATGGTTCAATAATTTGCAAAGGTTATAATCTCCTTAGGGCCTCTCAAACATAATTTATTATCGACTTATTTAATGTGTGTGATTTTGGGTATTACGATACATAACCGCATCTGATACGTAAAGATATCATCCGATATTAGTATATGCATATAAAAAGAATTTACAATTTTGCATCTAGAAATTGTTAATGATTCCAACATTATGTATGATATCATTTATTTAATTTTGTATGTATTAAATGACAACTTTTCAGGTATTTAATTCATTATTCTACTACATGTCATTTCTTAAAGATTTTATTTTTCATTTTTTAAGCAATATATAGCTTTGTTGTGTCATTTGATACCCAATACCACATCAAGAATTTGTTATCCCAATCGTCTTACCATAGTATGACTTTGAACCCTATTCAAGAGGCACAAAAAGTCTAGGTCTGAAAATGCCTCACTAGGACTTAAACTTTCCACAAATCTAAGCTTGTTATTGAGGTGACAATGCCATAAATTCACTCCCTGCACTACTGAATGTAAATAAAAAATTATAACTATAACTATAACTAGGTCTCAAGGTGTACGTCGTGCTAGACATTTATAAGGTTATTGTTCCATATTTAACATGGGTTTAGATTCATTTGTTTATTAAGTTTTGAAAACTAATGCTTAAATATGCCCCACCGATAAATTAAAAAAAGGTATATACTACTTGCGTACTATAAAAAGATCATATTTATAAATTTTGCAAAGTTTAAGAATATATTATATTCTATGTTTATCTCTAAATAGAATGACTATTTAATATATTAGAGATAGGATGATAGTGAAATTGTGTCGTGAGGACATTATTTTAGTTTATACTATTATCAATAAAAAGAGTAACTCTTTCTATAGAACAAATTTTTATTATTACAAATATGACTTTTTTAATGAAATTGAGGGCATATTATTACTCCCTCTTTTCCAAAATTACCTTGTTGTCAACTATCAGTCCACACTTTTGAAACGCAATAAACACTTTAGGATGAAAATTGTTGGAAAACGATTGAATCTTATCAACTAAAAGGTGTGCATGGATAATTTCATTGACATTATATTTTAGAACGGAAGGAGTACAATATATGATATAATAATATTTTTTACTCGAGAAAAAAGAATTACTTTAAAATAAATAAATTAATAATACTCCATCTGTCCCACAAAAGATGGCTAAAGTACAACAATTTTTTCTCACAAAAGATGTCTGAATTCTAATTGTACTTATGGACACCGTGCAAGTATACTAATAAATCTATTAAGTATGGTAACATGCTTATTTTATATATTTGACTTGTGTACTTTTAAACATTCCTTTGTCAGCAAAATATGTTTTACTCTTGAAGATATGCTTTTGAGGACAAAGGGAGTATATAAAGTTTACTTTACTCTCAAAAGTACTTAAGTAATGTCCACTACTTTTAGAAAAAGAGAATCTTTAGTGCATTTACATTGGGTCTATTGTGGGTAAAATGATAACTTGTTTATAGTCCCTCCTTTACATTGTTTTTTTTAAATTTGTGTGAAAAATATATTTAAGATATTTTTATGGGATGGAGGGAGTGATTTTAAATGAGATAGCATAATTGTGTCACTTGAATGTTCATTTATTTAATACTGAACAAATTATTTGAAATATATAATATCCAAATAACATAAACCCTTTCAGAACTTGTGCCTTCAGTTCAGAAAATTTAATTTCAATTAAAATGTGGAAACTACGATTTTTATTTTATTTTATTTTCCGCAAATTGAAACTACAAATTTTATGAACATTAATCTATAAATAAAATAGATGGCATAATCATCAAAAAGCACCTCATATCCTTTATCAAAATATAATAATGTTGAGCCTACCATGCCAAATTTAAATTGTTGCCGGCCATGGTTCCTTCCACCGAACAGCCCCCAAGTCTAAGAGAACTTATAAGAACACCTATTTCCCAGTCTGGTGGCACCTGTTTTGTTCCGCACATTTTATCCTAAAGTTTGTGTTTATTGCATTTTGGAGTCTCCTCGGGCATTGAAAAAACTGTTGACTAGGAGCCAAAAAAAAAACCCAGAAACTTTTGAGCCAAAAGAAATTGATGGAAAAACTGCGCGCCCCCAGCAGCGAACATCGGGTAACAATCAATCTTTGGTAAATCCAAGCCAAAAATCTCAATATGGTGGGTGCTTAGATGTGCAACGCATTATGAAATGGGACTTTATCCATTTAATATCTTCATGTTTTAGTTTGATTCATCTAGTCTTTATTTATTTATTTTTTTTTAAAAAATTTTCTTCACACATGTTCGAACTTGCTAGTTCTTCAATCTTCATTAGTATCTGGGAATTTTCACTGCTAAGTATATTCTTAAACTATGCTGTAGATAGTCCTGAATGATGGCTGGAAGTTCGGTGGAACAGGGAATTGATGCAAGTCCGATCGAACAACAGAGAGATGAAGTAGGTTCAACGGTTCAACTGGAAAACATATTCAAGCACCTTTGTGATGGAAAAACCAAGAAATGTGTTCTTGTTGGGGAACGAGGAGTCGGAAAGACATGGATAGCAAAGAAGTTAAGTGAGCGTGCAACAAGAGATAATTCATTTCAATTCACCATTTGGATATATTTGTGCAGAAAGTATACCGAAAATGAACTTTGCGAGAGTATTGCTCGTCAGTTGTCTTTAATTTTCGCTGGTGAGGAGTGGGAAGCAGAGAAGGACAATGAGAAGGCCAAGGAGGAAGACAGGACAGACATCTCGGTGGAAATTAAAAAGAAGATATCTAACACACTTAATAAAGTGGGGAAGTTTCTTCTTATTTTGGATGATGAAGGAAGTAAGGTCAAGGAAACAGATATTTGGCCTAAACTGAAGGAGCTGCTGCTTCTTGACCAAGAAAAGTACACAGTTTTGATTACTAGTGTGGACAACACTTTTTCTGAGAGAATACAGGTGAAGCCTTTGCCTGAAGCAGAGTCATTGTCGCTCGTGCAAAAAATAATGGGGAGAAAATTTGATGATTGTCCTTGTATCAAAAGGTTGGGCAATGCTTTTGTCAAAAAATGTAAAGGATTGCCAGCTAAGATAATTTTGCTAGCAAAAGTTTTAAATTACTTTTGAGAAACAGGATTCCGGGCTACAATCACTGGAAAGTGCCTTGGAAGAAGCAGCTAGTGATGAAAACTATGACTTTGTGCAGTTACTATGCAGTGGGGACCTGTTGCCAAGAAGTGTTTTAGTTGACTGTTGTTGGCTAGGCAGACACATCTTCCGCGAATGTGGAAGTGTGCATTACAATGAACTGATAACTTACTGGATGTTGGAAGGATACCTCGGCTGCATCAATTCTATTGAGAAGGCTTACGAGATAGGACATCATGTGTTGATGGATCTAATAGATTGCCGGATACTGAAAGAACTAGAGGCTGGTTATGTGATTATGAATAAACCTGAATTGGATTTATATGACTTCCTCCAGCCTGGATTTGGTGCAACAGCCAGACTAGGATTGGCTACTATATTTGAATCCAATTCAGAAGGCTTTGGGAGAATCACACATGGAGATGGTATCATGCAAGCACTTTCTAAGGACAATAAAGGACAATTTTTTTCTACTTTATTGCTCGATGGTGACCATAGTGAGGATGTCCTGATTAGTACCCTTTTGTCCAAGGAGAAACTTCAAGTTCTTGCCCTTTTCAACTCAACAATCAAATCACTGACATCGCTCTTGTCTGGCATGAAAAGCCTTCGTGTGCTTGTTCTCAGAGGCTGTGATGTTATGGAGGATATCCATCCTCTTACTCTTCCAAGTTTAACTGTTCTTGAGATTTCTGGTCCTAGTTCAGTGGAAATTCTTCCAAATGATTTCTTTGTGGGCATGCATTCTCTTCGAACTCTCAATCTCTCTGAACTACGTATCAAATCATTACCTGAATCTCTTTACCATTGTAAGGAACTGCGCTGGCTAATCCTTAGAATGTGCTCCAACTTAGAGGTCCTAGGTAGTGTTGCAGAACTAACACATCTCATGGTTCTTGATCTTTCTAATGCTACCTCTTTGAAGGTTATCAAAGATAAGCACTTTCTGAAAAAGGAGAATCTCCATACCATTAATCTTTCAAAAACCAGGATTAAAACCCTACCGTTGCTCAAAGATCTGGCAAATCTCACTCATCTCTTTCTAAGTGATTGTACAGTTTTAGATAGACTGCGCGGCATGGCTACACTAACAAAGCTCCAAGTTCTTGGTCTTTCAAATTCTTCAAAGTTTCAGGAATTTCACGATCAATCATTGGGAGTTTTGAAAAAGCTTAAGATCCTCGATCTATCTGGATGTTCACTTGATCATCTACCTTCCAACATTAGCAATCCTCATTACCTCTATCTATGAGGTTGCTCTCGCTTAAAGAGCCTGTTAAGTATGGAATCTCTCAAAGACCTTAAGGTACTTGATGTTTCAGGCTCCAGCAAATTGACTGAAATTGGAGATGAGTTCTTTAAACATCTGACACATCTCCGAGTACTCAATCTTTCAGAAACAATTGTTAAAAGCTTGCCATCTCTTTCTAGTCTTCAGAATCTACGTGAGCTTTTACTATCACATTGTGCATCATTGGAGAAGTTGGAGGGATTAAATTCCCTTAAAAATCTGGAGGTAATTGATCTTTCGTACTGCAGTGCATTGACAGACATAGAAGATAATTCTTTTCATCAAATGTCTCGCTTACTGAGGCTTGACCTCTCCAATACAAAGATTGAAAGCCTTCCACCCCTTTCAAATTCTATCAACCTTCGTCGCTTCGTACTGAAGAATTGTACCCGATTGAAGTTACTTTCATTGCCTACAATTCTATCACAGCTCGAGGAGTTAAATTTTACTGGTGTCGATCTTTCAGGAGATAAAGGAGCTGATTTCGTGGAGTGTATGAGTAAACTTAGGATTCTCAACCTCTCTGAAACCAAGCTTAAACATCTGCCATCTATGTCGAAACTTACAAATCTTAGTCATCTTTATCTTGGGGGTTGCCATCATTTGAAAGAAGTGCCAGGATTGGATAAACTTACAGAACTAGAGGTTCTGGATCTTTCTGGAACAGCTGTCAGCCGGCTTGAATCCATTCACTGCTTGAGAAACCTTCGTCATCTCCTACTTAGAGATTGTTCAAACATTCAAAACATCACACAGCTGAAGATGATTGATCTTTTGGAGCCCACTGTTGCAGAACTTCCCCGCGAGATCTCAAATTTGACTCATCTTGAGCTCCTTGATCTGCCAAGAAGTAAAGAAAATCAAGGATCTGACACCACAAAGAACCCACTAGAATGTCAGAATCAGCAGCAGTGGATTATCTCAAGTTGGTCACCTGAAGTACTCGAGAACAATGATAAACATGTCTTATCTGTGAGTAGAACCCTTTTTCGTGATCTCTTGGAGTTGGAGGGGAATCCTAAGTTGTCGTCGACCAGCTTTAAACAATTCCATTTCCTCGTTCGTCCCATCGAACAGTTAGATACAAGTGGAATTAAATATTTCTACAAAGATGAACTTGTCTTTAGAGATATCTGGTTTCAGACTAGACGATTTGATCATCCAGAACGATCTTTGGAGATTCGTGGATTTAATAGTTACCCCGAGGGTGTTGAACCAGTCCTAGGCCTTACTGAATTTGTATATTTGATTGATAATCCATTTATCAAATGGTTATCTGATTCAGATGTAAACAGTCTGAATGAGGTGAAAGGCTGTTGGATAGAGAGATGCAATGAACTAGAGCGTGTTGAGAAGAAAGATGCTGCCAAATCAGAGGAACAGGTAGAGGATATTGCAAATTCGAGAGATAATTTACGAGCTCTATGGGCTTCGAGTGCAAGTAATTTGAAGAGTAGGGTTGATAATGGAAACCTGCAAGGAAATACCTTTAATAACCTGAAGTTTTTTTACCTAGATTATTGTCCTAAACTTTCCAAGATTTTCTCTTCATTGCAAAGGCTTGAAAATCTCGAGATACTTGAAATCAAATTTTGTGCTGAACTGGTAACTGTATTTGAAGATGAGTTGGCTACATTGCCAAAGTTGCAAACATTGCATCTGTGGGCACTGCCTAAATTGGTGAGGGTTGGCTGCAAGGTGCCAGTTCTGCGCTGGTTAAAAGTTGGTGAATGTCCCTTGCTGGAAAATCCCTTCTCTTCATCCGAGCTTCCAAAAGAAGTTAAAAAGGAAATCAGCGAATGCCCAAAGCTATAGGAGCTTCAGCCTTCAGGTGATGTAGACAATGTCGTCCTGTGAAGGCAATCACAATAACAACAGATGACGGGATTCTTGAGAGGCTGGATAATTTTCTCCTTGAGCATTCTTCTTATACGTTGAGGTTTGTTGTTGACATTCTCCAACTAGTATTGCCTCAGAGATATATTTTGATTTTTTGTCGGTTCTAAAATAAGAGATGCGTATTTTATTTTTAGACTATAAAGTTCCCAACATGCCATTACTTTTCTAGCTAATGTTAGGGATATGTTAAAGGTCTCGCATCTCTAATTTTGGAGATATGGTAGTGCATCTTTATTTCGTCTATTCTGTTGTGCAATTCTTTGACCCTGACCTTTATAGAAATATAAGAAATGCAAGTAGTGTGTTGATCATGGGATTTAATTAAATAATTACATTGGCTGATGTTTGCTTTGCTTTGCTTTGCTTTTTTAGTTGGAGCCTGGGAAATGTTTACTTGGCGGGTGAATTCAGCCTGAGCAGAGAAGTCGAGGACCAAGAACTGTCCGTTAATTATTAGTATTTTTTTTTTCTGGTCATCTAGCACGTTATGTTATTAGTTTCTGTTTATAAAGCCACTGTTAATTTGTTGGCAAGGGATATTTATGATTTAAGTTGAATTGTTGAAATAGTGTTTTATCAAAGTAAATTAGCCATTCCAACATAAACCACAATACTAGTGTTGGGAGTTACTACTGTATTACTATTAGTGTCGGTCCAATGGAACAGCCACGGCTCAAGTGATTTTAAATGAAACTTCCCTATTTGAGTAAAGAAAACAAATTTATTCCAACTTCACCCCTACTCCATTAGGATCAGATAAATGAAACTTCCCTATTCCTATTGGAGAAAAATTTATGTTCCACCAACCATTCTCAACTCTCCCCTATTCCTATTCCTATTCCTATTCCTTTTCCTTCTTGTCTATGAATATATTCGAGCTAAAGAATTAAAATGTTAATTTAATGATCTTATTTGTTCTAGTAATTCACTTACTTAGAAATGTCAACTAGGTGAAGGCATGTATAATCCAGAAACATCCGCCAATACTTTGATTTAATTTAGGGACAATTACATATATTAGTACATTTTTGAAAATAATTACAAAATCATCCTTAAAAATAATTACAAAATACTACACTTTATCATTTTTATCTTCTCTCTCTAATACTATTAAAATCCTCCTCTTAAGGGATTAGTATTAATGGGTAGCAAATTAATTTTCATCTTCCTTAAATCTCTCTCTATCCGCCTTTACTATTTCTCTCTCTTCTCTCTTACTTACTTCTCTCTCTCTCAACATCTTCTTTACTGCCTTGTCGTCCCTCTTCTTCTTCATCTACTCGTCGTATTTCTTCATCTACCGATATTTTTTCATCTAATATTTCTTCATCTACCGATATTTCTTCTTCTTTTGTATTGATATTTCTACCGGTATTTCTTCTTTTCTTCATCTTCATCATTAATTAATTAGTCTTCTTTTTCCTATTAATTAGAAATTTATATTTTTATTTATTTATTTTTTTTTTTCTCAGACTCGATATTTCTACTAATATTTCATTTTTTTCTACTGGTTAGTCTTCTTTTTTTGGTGGCGTAAATTAATTAGTTAATTATTTTTTAATTTACTTTTGTTGCACTTGTTGATTCACAGGGTTGTTCATTTTAGTGAAAAAAGGTTTTGGATCAGAAAGCATACATGTTGTTCTATTATCATATAATTTTTAAAGGTGTGTTAATTTAAATTTTGTTAGTGTTACTATCATATAACTTGTTTAGTTACTTCTGCATTATGTTTTGGTTACTGTTAGCTTGAAATTTGGATACCATTTTTGTTACCTTGATTTGATATTTTGGTTACTTTTTTATGTTGTTATGGTTACCGTGTATTTGCTTAGTATATATGGTTAACTAAACTGGTTTTGGTGTACATGTTGTTTATGTATTGGTTACCATTAAAACATGTTTTGGTTACTATCATATAAATATTTGGTTACTTTTTAATATGTTTTTGTTATCATTATTTTCCTCGATTTAGATTCTATTTTTGTTTCTCGAGTTGAGATTTTGTTTCCATTCGTGTTCCCTCAATTTGGGATTTTGGTTACTTTTTTTATGTTATTTTGGTTACCTTGTATTTGCTTAGTATACATCGTCGACTAAACTGGGTTTCGGTCTACATATTTTTTTTGTGTTGGTTACCATTAAAACATAGTTTGTTATCGCTATATAACTATTCTACATTTTTAGTATGGTTAAACCATGTATTTTCTTAATATACATCGATGTATTATTTTTGTAAATTCCTTCAGATATCTTCTACAAGGTTTATGTTCTTCTAGTTCTACTTTCATTTCCACAAACACATCCTACATGGGCTCTCTATTCACTAATCCCAATGTATTTTTCTTCCTCCCACAGGTTCATAATGTAGAAGTCATTTCTGAGAATGAGAGCAAATGGCAATGAAGAAGAAAGTAAAGCAAGAAACCAAAAAGCTCAAGTTTCGTGAAGATTTGTACCGATTTTGATTTGTTCGATTGTCGTTGTCTTGTCCTTCCTCCGAATTGTGTTTCGCTCTTTTTGATTTTTTTGGATATCCATAACCATTTGTTATGGTTAAGTGAGTATGTAATGTTTTATCGAGCTTATGTAAATGGAATTACATATTTGATTATATAATCAATTATTTGACATTGTTTATCGGTTCGTATTAAGTCAGGTCTCGATACATTATTTGAAAGGTGCAAATGGTAACCAAACATACATGTAAGGTATCCATTTTATTTTCCGGTAAGAACTGATAGTTACAAACTCAGATCGTGACATATATCAAGTGTTAAATGTATACGTGAGAGTATACATGGGTCACCTAAACTGGGTCGATATACAAAGTTGTTTCGCTTTTGGTTACCATTAAAACATGTTCTCGTTACTTTTCATATAACTATTTGGTTACTTTTTATTTTGTTTTGCTATCAAGTTACCTTATGGTTTGGCTACTATTATCAGGCCCTCGATGTGGATTTTTGTTATTGTTATTTTTATTCTGGTTAATATGTAATTGTTTAGTATACATGGATTGCCTAAACTGGGTTTCATTACATGAAATTTATGTTTTGGTTACCATTAAAACCTATTCTGGTTACTATTATACAATTATGTGGTTACTGTTTTATTATGTTACATTATGGTTATCAAGTATTAGTAGTTGAGATAGTTACAAGCTTGTATCGTGACAAACATCAATCGTTAAATGTATATGTGAGAGTTTTTATTTATATATATGGTTACTTATAGATCTCATATTAAAATAAAAATAGTTTGAGAGGTGCAAATTGGTATCCAAACATGCATATAAGTGGTAACCATTTTAGTTTTTGTTAAGAACCAAATAATTAAAAACTTATATCGTAATGCAGCTTATCAAGTGCTTAATGTATATGCGAGGGTTCCCATTTATCTAGTTGATGGATACTTTTAAATTACATAGTTATAAAAGTTATTTGAAATGGTCTATGCCAAATTGGTAACTAAATATGAATATAGAGGTAACCATTTTATTTTAGATGGATAACCAAATTTACATAAAAATATTTCGTAATGCTACTAATTGTTCAATGTATATGTTTACTTTATATTGATAACTCATGATGGAATCAAAATTAAAATATTAATCAACATCAATTTTGGTTATCGCTCACCATCAAAAATGTTACCAACCATGTGGTTAATAGTTACTAGCAAAGAAACATTATATATTCCTCAGAACAATTAAATTTGTTGTATTGGTTATCATCAATAGCCATTGTCTAACAAACCTAATAAACATTGTAAAGTAACCAAATCAATATTAGACAAGAACTAAATTACATAATCTTAGTAACTGTAAAATAAACCAAATTTTTACATGCAATTTCAAGGCCTAAATGATGGAATTCACCAAAAAATCCTCATAGCTCACTCAAAGAAAGTCAGTGACTTTTGATCGTCAATTCATTTCCAATGAAATTAGATCCTAAAACGCCAAAATTCGACACTCCAAACTTGATGTAAATTGTCAAATTGTCAACGCAACCAAATAAATATTATATCAGAATTAATTAAATAAGATACAACAACCAATATATATAATCGATTAGCAAATGTATGAAGGTAACCAATGTAGTCAATGAGTAACCACCAATATAAAAGAAACAATTATAAACCCTAATAACAAATATAGAGTAACCAAATAAACACCTTACAATATCTAAATACATATTATACAAAGAACTAAGATATATGTAATTAGTAGCCAAGATTATAAAAAATATTTTTACATTCATTTTACAACCAAAATAATCAAGAATGACTTTGTTACAAATTAAAGACTAATGTATGTATGAAGGTACCTACCAATGTAGTTAATCAAGAACCATCAATATAAAATAATCACTATAAAACACAAAGAATATAATGCAAAGAACTATGATAATATTACACAAAGAACTAAGTCAAAGATTATATATTAACCAAATCCAAATTAGACAAAGAACTAACATATATTTACTTAGTATACACAAGATAAATACATTCTCAGATTGCATTTTTATAGTAAAAAATAACTAGTATAATTTGTTTGTTACCAACTAAAGGCAAACTTTTGTAAGAATGTAACCAATGTAGCTAACAAGTAACCATTAATATAAAAAATATAAGTAGAAGTGTACATTAATATGCTTCAAAGAACCAATATTACAAAGAACTAAATTAATCATTACAAAGAATTAAGTTTGCATTAACAAGAATCAAGTCAAAGATTAGTTAAGAACCAAGTCAAAGACTATAATTTTACAAAGTAACCAAGTCAAAGATTAATAACAGTATAAAGGTAACCAATATATATAATCGATTAATAAATTGTATAAATGTAACCAATGTAGTCAATAAGTAACCACCAATATAAAAGAAACAATTATAAACTACAATAACATTATACAAGAACTAAATAAACACCTTACAAAGATCTAAATACATATTAGTCAAGAACAATATATATGGTAATATTATCATAGCTTATGGTCCGTGAAAGTAACCAACTCAATGTCGACAAGAACTAAACTACATAATGTTAGTAACTGTAACATGAACTGGGGGTAATATTATGCAAAGAACCATTGCAATTTTACACAAAGAACTAAGTCAAAGATTATATACTAACCAAATTCAGATTAGATAAAGAACTAACAAATAGGAAACCAATATATATGGTAATATTATCATAGCTTATGGTCCGTAAAGTAACCACCAATATAAAAGAAACAATTATAAACCACAATAACATTATACAAGAACTAAATAAACACCTTACAAAGATCTAAATACATATTGTGAGAAAGAACTAATATATATGGTAATATTATCATAGCTTATGGTCCAGAAAGTAACCATCACAATGTCGACAAAGAACTAAACTACATAATGTTAAGAACTGCAATATGAACTGGGGTAACATTATGCAAGAACTATTGCAATTTTACACAAGAACTAAGTTAAGATTATATACTAACCAAATCCAGACAGACAAAGAACTCCAACAAATAAGGCGGAAGGTAACCAATGTATTTAATAAGTAATCATTAATATAAAAATATCAAGAGAATAATGTTTAAAATTATAAAGCAAGCATATAAACATTATACATCAACCAAATTAATAATAAACAAAGAACTAAATCAATAATAAACAAAGAACTAATTTATATGTATTTAGTAATCAGAGTATAAAAAACATATTTTAAAATGCATTTTGCATTCAAAACATTCATTATTCCGACTTTGTGACCATTTAAAGAGCGTAAAAAGTTGAGAAAGGTAACTAATGTATTTAATACGTAGTAAACACTTGGGTAACACTATGCATATAAATTGAAACTCAAATACCTTTGTGATACAAAATTGTAACGAATCAACAATCAAGGCAAAGACGATCAACAATCGATCTTGAAGTTGTTGTCGATCTTTTATGTTTTTCTTCGATTTCGAGAGTCATACGCGACAAGAGATTTCTTCTTCTCCTAGATATACGCTGTTGATCTCGTTTTTTCTCCGATCTCGTAGTTGTTGTCCGATCTCAAATAGTCAGTCATACAAAAAATTTTGCCTTCTCCGATCTCAAGATGTCAAGCGCCGTAAGATTTGGATTTCTCCAATATCAAAGTCATGTGTTTCTGCTCAAATTGCTTAAATGTAGGAGCGTGTTCGCTCAAATTTGCTTGAATATGGGACCCATTTTATCAATTTTATATTGTGTTGTTTTATTTTTGTAATTATGTTGTGTGTGTTTTATTTTTGTAATTATTTTCTAATTGTTGTATATTAGTGTTAATTAATTATAACTGAAGAAGCTGCTTATTTTATTGATCAAGTTGTTACAGAGTTGCAAGGGGTGATCGTCTGGATAAATTCCAGAAAGAATATTTTGGAACTTTTGCTGCAGAAATTTTGAAAATTAATAATTGTGCCGCCTGGATCGAATAAAAGTCCACTCTTTCTTCAGTACAATATTTGCGTCCAGCGAATCGTCTCTCAAGTTAACACAGATCCATAAATTAATTTGCATTAAATATTACGTACACGATAGTATTCAATTCAAAACTATAATTTGAGAGACAATAAATACACCGAAATTCTTTTAAAAAATTTATGCATTAATTTTTTGTTTGGAGGGTTTTCTAATCCATTTATAGGATTCCAAACACCCTTTTGAAAAAACACATTTTCAATTTGAAAATATATAAATCAAACACAATTTCTAAGGGTCACACCGGTTCAAACTAGTGACTCAAATTGAACATTGCACCAATTCCATATTACACCCGTTCAAACTAACAATCACACCGATTCAAACTAGTGACCCAAGTTTAACCATTACACCAGTTAAACGTTACACATGTTCAAAACTAGTAATCACACCTTGATCATTAAACAAATACATCTGTTAGTTATTAAAACAATATAATATATTTATTATATAACAACAGATTTTAAAAATATCCAACAGAATATAGTACTCACATGTCTTTAAATGTGCTTAAAAGCCACACTATACATTCAGAAAATCAGTAAAATAACCACAAATTAAGAAATAACACAATTCAAAATAACAATGGGAAGGATAGAGATCTTGTTCACATACATCAAGCTGCAGGGATTCGGGATGTTATTTCTTGCTACTGCTTTTCAATTATTTTCTTGTCCAGCCACACTCCAGCTTCATCACATGGGAATAAGGTGAGCTTTGGACATTTGACTTTCTCCAAGTAAATCAATTCTGGAAATAGTTCACGCAGTTCTTTCCAGTTCATCCCTAATCCACTCAAGTACTTGAGGCGCAGTATCTTAACATTCCATGGCTCTACTTTTGAGATCAACAATTCATGGTCACCAACGAGATCACAGAGCTGGCCACCTCTTATATAAAGCTTTTTTAGTTTTTGCAGTTTGGCGGGCTTCAGCCACTTGGGTGCAAATTTCTCAGGAAAACATTGAAGGTCCAGTTTCTGCAATTGATCAGGAAGCCCTGGTATCACCGGAATGGGTGTCCCTCGTGTACGGGTAAATGCCGGCAATAGTTTACTAACAGCACCTGCTGGTTGTTGAGGCTTTATCGGCTTATCTAGCCCCTTCTTGTTATCTCCTACATTTGCTGGTGTTGGGGGCACTGCTGGCTCTGGTACTGGTGCTGGCTCTGCTGCTGCTGCTGGTTCTAAAACTGTTGGATTTGTTGCTGCACAATTGTTATCTTCTACATTTACTGGAGGCGGTGTGTCTATCTCCCTGGAAGAAGACGCTTCATGATTCTCTTGCTTAGCAACCACCGTATCTCCATCTCCTTCACTTATATCACTCGGTTTCTGGTTCACATTCTTGTCTTCTTTGTTGGCGCCTCCTCCCCATACTACTTTGAGCTTGGAAAGAACTTTGAATTGTGGGAAAGCATTTAGATCCTTTTCATTAGGGAAGTCCTTCAAACCGGTGAAGATGCTCAATTTTCTCAGCTTTGGCAATTTAGCCAAATCCCCAAGACTACACGAGTCTTTAGTCTTTACAACTACAAACCCCTTAAGAACCAGGAGATTCTTCAGGAATGAAAGCCCTTTAGGCATTTTATCCAGTAAGTAACACTCAGACAAGTCCAAGTGTGTCAAACTCTTGAGCAAGCCAATGTCACGAGGGATCACCTCGAGATTGTGACAAGCCCTGAGATCCAAAATGGTCAAATTTCCCAGCTTGGTAACAGAATTAGGAAGCTCCATAATTCTTGAAATCCCTTGAAGGCTAAGAAACTTAAGGTGTTTCATACAACTCAAGGCTTCTAAAAATTTAGTATCCTCCACTTCAATGTGGTGACTTGCCTTGGCCTGCCACCTCCCCAAGCAAAGAACATTCACATTCCTCATCTTGGGGAACCATTCAGGCTTAATTTCCAGAATAGTTTCATCGACATTAAACAACAAATGAATTTTCTCAAAATCATGATCATTGTCTAGCCCATCATTACCTATCAAGCACGACCGGAACGAAGAAGGACAGAAGGCTTTGGGCTTACCATTAGCATCAAAATCAAAGAATTTAGCCCTGGCCGCAAGCGTAATCACTGCAGAACGAACAAAAGCGTGCATCCTGCAGCTGTCCACTTCCGGGCAGCGCTTATCACTGTAAGCCTCAATGAAATCCAATCTTATAAGCGCGTCGAAGTACTCAGCGCCCAATTGCTCCACATCTTTCAATTGGCTCACTTGATCTTCATTTTCTCTATTGCAATCTTGCTGTGGGTTTTCCGCAGGGGAGTCTACAAAACCCTCTCCAATCCACCAGTAAACCATAAGCCTCTTCTTTATAATTTCACCTTCCGGGAACACTGCAAAACACAGCAGACAAAGCTTCAAATGGATCGGAAGGGATTTATAGCGTACCTCAAAATCTCGAAATGCGGGGCTATTCTCAAAAACTGGATTGTTGTGAAATTTGGGCAATGCTCCCTTGAGCAAGCTGGCTGCAAATTGTTGGGCGGTTTGGGTAGAACCACCTAGATTCCACTGGTTGCGCAGATCTGCGGCGTTGGTTTTAAATTTGGAAGGAATCGGGAGCTTCATTTTCCTGATGTATTTCTTAAATTGACGAAGCTCTTTCTCTATATCTTCACCATCATTATTGTCCGGAGTAGGTGTTGCCCCATCTTCCATGGCTTTTTTGATAAGATCGAGCTTTTGCTTGGCATCTTCTAGCTTCTCCTCAACAAGACCGTTGTAATTCTTGAGCTGTTCAGAAGTATCCTCAATGTATTCAAGCTCTCGAGTGATCAGTCTGTAGACCGATTGACTGCTGTTATGGATATTGGCTTTGGCGGTGCTGGAACTGGTTTTATCGCCAGGAAGTTCCGTTTGGGGATTGGTTACGCCGGAGAGGGTATTGAGAGAAGGCAAATTAGATTCAGATTTGGAACGCTTCTTGAAAGGATTAATAATTTGAAAACCTCTCTTGGGTTTGGGTAGTTGATCCGGTGATGTGGCATTGGCTATGGGGTGATTCTTTTCTTCTTCTTCGTGTGGTGCCGGAGTAATTCCGACAGAACCAGAGGAAGAAATTTTGGCAGAATTAGGTGATGGGACGGTCTCAATTTCAGTTGACATGGTTGGTTGGTTGAAGAAGATGTTTGAGATCTGCTGTAGTGTTGGGATGATTAAAAAGAGCAGAGATTCTTGAGAGTAGAAAGAAGTAAGTAGAGGATATAAAGCAAAGTATAAATGAAGGGTATAATAATAAAGTTATTCAAATTGAACCTATCTTCGTCCTACAAATCAAAATCAAAATCAAAATCAAAATTGGTGGATATTTTTTTTATTTATTTTTTATAAGTTAGTCAATTGACCAATAAAATATATCAATTTATTTCAAAATAAACTTCATACTAACCACTCCCAAAATTGATTATGATAGAGAGAGATGGGTCATGATTTCATCTATGTTTTTCCCTCGACTCATTTAATTATCTCTCTCTACAAATCAAATATGCTCTGAACCAAAATCACAATTGTTGCCGATCGGATGCCCGATTTAATCTACTACTATTTCTTTCTATATTTGTTTTGTTGACGATGGCAAGTTAATAATGATGGATCTAGAAACATGGTGATCGGAAGCTAATTGGAAACTTCGATTTTTAATTTTTAATCCTTATGTTAAGTTTGAAATTATGTAAACAATAAATTAGTCCTGTCACGTCATTATTTACTTGTTAAAAAATAATTTAAAAAGCCACTAAAAATACTATCTTAAAAGATTATCGTTTAAAATTTTTGCACATGTCCTTATTTAAATAACGTTTTAGAGATGAACACAAGAATTAAGATAATGATTAGAAAACATTAAATATAGTACTCAATTGTCTATAATACCTTTAAATCATTAATTTATTATAGCACAAGAATTTAAAGTACCAAAAAATAGGTAGAGTAATGATGGGTAATTTTGGAAAAATTATTATTAATTATCCTAGATTTGAACAAACGTCAATTAATTAGGGACAAATAAAAAGCTCTAAAACATCATTTAAATAGGGACGGAGGGAGTATCATTTAACAATTAAAATTTGTTTGAAATTTCATCACTATCTCTTTATGGAAGTTGAAAATTATTAATACAAGGAAGAAAAATTATTGGAGAATGAGAAAATGTAAGAGTGATATTGGAAAATAATTCATTCTTTTAGAAAGTTATAAACGATAAATAAATTAGAATAAATTTTTTTTTTATAATCTTTTAAGAACGGAGGGATTAGATAGTTATACGTGCTGGTCAACTAAAGTTTGTTAAAAAATAAAGACTTTAATATTTAATTAAAATTTTATTTAAAATAAAAAATAAGTATAAATCCGTTAATTTTTAATATCATTTTTCTAATAAAGTCACAAGTAAAGTATAAATTATTGACAAAAAAATACGTGCCAAAATACTTGAAATTTTCAATCTACTACTTTTATAATGAAGGTAGTCGGTAGAAGCGGTTATACCGTGATGGAAAGATTCAATTTGGCCAATTTTATCTTAAAAAAACAATGATAAACTTATACTAATATATTTATTTGAAGTTTTAAAATACTCACTATTTATATATATGAACTTATATTTTATTGTGCAAGGTCATATGTTGAATCTGGATTCGGTTAGTATGGAGTTTACTTTTAAATAAGTTGATCAATTGGTCAATAAAATACTGACACACATAGAATCTCATGCTAATTGACTAATTTACTCAAAAATGACCAACTTACTTAAAAATGAACTTTATGCTAACCACTCCCGTTGATCTAGTCTATCCATCAACCAAAAGTCAGAAATTCAGCAAATGTGTTTCAAAAAATTAAAAAGTGACTAGGGTACCCTAACTTTCTTCCTTCCTGGTGTAGGGTTCTAAAAAAAATTTAAAATAAATATAAGCTTAAAGCATTATTAATTAAAAAATACGTGGAGAAAATTTTAGATTGTTAAGTGATGAAACCATTAAAAACAATGTCAAGATTTTCCAAAACAAATAAAAAGATGAAATTTAAACATATAATTTAATATGTATTAAAATATCAAATTATTCTTGTATTTTCTAAAATAAAACTTAAGAAAAAATAAATGAGGAAAAATAATAGTTTATTGAAGGAAACAAAAAAAAAAGGTAATTAAGAGAAAAGGAGTTAAAAATCGGAAATACTAACTAGAGTAAAGAAAAGTGGCGGTCTCCACTTGTACAAAACTAAAGATGTGTTTTTCCTTGCAAGGGTTTTGGAATTATTGGATCCTCCAACCATCAGTGTTTCGCTTCACTCTCTACCCATGCCCGGGAGGTTTTCAAGATAATTCCTTTTGCAGTCTCAATCATTAACTTTAAATTAATTGGTAAAAATTTAAAGTTACATTAATAAAAAAAATGTAACAGAAAAATCATAAATGTAATAAACTAACTAATAAGAATAATAAAACTGTATACAAAAAATAAGATTATTGTTTACCAATAAAAATATATAAAATATTCAATATAAGTCCCGGTTCTTATTTTCTTTCTATTTTTATAATTGTATCATTTTTTGTATATAAGTTGTGTCCATAATATTAAAATTTAATGTCATCTTTTACCTCAAAATAAAATAATATTTGTAATTTATTAACGTAGAGAGTGTAAGATACAATGAGATAGTATAATACGATGAAAAGGAATAAGGGTGTAAAATGAATTAAATAGCTTGCGCTCGGCTCGAAATATGAACAATTCAAATATGAATAAATTTTAAAATTTGATAAATTACTCAATTACTCGAACTTCTTTAAATTATAATTTTTTATTGATATTCAAATTATATACGTTCAAAAAATTTAAATCGTTCGGACTCGATCGTAAATCATAATTAATTTGATAGTTAAACGAGTCTTAATCAAACTTCATTTCATTATTGATAAATTTTGAAAATTTTATAGAAATTAAAGTGGAGGCATCCGTCATTATTGGGGGTCCCAATAGACGTAAGCATAAAATGTTTATTATTACTGGCACTGCTGTAATTATTAAGTAAGCCAAGTTGGACCAGGCGAATTGGTGTATAAAACAACTGGAAGCTGGATCAAAGTCGTGCTACTTACCTTCCTACAAATCCAGTCTTTGAAAGAGTATATTGTTCTTGGCTTCTTGCTTCCCAGGTTCATTTTTTTCTCTATTTTTCAAAATTTATATCAAATATATATAGTCATATGTTAATGCATTTTTATTTAATTTCATTTTTTTTAATTCCTGTATAGATGCGAACTAATTATTTGAACTTGTCTAGCTACTGTATGTTAAGATCTATACTCAAATGGGCACTTGATCTTATGGCTTAGTTAGTTCAATATAATTATTTAGTAGTACCAGTAGATGTATTTGCTTAACCTGGTATTCAGAATCTTATCTTTCCCTAATGTTAGTCTCTAATAAATTGCCATTTTCTTAATTGATCTATTACAATTAATCTGATAATGGGCACTTGTAATTTCTTTAATCTGATAATTAAAATAAAAAATGTGTAATGTACCTTGAACATTCAGAATTGATGTTCAACTTTTGCATTGTAAAGTCACAAGGATTATACGAGTTTAGGGAGCTTTGATTGGGTTATTGAAAAACTGAGTCTGATATCTGGTTGATTGTTTTCCCTTATATTCAATTTTTCATTAATTACTTCGACTCCTGTTCTTCACGTCATCCTATGTCTGGTTTCTTTCACTTTAAGGGGGATTCTATCTCTTGGAAAGTTCAGCTTATTAGAAGTCTGAAGCTAAGGGGACTACAAATTAAGCAAATTGAAAATCATTTTTTTCTTTTCAAGGTCTTAATAAAGTTCATTATTGGCTCATGCTACATAAAACTAATATGGTATGGTAGTCAAAATCTTATAGACTTTTCTTCTGGATGTGTTTCTTTGTGTTAGCTGTTCAACAAGACCGATGGCCCTTATATTTGCAAAATTATCTGTAGCACAGATAATTATTTTATAAACTAAACTACTACCTTCAATTCAAGATAGATATGAAAATTCTAATATAGACAGTTTTTTTTATATTTATTTATGATGTAGATTACCTGCACCTTGATTGCATTGAGTTCAATGGCTCAACTGAAAGAAATATATAAGAGGCTAAGTTCAGGCAATACGAAGAAAATTATTCTTGTTGGTGAACGTGGAGTTGGAAAAACATGGATGGCAAAGAAGTTAAGTGATCATGCAATTAGAAAAAGAATATTTGATTTCAGCCTTTGGATATTTCTTCGTATAAATTATGACAAGATGTCTCTTCTCGAGAGTGTTGCTCGTCAGTTGTCCTTACTTGTCCATAGTGAGGAATATGAAGTTGCAGATGATAACAATGAGGCTGACAAGGAAGGGGAAAATAAGGAGAACTCAGAGAACTTGAAAAAGAAAATACATGAAACACTTGCAAAAAAGAGGTTTCTCCTAGTTCTGGATGATGAGGGAAGTACAATGAAAGAAGAAGAGATCATGACAGAACTGAAAATGTTGATGCCTCCTGATCAGGAAGATTCATACAAAATTTTGATCACTAGAGCAATCAACAGCAGCAGCCATATTCCTGAGGAGATTCATGTGAAGCTTTTGCCTCTGGAGGAGTTGTCTTCCTTGTTGCAAGAAAGAATCGACGCAACTATTGATTTTGCACGTATTAAAATTTTATTTGATGATTTCATTGTAAAAAAGTGCAAGAGCTTGCCTGCTGCAGTCAGTGTGGTAGCAAAAGCATTGAATTACTTTGGAAAGCGTGATTCTGGGGTGCAGCTACTACAAAATGCATTGGAGGAAGCAGATACTGATGAAAACTACAATGTTATGCAATTACTGCATAGTGGATATGATCTGTTGCCAATCAGTGTCCTAATTGACTTCTGCTGGCAAGGCAGGCACGTCTTCCGTGAACGTGGAAGTGTACATTACAATGATTTGATAACTTACTGGATATTGGAAGGATATCTTGGCTGCATTGATTCAATTGAGAAGGCTTATGAGATAGGGCATCATGTCGTGATGGAGCTCATTGATTGTGGGATGCTGAAAGAACTAGAGGCTGGTTATGTGATCATGGAGGCACCTGTCTTAAATTTGTATGATTGCCACCATTTTGGATTTCTCGGAAAAGTTACTCTAGGATTGGCTACTGTCTTTGATAGAAAGTGGAAAGGCTTTGGGAGGATTACACATAAAGATGGTGTTGTTAGAACGCTTTTCAAGGATAAAAAAGGGACAAATCTTTCAACCTTACTGCTGGATGGCAACCATTTCAGTGGGGAAGTCTTAACTAATTTCCTTCAGTCCAAAAAACTTCAAGTTTTAGCTCTTTTCCACCCCACGCTGAAAGAGCTGCCATCTCCCTTGTCTGAAATGCCTGACCTTTATGTGGTTGTTCTCAGAGGTTGCGACTTTTTGGAGAAAATTAACCTCACTCCACAACTTAACTATTTAACCGTGCTTGAGATATCTGGTGCTACCTCCTTAAAAAATATCCCAAATGATTTTTTTAAGGACATGCCCCAACTTCAGAGCCTCAATTTCTCCAAACTTAACATTGAATCATTACCTTCATCTCTTTACGACCTTGTTGAGCTACGCTGGCTAATCCTTAGAGGGTGTTCTTGCTTAACAGAAGTAGGCGTCCTCTCAAAACTTGTAAATCTCGAGGGTCTTGATCTTTCTGATGCTACTTCTTTGGTATATCTGAAAGACAAGAACTTTCGCAAAAATCCGAGACTTCAAATGCTGAATCTTTCTAAAACCAAAGTTAAAACCTTACCTTTGCTCAAAGAACTTGGGGATCTCACTCATCTCGTGCTAAGTGATTGTGCAGATTTAGATAGACTGCGAAGCATTGCTCCTCTGACCAGTCTTCAAATTCTTGATATTTCAGGTGCTATAAAGTTTAAGGAATTTCATGATCAGTCACTAGAAAATATTGGTAGCCTTAAGATCCTTAATATATCCAACACTAGAATTGAAAAGCTACCATCTAACATTGGCAATCCACGCCATCTATTTCTAAAAGGTTGCTCTCAGCTAACGCAACTACCACTCATGGAGGCCCTCAAAGACCTCGAGGTACTTGATCTTTCAGGTTCCAGTCAACTGGAAGAAATTGAAGAAGGATTTTTTGAAAATTTGAAATGCCTTCAAGAACTCAAACTGTCGGAAACCAAAGTCACAAGTTTACCATCACTCTCCAATCTTTTTAATCTCCGCGAGCTTTTACTATCATGTTGCGAGTCATTGAAGACTTTGCCAGAATTGAATGCCCTTACAAAGCTGGAGGTGCTTGATGCTTCACACTGTACTGCTTTGACGGTCATACCAAACAACTCATTTGAGCACATGTCTCGCCTTCAGATGCTCGACCTTTCTGAAACAAAGATTGAAATCCTTCCACCTCTGCCAAATCCAAGCAACCTCCGTAAGCTCTTACTGAAAAAATGTACCAACTTGAAAAAACTTCCAAAGGATATAACTCTTTCAAAACTTGAGGAGCTTGACCTTTCTGGTGTCAGCATTTTGGGAGAAACAGGAGCTGATTTTTTGGAGGGCATGAGTAACCTTCGAATTCTCAATCTCTCTGAAACCCTGATTAAAGGTTTACCAGCCATGTCAAACCTCAAAAACCTTAATGTTCTTTCTCTTAGGGGTTGCCAGGATCTTGAAAATGTGCCAGATTTGGATACACTTACGAATCTTGAGGTTCTGGATCTTTCTGCAACAGCTGTTAGCCAATTACAATCCCTTGGCAGTTTCAGAAACCTTCGTCAGTATCATTCAAGCGTGAACAATTTTCTGGATCTGAAAATGACCGATCTATTGGGGCACAATGTTATCCAACTTCCCTGCGGGATCTCAAATTTAGCTCAACTTGAGCTGCTTGAACTTCCTAGAAAGAGAAAAAATCAAGGAGCTGATACCATCAAATTAGAGAACCCGGAAGAAGACCTGAATCAGCAGCAATGGATTATCTCTAATTGGGCAGCTGAAACACAAACTGAGTATGATAAACATGGCATATCTGTGAGTAGTACCCAGTTTCTTGAACTCTTGGAAGAGGATCCCTCTTTGTGGGATACCAGCTTCAAGCAATTCCATTTCCTTCTCCGTCCCATCAATCAACAGAGCAAAAAGGTAAATAAATATGTCCACACAAATGAACTTATCTTCAGAGAGATTTTCTTTCAAGCTAGGCAATTTGGTCACCTTACAGAACGAGCACGATCTTTGGAGATTCGTGGATTTCAAAGTTACCCTGTGGGTGTTGATGTTCTCTTAGGTCATGCTGAGGTTGTGTATTTGACTGATAATCCGTTTATCAATTTGTTATCCGATTTACATTTGGACAACATGAAGGAGATGAAAATCTGTTGGATTGAGAGATGTAACGGAATGAAGAGTATTATGGATGCTGAGAAGGTAAGATATACTGCCAACTCAGGGGAACAGGTAGAAGAGATGGAGATATTGGGAGATAATCTTGAGATCTTGTGGGTCTCTAATGCTACGAATTTGGAGTGTATTGTCAATGGGAACCTGCAAGGAAATATCTTTAAAAACCTCAAGTTTTTTTACCTTGACTGCTGCCCAAAACTTTCAGAAGTCTTTTGTTCGTCACAGCAGTTTGATAACCTTGAAGTCCTTGAAATCAAATTCTGTGATGAATTGGAGACTCTGTTTGAACATGAGTCCGTAACGTTGCCAAAGTTAGAGACATTACATCTGTGGGCACTACCCAAGTTGAAAAGGGTGGGGTGTATGGTGCCAAATCTGCACTCATTACAAGTTGGTGAATGCCCTACACTTGTAACTGTTCTCTCTTCATCCCATCTGCCTGAAAATATGGAGATCCTCCATGTAAAATTTTGTGAAAGGCTGGAGAGTGTCTTTGAGCAGAGTGTATCAGAGAGTACATTGCATAAGCTACATGAATTGCATATGTGGAACCTACCAGTGATGAAGAGTATTGGGGTTGAATTGCCATCTCTACAAGATTTCAGTGTTAGGGAATGCCCAAATTTGTATAAGAAACCTGTGGTGCAGACAAGGTCTTCTGTTACCAACACATGAAGGTCTTGCTGTGAAGCGAGATGAGAACAGTGAAGAGGTTTTAGAGAATCCTAAATCAACATAGGATGGGATCCTTGGGATGTTGTACTCTCCTCCAGCATTCCTTATCCACCTTCAGGTTTGTTGCAATTATTTCTCCATCTGATGTTTTCTACATTATTATTTTCTTGTTTTCACTTGGTAATGCATTACACACATCTAGTTAAAAATTCTTGTTTTGCTTTAGGTTCATCGGTTTGGACTACTGAATGGTAGCATTCACCTAACATATCAACATCCTGATTTCGTATCACTCTACCCATACCGGAAATATGTGAAAGTGGAGCAGGATATATCCATCAGCTAAGCTGCAAACCTTAACCTTGAGGTAAAACTAAATTTAACTTTGTCTGCGGCTCTTTGAGAATTTCTAAAATAGTACTTTTGTAAAATCCCAACTTTTTGATAAAGATGAATTTTCTATAAATATTATTTTTGAATATTATGGAGTGAAATTGATATAATAGTTGTGGGTAATATTTATAAATTTTGCAAAGTACGCAAGTTGTTATATAATATTCGATTGGTCGGGAAATATTCGTTTTAACAGGGAATATTAGTACAACGGCACAATCATTGGTGGACCCCATAACGGAATTATTGTCGGATTGATAAAACGACAAAAATACTTTATGAAAATAACGGCGGAAGTTTTACCGTTAACTGTTTAAACACCCTTGTTAAAAGTATGCGATAATATGCGTCAGTTGCATAGTAGCACACGGTATTAATTATTGATGCTTAAGTGATAAGTCACTCAGGTTTTGTTAGTATTATTAATATAATAATACGTAAAATCTTTTTATATAAAATGTAATACTTTTATAAAGTTATTACGTAAATAGAATATATTATATTCTATTATGCATAGTGTTGCATAAAGTCTCTGCGTAGTGTTTTGCATAGTAAAATCTTTTTATATAAAAAATGTAATACTTTTATAAAGTTATCTGCTTTATTAGGCAATAATTAGAATATATTTTATTTTATTATGCATAGTGTTTGCATAGTGCTGCGTAGTAAAATCTTTTATAAAGTTATTCGTTTTATTAGATTATAAATAGAATATATTATATTTTATTTAAAAGATTTTGCTTTAAATATGGACCGTCGATTAAAGTAAATCAATCTCGACTGCTCATGAGTTAATTCTTATGCATTCCATTTTTTTATAAATAAACTCATTCATTCATTATTTTCTTACGAATTCACCTGAAACTCTAGAGAGATAAACTATAGAGACAAAGAAGAAAGTATTCTCGCTACTTCACTACTTATATATCCAAGATTTTCTTCTTAAGGTAGGGAATATTATTTGTTGTTGTACTCGTAAGTGGTGTTATTCTTTTCAAGAGAGACTTATGTTATTCCATTCCTTAATATTCGTTGGAATAACTCAGTATACTCTTCGCTACCCTATACTTGGTGACATTCTTCTATTATTCCGCCTTTATTATTACATTGGAACATCCTGCTCATGTGTTTTACACCCAACCGGATCCGCTTTTATTATTATTCTCGTTGGAATATCCTCGTCTGCATGCGTTTTCGCCGGACCGATGCGCCCTTATTAGTATTCTCGCTGAATAACCTGCCTATGCCAAGACTGCATGCATGGTGATTCTGTTGTTATTCCATTCTTTATTATTCATTGGAACATCCTGTCGGTCTGTAATTTTGCGGACTGATTCCGCTTCTTATTAGTATTCTCGTTGGAATAACTCTGCCTGTCGAGTACCGCATGCATGGTGATTCCGTTGTTATTCCATTCTTTATTATTCTGTTGAACATCCTCGCTTGGCTGCGAATTTTGCTTTGACTTCGATTCCGCTTCTTATTAGTATTCTCGTTGAATAACCATACATCGCAAATCTCGCATGCATGGTGATTCTGTTGTTATTCCATTTTTTATTATTCTGTTGGAATATCCTGTCGGTCTTAATTTCGCTTTGACACGGGTTCCGTTATTTAGTATTCTCATTGAATAACTTTACATGGCAATCTGCATGTGGTGATTTCTTTTGTTATTCCATTCTTTATTATACTCGGGTTGGTTAAAGTTTTGACTTCTATACTCCATGAAATTAGTGGAATATCCTTGATATTTGTGTTTCATCCAAGATCTCTTCATGGAAATATTCTTCCGAGCATTCTTGAATTTTACTCTATAAAACAAAGATCATGTTGACAATTTGACGTTAATAATTCTCGGATAAAATAATTCTTGAACTTGTTTTTATTGAATTCTTATATCATTGTCATCATCCTCATGTTTATATTTTGTTGAAAGTCATCTGTGGCCTGTAGTGCATAGATGGACTTGGTATGATTATGACCAGGGATTATTCGGTATAATCATAACCGTAATGTTATAAATGATGTGAAAAAAGTCCTCATTGGCCCGTAGTGCATTGATGGACAGTTTTTGGTATGATTATGGCTATGGATTCTTTTTGGCCGTAGTGCAAAGATAAATTGTTTTATGGCATGATCAGGACTGTTGATGAAAACATGATTATCTTTAGCCGTAGTGCATGGATAATTCGTGGTTGTGATACTAAAGAATATCCTTGGTCGTAGTGCATGGATAATTTGTGGTCGTGATACTAAAGAATATCATTGGCCGTAGTGCAGGGGTGAATCGATGATGTGGAATATTTATTAAGCTGAGTCTCAGCGATAACAGTGATAAAAAACCTTTTTAATCATAAAAGATAGTAGATGTACCATGTAAGTGGCGATCCAAGATGGGTGACGTATACCTAATTTTGGGGGCGTCACAACTTTTGTTGCATTCCGATATGTAGTAATCATCTGTTTTACAATGGGATACAATATCTATGTGGCGGACACTAAATTATTTAGTGTGGACAATGTTTAACTATAAAGAAAATATTATGAAATAAAAGTTCAAATGGCAACATATATATATATATATATATATATATATATATATATATATATATATAATTCTCATCATTACATAAATGTAAATCAGGAATTACATAAAAGTCGCTACTAAAATATTTTTCAGGTCTTCTTTGTCCTCATGTTCTATTACTTATTTTGTTCATTTAGTTAGTCTACTTTATCCTACTTACTTATTTGGTTAAGTCTTCCATTGTTCCCTCTTTGTATATGGCTTTGTGAGTGTGGTTTGAGTGTTAGATAATTCTACTATTTGAAGGTATGAAACCAAAACTTATTCATGAAAAAAAAGAGCTAAAAAAGAAGAGAGGTTCTCAGAACTGCCTGCCAGATGAGCACAGCCTAATATGTGTACATTGTCTACTTCAGTACCTCAAAATTAGCTAAATGGAGGAGAGAAGGTAAAGAATGAATTATTGACAAATAAACAAGCACAGGTTAAGTGGTCCAAACTAAAAAAGACATTTATATAATCTGGAACAGATGAAATGATTCTGATCATGTATCATAAAATCTCTTCAAATGTTGTTTTCTTGAATATTATGGATTGTAAAATTTATTGGAGGAAAAGATTTAAACAAAATCGTACGCAGGAACAGCCGAGATAGCAGCAAGTGAAAGAATTGGTGCAAAAAACGACTATCAGATCATGAGATGGTGCATCGACTTAAAAGTCAGTATTCTATTTCATCACGGCTGTCTAATGACTCTAATCATTTCAAATATGTTCTTGTTCCAAGTATGTATGGTTGGTCCACTGTAATTTTGTTCTCCGCTTATTGATTTTAATTCTAATAGCTTAAACTTGTATCAAAACTCTTTTCACATCTGTTGTGTTTGTTGGATTAACTCATTAAATTGGGGGAATTGTAGGGGTGGGCCCAATTTTGTCTTTATTTGTTTATTTGAAAGCGGGGTTCAGTCCAATGGGCTTAGTGTTGTGTGCAGTTTGGGCTTAGCGTTCTCGTTTTAGTATCTCTAATTTTTATTTATAGAAAGTGGGTTCGAAATTAGGAACTGGATCTGAAATTAATTAATTTTTTTTTACGGTTGAGATAATAGTTCTAGATTGTTCTGCAATACAATACATTGGGAAAACACAGCTATGGCTTTTGAGTTTTGGCTCTCCGATCACAATCACACAAATGAAAATCTTTTCGTATTCATCGTGAATTCTAGTTTCTAATCTATAAAGATAGAGAGAGATATATAATATATACATATATATATATATATATAGGTATAGGTAGAGAGAGAGAGAGAAATATATGATTTATGAGATTTTTTGAGAGAGAAAGAAAGAATATTTTCTTTTTTCTTTTCTGTTCCTCTCAAAAATGTCTTGTCATCGAAATTTATCCACGGGTCTCTCTTGTTAAATGACATGTTTGTTAACGGGAGAGCATAATTGAGCTAAGTTTTATAATGTTTCGGACACTTTTTAAAAAAATTCGTGAGCTAACAAAAATTTCGATCAAAATCACAAGGATAATTTTACATATTTACCCTTAAACGGAGATTTCATAATATTTTGACTCCACTGAATTATTCGTTAACTTGGTCATAGATAATTTTACACATTTACCCTTAAAAGGAGATTTCATAATATTTTGACCACTGAATTATTCGTTAACTTGGTCGCGGATTATGCTGTATAAATATTAGGACAAGTGTAGTTGTCTTAACTGGTATTATCATACCCTTAGTTAGTTAAATGACCATCTATCTAACAAAATATAATTAATTTTAAATTTCTTGTTCACCTTAATAAATTATCTGAGTCGTTCAAAATTTGAGATAAATTTCACTGTCCATATAGTATCGAAATAACGAGACACAACTAGTATATTGAAATAATATAATAGCAGCTTCCCGAGAGGTGACAAGTGTTGGTTATGGTTATATGTATTTTGATGTAGGCCCAGTAGATAAATGAAGGTTTGTATTATAGGCTGGCTGGCTGGCTGGCTTGGCTGTCTCAGTCGTGGGAATAAACGTAGAGCTTTCGGTGTAAGCATCAAACTGTTAATCAAGTCAACATCCAATAAGACTCCTCCTCCTCCTCCTCCATGTATTTTCATATAAAATTATTATTATTTTTTAACACAAAAAGTATTAATTTTTATTTTTAAATTATGAATGTTTATCCAAAATTTAATGGTCATACATGATATAAGCTTCCGTAAGTAGTGTCATTTATTGAATTTGATACATCATATTTTATAATTTTAGTTGATATAATTAAAATTAACACCGATTAATTAATTTATAATATTGAGTAATTTGATTTTTTTTAATATTTTAATAAAATATGATAAGAATAATATTAACTATTTATTAATATATTTTAATCATTATTAATAAAATTATTAAAATAAAATAATTAATGTATCGAATGAAATTGGAGTACAACCAATCATATAATACATATATATATATATATATATATATATATATATATATATATAAGCGCGTCACTATATCATCATGCCACGCTGCGGAATGACTTCACTGCCAACGTCTCATGGTCTTGGTATTTTGAATATACAAATTTTCTTCTAGAAAGTAGTAATTGTTTGGCTTTATGAGTGGCCCCCGCCTATCCCATTGAATTTGTCAATTCTAGCAACTTTTCCAAATTAAAAATTACTACTACTACTACTATATACTGGAGTAATACCATTATTATTGTTATCCGATAAAGTAAATATATTTTTTAACTAGTTAGATTTACGACTATACCCGTCATTGATATACATGTCAAATCATAATTAAATTCATATATTTTATTTAAATATTCTATATTTATAACATAAAATTTAATTAACAAACTTAAAAATTAACGGTGGTATTAACCGTATAAAGTATATTAGTTATCTATATTTTTCACTATATGCAATGCAATTTCATGCGTTAATTTTAAAGTTTTCAATTTCATAATGTCTCCCTTCCACACAAAAGAGTTTAATTTAGTAAAAAATATTCTATTAAAAAAAGCAGCTTTGAATTGATTATATAATTAAACACTCAATTATTTTACAACTCTTCTAGTAGGCTTTCAGCCCCATTAAATTAAATCCTAGTTTATTTATTGGAGAGATTTGCACAAGTTTATTTATTTTTTTTCCTTTTAAAGAGGATGACTTCATTGCTGACGTCACATTTTCTCTTTGATTTTTTGCCCTTGTAAATGGTTTTATCAATTACGGGAATCTTTTTCACGTGAAATTTGAGAAATGTTGAAGGAATTGAATTAGGTAGAAGTAAATTATTCGGCCACATACAATTATACTCCTGTAAAACTTATTAGAAAGAGGAAATGAAATAATGCAGTCGCCCCGCCCGTGGGGCAGCGGATGAACTTTATGGGCTCCAGGCTACTACTAATCAACCAACTGGTCTCTATATGCCAAAAGATTCTGAGGACAACGCGTAAACAAGTACAACCCGCATTATCCGCTCCAATCCAATCCCCCATTTATCACTTAAAAAGTAGGGTAAATTATATATATTAGTACATTTTTAGAAATAATTACAAAAATCATACACCTATAAAATAATTATAAAAATAATACACTTTTTCATATTTATTTATAATATTAGTGCAATTAGGATTTCTTAATTTAGGGGATCATTATTGGTGGGCTGACATGGCAAATCTGGTGGTTTTTTATTTGAAACGCGTGAATCCCTTCTTTTTCTCCCAACTCCCATAATTTATGTACTGGTATTTCTCTCTCTAAAATCGTCTTCTTCTTCATCATCATCATCATCATCATCATCATCATCATCATCATCATCATCATCATCACAGTTGGTGGCGTAAATTGATTATTTTTTAATTTACTTTTGCCAACTCCCATAATTTATGTACTGGTATTTCTCTCTCTAAAATCTTCTTCTTCTTCTTCTTCTTCTTCTTCTTCTTCTTCATCATCACAGTTGGTGGCATAAATTGATTATTTTTTAATTTACTTTTGCTGCACTTGTTGATTCACGTGTTGTTCAAGTTAGTGAAAAGAAGGTTTTTGGATCGAAAGATTCATGTTGTTCTATTATCGAGATAATAGAAATTTTGCTTCAAACAAGTCTCGTTGATGTTGCTTTGAAAGAGATCGTATGATGATTTCATGGGAAGAAATAAACATTATTTAAATTTCAATCAAGAATTAAAAGGATTTTGTTTACTGAGAGCCCTAATCCGCCCCCAAATCATCAGCGGGATCCCAATGATAATCATTCTATCACTATTGCGAAAGATATAAATATAAATTATTATACATTAAACATTATACACTATCCCCAAGGTCGAGTAACCATAACTTATACACATTTCATAACTTATCTGACACATGATATTATCATCATACAATACTATTACAAATCTAATCACATATTAACTCTAAGTTCGAACTGCTCTTTTAACTTTCCTCAGATCCGAAGCATTCGCCTTTATCTACAATATTTTATCATGATATAAAGCGCAGTGAGCATAAAGTTGCCCGAGAAAAGTTTAAATACAATTTAAGGATATATCATGATCAAAGAGTCCGAATAATAGTTGGGTATATAATTCACAATGTAGTTGTGAATTAGCATGAACAAACCTTTTCGATCAACAAGTATTAAACATGAACAATATATATCTCGGACCAACTGGTAATGAAGGTGATCAAATTTTCATACCGATTTATACATACAAGATGTACAGAGAAAGACAATTCTATACGACAATCAAGAATGATTAACCATTAAGCATAATCGAATGAAACACTCTTAAGAGAGTTAAGAAACAAACTCGCTCGAACTGCTTGATTACCGATACGAAAATATAACTTAGCTTTTATCCTAAGCCGATCTCCAAATATTGAATAATATCATCACAAGATAAACTAACCTAAACACATTATCACATAATCCTATCACCATACAACACATGACTTAGATCAAATGTACTAATTAAGTCAAGTTAAAACCGACATAATTCAATCATCCCGACGGTCTAATCGGACAAATATCGAATTTAAGTTCAATTAAACTATGCCTAAACAATTAACAATAATCTTAGATAATAATCATATTATCAGTCAAAACAATTTTTATAGACTTGTAAAATTTCCAGATAATTAATATCATTTATCAAATATTTTTTTTTTCAATCACTTATACTGTATTTAAATGAATTAAATACCACATAATTCTTTAATCATTAATATTAATTTAATACTATATATCAATGAAAATCATAACATAATATTATAATATATTTATAACATCACAATGTATTTTTAATATCTTAAAATCATATTTCTATGATTTTTAAACAATCAAATCCATTATCCGATAATTGCTATAAATATTAAAATATTAATATTTTCATAACAAAATATCAAAAGTTATAATTTATAACTCAAAATATTTAATAACACTTAAATCATTTTTATATGATTTTTAAAGCATTAATTCTATTTTTCCATAATTTATTTAATATATTTATTAAATAAACTAATTATCATTAATATTGATTAATTAATGAATTTCATCACAAAATATTAAAAGTCATCAAAATAACTTAAAATATTTTCTAACATCATAATATAATTTTTCATGATTTTTCACGAATTAAAACTATTTTTAAATAATTTATTTAATATAATAATTAAATAAATAAATACTTTTTATATTCTAAAATATTAAATATTTTCAAAATATACCCCAAATAAATAAAAACTATTTTTCTGGCTTTAAAATAATTTTTCAGAATTTAATATATATTTTTAATAATTAAAAACCATTTATTTCTATTTATTAATTAAAATAAATAATTTTCCGAAAATATATGTCACTAAAGGTGCCCTATAGCGACAGAACCGTCGCTATAGGTGTTCTTGATCCCCAAACCCGTAAATTTCGGCGATTCATTTGGGTGCTAAGTTCGACCAAGTATAATTCATAAATCACAAGGTTTCGGGCAATCTAAGACATTGATTGTGTAGTGGAAATGTAATTCTACAATATCATACTAAGTTCATGGCTATACAACACACGATCAGTGAGATATAAGCCTCACAACTCCTCAGAGATCGTTTTCTTAGGATTCGGGTTTACCGTAATCAAGCTACCTACTTTGGGTTCTTATAACTTTGTGTTTGTGTTTCTTCAGGCAATATAAAGGTTTCATCGTGTAACCCACATGACAAGGCACAACTTTATTACTCTACATCAACATAACAACATCAGAATTGAGACATAAAGGTTGGTCAAAGTCTGACAAAAATAACGAGAACAATATGGGTTTTCCAGATTTTTCTTCCGGCTGATCGGTCAATGCTGTTTTACCAGCAATATTATCGATCCTGATCATGATCTGGTGGACATAAGGACTTTGTTGTATAGATCACATGTCATACTATCAAGATCTAACACTAACATGGTAAGTAACATTAACAGTAGCAAGATCTGGGACTGCTAAAAGGCTTGTCAGGCGATCTGGAAATCTGGGTTTACCCAGATTCCAAAAATCGTGATCGGTCAACCATGTTTGACTGCTCATATCTTTTGATCTAGACATCAACTAGGCTTGATTCCAACTCCAGTGTAAAGACCATATAACAGACTACATGTTACAAGCTTTAAACATCAAAAAAACTTAACAGGCTGAGATCTACAACCTCTGACATTCGTTGTCAGAGAACAAAAAATGACATTTTCCAGATTTTGAAAAACTTTAATTTCGAGCACTTTGATGTTATGGATCTGTGTTTTGACAACCCAGATCATCAATTGACACCCTATTACACAACTTTAAACAATCAATTGCAACAAATAACATACAATCAAAGGATTTCTAAGTTTAGGGTTTTTTTACCACTTTGAGCATTGATTTTGATTTACCCCTTTGATTCTCGCTTCAGTGATGCTAATACCGATCATGGCTCAGAAGAAGACCTCGAATTTTTTTAAATAAAATGGAATTTTCTCTATTTATTATTTTGAAATAGTAAGGGTTGATTTGATTCGATGTGGATAGTTATGGGTAAAATACGCAAATATTTCAATAAAGAGTTGGTTATAAAATATTCTTTATTATCGAAGAATATTCGTTTGGTCGTGGAATATTCAGATCGCGAGTAATATTCGTATGACGACGGTCAAATTTTGTGGGCCCATAACTAAAAGCGATTGGATGAAGAAAACGACAAATATAAGTTGTTTATAAATAATCTGCCAGTAGTTATTCTTAAGTATCACTTGTTGAAATACCCGTGGTTTAAAACACACTAATACGTGTTGTTGAACAAGAAGATACTCAGATTGCACCACCATTATTGATTCTTACGTGAAGCATAAGCACTACTCAATAATTGTTACAAAGAATTACTGCTCAATATTTTATTTTATTGATTCAATAATTCACATTGATATTTTATATTGTTGTTGTTTCAATAATTGTCATTACACAAAGATTTTCCATTATCGAAACAATAATTCATATTATCCTAATAATATTATTAGATAACATTATTGGCAATGTCTAGAAAGTTCTGCTCTAAGGAGAGGTTTTATCACCTAATCAAGGCCACTGTAAGGAGAAATTTTATTGAAAGCCCTCTTCTTTGGGAACTCGATTGGTCATTAATATTGTGATTCTGTAATATTATTTGTGAATAATTAATTATTGATTCATATGATGAGAAAAATATTGATTTTATGTGGATATAGATGGAGAAAATTTTAATGTGACAATTGTTGAAAATTGAAATTTTATCTTTTTTGATAAAATAATTCTTTTAAATATATATATTATTATATTTTAATAATATAATAATGGTGATATTTTTACAACGAATGTGGGATATATGAGTATACGAGGAGGAAGAGTATTTTTGTTGCAATAAATGTTTAAAACATGTTAAACATGTCGCGGACCCCATTTATCGATCGAATTTGATTATAAATTTCAAAATCACCCATTTGTGGATTTCGATCAATTTCGCTTTGAATCAAAAAACTTTCTTCTGCAAACTTGTAGAGAATTGAATTTCCTATAAAAACCCGCGTGATTTGAATTTTCTGACAAAAGGGCTATTTATTGTGAATTATTGAAGTTTTGAAGCTACAAAATAATTGATTTTTGAAAGTTTAAATTATTTTAAATTAAAAAAACATTTTTTATTACTTTTTCTAGAAGGTGGCATGTGGTTATTGAACTGAAATTAGATTTCAAGCAAAGTAGAAGATTTATTATATATATATTATTATATTAAATTTTCTGCTTTTAGTGTTCTAAGCAATTTCCTATAAATAGGTGCTTAGGTTAGAATTGAAGATTACACCGTAAATTGAAGTTTTTTCTCTATATTATCGAGCGTATTCTTGTGAGTATTTTGAGTATACTTTGAGTATTGCTTTATCACGGTGAAAGTTCAAGTCATACCTTTATATCCTGTTTCAACTAGAAATCACCGCTATTCGAGATAAGGGATATTATTTTTTTCAGAATGATATTATTTCTTCAATATCATTATCTTCAAATATTGATCCAAGTTTTTATCAAATTTGGAACTTTTGGTGTTTGAAAGTTACTATTTACGATACTTTAGACTTTATTCACGATACTTTCTTATTCACTTATCACTGAGACTATTCATCGAAAAATAAAAATTTTCCTTTTCGGTCCAAAATATCTATCAGGATACTAGTTTTGATCAGATCCATGTTTTGATCATTCTTGAATTTTACACCACTATGATTATTTTTGAGGTATTTTTTTGACGGATAAAACAAAGTACGAATCCTTAATCCTTGTCATTTTGTTTCAATCGGATTCGTTTCTTTAAAAAAAAAATTCATCATCCACAGTCTTAAATGATGATATTATTGAATATCTTTGGCCTCAGTAGTGCAAAGATGAATGATTTCTGATGAATATCATTGTCTGTAGTCTGAACGATGAACATGTGTTTAGATGAACATGACAAATCGGTGAATGTCCTCGCCTCAGAAAGTGCGAGGATGAATATATGATTCCGTATATATATCGATTGATGTTACAAGGATAAAAATATTGATGATGGATCTGTTAAATTCATAGATATTAGTAGATTTCATCCTCTACGTAACTCTTCTATGAATTAATATTTTCCATTCGCGAGTATTGATTTAAAACTTGTTGTCTATTGTATTCTATTAAATTTTTCCTGTTGAAGACTAACGATAATTTGTTCTCAGTATTATCTTAGTCATAATATTCTTTTTCGGGCTAGTTGAGCTCACCTTTTCCTTTTTGTTCCATTTTTCTTCTCGTAGTTTAGAATGTAGCTTAGTACGAGTCGAGGTATGGAATGATGGTTTTAGAGAGTTGTTTAGTAGTCCTCACCATTTTTGTAAAATAATGTATCAATAATTATGATGAGAATTTATTTGTATGTGGATATTGTTTAGATGGCAATATCTCGTATTTAAACTCATGCGTTTTCTTGTTGTAATAATAAAGTTGTAGTTTGCTTCATGCATGTGTATTGACAACTCGTAATGGGTGATGTATACCTATTTTGGGGGTGTCACGGGCTTATCTCTCACTCTCTCACACTTTCATACATGAAATATTTAGAGAGAGGGTCTTGGCTAAGTAGAAAAGTAAAGTAAGTGAATTTCCTTACTTTTTAAGTTTGATCTTAGGCTCAATCAATTTATAAGATGCTTGATGGCCTTATTTAATGATTAAAGTAATTTCCTGACCATGTGGCTAGCCAGAGTTGGTCACCCACCTTACTAGGGCTGAGATCTACACTCCACCTTATTAAAATAATATAAAGGGCACTTTGGTCATTTGGTTTGTACTTTTAGTGGCTAAATTGTCAAATGCTCCAACCCTTAGGGTTTAGGGTTTTAACCCTTAGGATTTAAAAAATAACTTTCTAGGATTTCCAATTTAAGTTTTCAAAATAGAAAATTAATATTTCTAAATTATAATTAGGGTTTGATAATTATATTATAATTTCCTAATCATAAATCAAGCTTGCCAATTAGGATTTATTACTTCCTAATTAAATTTGCTATTTTAGCAATTAGGATCATAATTGGTCACTAGAGTTTATAACCCACTAGTTAGGATTTTACATAGAAAATAATCTTTTAAATTTAGAAATTAGGTTTCCTAATTTAGATTAGGGTTTCCTAATTTACAGTAAATCTTACTAATCTCATTCAAGCTTCTTTAATTAGGGGTTAAAGCTTCCTAATTAACATTACACTCTATAAGCTAATAATTAGGTTTTCTAATCGCATGTTGTGGTTTCCTACATTTAGAAATTGTACTTTCTAAATAAATCAATTAGGTTATCCCACAATTAAATATAAAATAAGAACCTTATACTTATTTTTTAACTTTCCAATTAGGGTTTTAATATCCTTTAATTAGGGTTCTGATTCTCGACCGTAATTAGGGTTTCCATGGCCAGGTAATGGGGTTTTCTAAGAAGACTTGTGGGTTTCAAGTAATTCATTAGATTTTTCCTAATAAATTTATAATTAATGACATTTAACTTATTTATAGCATTTAAATTTCCTAATTAGAGTTTGAACCAGCTTTAGGGTTTCTTATCGACGTTAGCGTTTTCTAATATAACGTTATCGTTTTTTAATATATACCTAGGATTTGATGGTGATAAGTTTTATCTGGTCAACCTCGACCCTTAACCACATTATGAACACATACATAACCATATACACCAAATATATCCACATACACGATATTCTTAACATCAGTAAATCTTTACCAAAAATTTTTAAATTCACAAAATTCATTCCTAAAATGTTAAATACATACACTTATTTTCCGCTCAGAGTTCATTATTTGACCTTAAATCAATCATTTAAGATTTTAATAAATTGTCTAAATTCTCGGGTTGTCACAGGTTTGATTGGATTCTCGATTTTGATGTTCACAGAGTTAAGATGAAGCTCAAGCTTCATAGCCATAAGATATTTCTAACACAAAAAAAATTTAAAGGTGTGTTAATTTAAATTTTGTTATTATTCTTATCGTATAAATCGTTTATTACTCGTGATTATGTTTTAATTCTTTGTTAACTTGTGATTCTGGATACCATTTTTGTTACCTTGATTTGGTATTTTGGTTACTTTTTTATGTTGGTATGGTTACCATGTATTTGCTTAGTATACATTGTTGACTAAACTGGTTTTGGTGTACATGTTCTTTATGTATTGGTTACTTAACATATATCTGCTTGGTTACATCATTAGTATATTTTTTAGTTACTGTTAGCTTATGATTTGGATACCATTCTTTTTCCCTCAATTGGGATTTTGGTTACTTTTATATGTTGTTTTGGTTATAATGTATTTGCTTAGTATACATTGGTCGACTAAACTGGGTTTGGTCTACATGTTGTTTATGTGTTGGTTACCATTAAAACATGGTTTGGTTACCATCATATAATTGTTTGGATACTTCTTTAGTATATTTTTTGGTATACATGTTTTGTTTACTACATAAAATGGTTTGTACTACATGTTTATATTTTGGTTATCATTAGATTATATAATATAATTTTTTGGTTTCTGCTTTATTATGATATGGTTAATGTTATATTATGATATGATTTGGTTATTTGTTATAGTCTGTTTTGACTACTGTATAATTGTTATATTATGTTTTGGTTAGTATGCTCTTATTTGTTGGTCACTACGTAACTGTTTATGATATAGATATTGTTTATATCTGGTTACTAATGACTGTGTAAATCTGATTTTATTTATTTGCAGTTATGGGATCTTTACTATGAGGAATGCAATAGAAAGTTCATTGGAAAAGTTATATATTGATGTGACATGGAAGTCCCCAGCAATATTATTACCAATAAATTGAACCCAAGTCAGTTGGAGAAGTTTAAGGTATCATTAGTTTGTGGATATATTATTTTTGTAAATAATAAATCCAAGTTATAATAAATCATGTATTTGCTTAGTATACATTGATGTATTATTTTTGTAAATTCCTTCAAACATCACCATTTGTTATGGTTAGTGAGTATGTAATATTTATTGGAGCTTATGTAAATGGAATTACATATTTGATTATATAATCAATTATTTGACATTGTTTGTTGGTTTGTATTAAGTTGTGTCTGATACATTATTTGAAAGGTGAAGTTGGTAACCAAACATGCATAGAAGGGTAACCATTTTAATTTTTGGTAGTAACCAGATAGTTACAAGCTTGTATCAGGACATATATCAAGTGTTAAATGTACATGTGAGAGTATATATGGGTTGCCTAAACTTGGTTGGATATACAAGTTGTTTCTGTTTTGCTTACCATTAAAACATGTTCTGGTTACTTTTCATATAACTATTTGGTTACTTCTTTATTATGTATTGGTTACTGTTACCTTATGGTTTGGCTACCATTATTGTACCCTCGATGTGGGATTTTGGTTACTTCTATTTTTATTCTGGTTAATATGTAATTGTTTAGTATACATGGATTGCCTAAACTGGATTTCATTACATGATATTTATGTTTTGGTTACCATTAAAAGTTATTCCGTTACTTATCATATAATTATGTGATTACGCTTTTATTATGTTACATTATGGTTCTTGTTATTAGTAACTGGATAGTTACAAACTTGTATCGTGACAAACATCAATTGTTAAATGTATGTGAGAGTTTTCATTTATATATATGGTTACTTATAGATCTCATATTAAAATAAAAATAGTTTGAGAGGTGCGGTTGGTATCAAAACATGCGTATAAGGGTAACCATTTTAGTTTTGTTATAGTATCCAAATAATTAAAAACTTATATCGTAATGTTTATAAAGTGCTTAATATACATATGAGGTTCCATTTATCTAGTCGATGGATACTTTTAAATTACATAGTTATAAAAGTTATTTGAAATGGTCAAGTTGGTAACTAAATATGAATATAGAGGTAACCATTTTATTTTTGATGGGTAACCAAATTTACATAAAAATGTTTCAAACAGTTACCAATTGTTCAATGTTTATGTTTACTTTATATTGACAACTCATGATGGAATCAAAAATCAAAATATTAATCAATAGCAATTTTAGTTATTGTACACCATCAAAAATGTTACCAACTATGTGGTTAATGGTTACTAACAGTAAACAATTATATATTCCTGTATTTACACTCTTTTTGTTTATGTTCCATTGAAGTAAAGCACAACTGGAATCATCTCCATAGTCTAACAACTGAATAAACATTATAAAGTAACCAAATCAATATTAGACAGTAACCAAACTGCATAATCTTAGTAACCAGAACATAAATAATATTTTTACATGCCATTTTGAAGGCCTAAATGATGGAATTTGACCAAAAAACCATGTACATCACGAGCGAGGCTCGTGACTTTTGATCGTTGGCTCGTTTCCAATGAAATTAGGCTCCGAAAACGCCAAAATCTGATACTCCAAACTTGACAGAAATTACCAAATTGCCACTGGATCAAATCTTTCCATAATCTATCAATTCTTTCCATAAACTGGATCAAAACTTTCCATAAAACTGACACGCCTTCTCTTCAACCGCATCAATTTGTTACCAACTAAAGACTAATAGTTGTATGAAGTTAACCAATGTAGTCAATAATTAACCATCAATATAAAACAAACCAGTATAAAACACACTAATATTATATAGTAATCATAACAATATTATACAGTAACCAAATTTAGATTAGTCAGTCAGTTTAAGTAACCAATGTATTTAATAAGTATACAGTAACCAAATAAATATTATACAGTAACCAAATTAATAATAAACAGTAACCAATTTGTATGTACTTAGTAACCAGAATATAAAACATATTTTTACATTCATTTTGCAATCAAAATAGTCAATTATCTCTGAGCTTTCAGTGTGACCAATCAAAGAAATGAAAAACTTAAGAAAGGTAACCTAATATACGGTATATAGTAACCACGGGTAACGAAATAAACATTTAAAGTATACAACAACCAAATAAACATTATACAAGATATCAAATCAAGAATAAACAAAGAACTAATTTCTATGTTCTTTGTAACTGGAATATAAAACATATTTTAACATGGATTTTGCAATCAAAAACAATCAATTAATCGACTTTGTGACCAATTAAATAGCGAAAAACTTAAGAAATGTAACCAATATAATGAGTATATAGTAACCACTGGGGTAACCAAATAAACATTTAAAGTATCACAATGAACCAAATAAATATTATCTGAAAGAACGAAGTCAATAATAAACAGTAACCAATTTATATGTACTTAGTAACCAGAATATAAAACATATATTTACATGCATTTTGAAATCAAAACAGTGAGTATACTTACTTTGTTACTAATTAAAGATCGAAAAACTTAAGAAATGTAACCAATATACGAGTATATAGTAACTACGGGGTAACTATATGCATATAAACTTTAAACTCAAATATCTCAGTATACAAATCTATAACGAATAAATCAACAATCAAAGTTGTTACAGAGGATGGTTATTGATCTTGCAGTTGGTGTTGATCTTGCCGTTGCTGTTGATATTGCAGATCTTGCAGTTGCTGTTGATCTTCTTCGATATTGTCCGATCTCAGATTTGCATCGCCGTTGGAGAATTCTTCTTCTCCGATCTGTTGTTACTCTATTTTTTCTGATCTCAAAGTTGCCTTTTTTCTTCAGTAACGTGAATTTAAGATCGGTTAATTGAAAATATGAAAGTGATAACTGGCGTGTAGGACTCAATGACGCGTGATTTTAGGAATAGTAATATACTGTGTTATTTTATTTCTGTAATTATGTTGTGTATGTTTTATTTTTATAATTACTTTCTAATTGTTGTATATTAGTGTTAAGGACCCTAAAATGTATTGTGTATAATTAAAAATTTCAATGAAATTTAATACTCCAAATAATTTTTAAATTTTGTGTAAAATTAAACTACAAAAATACTAGTGTTAAAAATATATGTGATAGCTATATTTAATCACAATCATACACAATGATCGTTTAATATTAATTTTTTTAATGATTTAATAGATCTGCATCTGATTCGATCAGAGACTGAATTTGTTTGCTAAAATTTTTTTTACCTCTTAATCGATAAGAGGGGCACATCTGAACAAATTCATATTTTTCTGGATAAAAATAACCTCTTCTCCTTTGATGCTTTCACTCTTTAGCTTGTCAAAATCCAATCTCTCTCCTCTTCTGCGATGACTACAATTTTCCAATTCTCTCTCTATATCTATATTTACATGTACATATATTACATATATATTATGTGATTATTAGACATGATTATGAAAAGCAATAGTTATCAATAGTAGGAGAAAGATCTTCAAAAGTATTAACATTGAAACTCAATAGCAAACCACTCTTGCCAACTCCAGAATCCCCAATCATCAACAACTTGAACAAGTAATCTAAATCCGACTGATTAGATGAATCTATTGAACAATTGTCCTAATTTATCAAGCCTCTAAAATCCTAACAATTGAATCGAAACTTGTAATCATAAAAAAATAAAAAAAAAATCAACAATATATGTAACTTACTACAAATGTAAAATAGAGAATGAGAAAGTATCTATATCAATTAATTGACTGACGAGAAATTGATGGTACAAATCTAAAAAATAGAGGGTGTTAATTTGAGGGATGAACAATTTTATATATATATATATATAATGTATGTATAATTGTGTTTATATGATTTTTATTGAATCTTTTAAAGTAAAAAGTGAAGTTTATATATAATGTATGTTTAGAGGGTTAAAATAGTAAAAATAATGTTATTCAAATATTTTGAAAAAAATTGATTATTAAACAATATTTATTTACTTAAATACAATTCTAGACAAAGTGTCTACATTATTCATATATCTAAACTGTTCAGGTCTTAACATTCAGTTTTATCAAACACAAACTTATGAGGTGTTTGATAAAATTGAATGAAATAGTTCTGAATGTATAAGTAATCTGAATGAAACAAAATTTTGAATATTGAATGAAAAAAGTTGTTTGATAATTGGCATGTATGAAACATCTGAATACCAAATTTTTATTATTTTACCCTTCTAAAAAAATTCAAAATTATTGTAAATTTATTTAATATACTCCCTCCGTCCCATAGTTATAGGATGATTTTTCATTTTGAGATGTCCCAATAAATAGGCTATTTACTATTTATAAAATTTAGTTGGTTCATTATTTAACTTTTATGCCCTTATAATAAATATTTAATCATTGCCCTTTTTTTTGAAGAAACAACCTTCAATGTCATTATTTTTATCATCACATTTAATGTTGTTGTATTCTCAATAAAAGAATTCAACTTTTTAGGCTTTACTAATTTAACATATTTTGTGTATAAAAGACAATTATACCAACAATTAATGAAGTTAAGAGTTCCAATGTGATAAGTAAGGAGTAATTAATTTTTTCGTTAATTCCATATTAAAGGGTATATGTGAAAATTTTTTGTTAAAAAGTGTACTTAAAACTGATTATCATAAACTATGTGCCAAAAAAAATCAGCCTATAACTATGGGACGGAGGGAGTAATAGTTAATATGTAAAAAATAAATAAATATAAAATACTTCATTTAATCAAAAAAAATTACACTTGACCATTTAACCCAAAAATCTGACCGATTAAGTCATTAAAACGATTTTTATTCAAAACAAAAATACTGAATATCTGATCGATTTAATCATTCAACTTTATTTAACTCTAAACAAACGCCCCCTTGGTATTCTTATGCTATTCCAAAACTCATCTTTTTACTGGTCTTCTTTCCTAGCTAAAAGTTGAAGAGTCTCTTTGAGGTATGTAATTTTTATTTTTTTGGTGTGGACTGTGGGCAGTAGCGCATGAGTTGGCTGAGTTGACCTTTACCTCTGTTTTTACTGTTCTTTATATTGGTTGACGCAGAGAGTGAACTAGGCGGGCGGTGCCCCTAGAGGCTGGCTTCAAACGCTGAGATAGGGCGCGAGGCGGGGGTGGGTAGGGCGGGCGATAACTATTCTTCTTCTCCGACAGGCGAGCAACTGCAACACGTCGGCGAGCATGTTAGCAACCAGATCTGTTTTAACAAAAAAAAAAAATTTAATTGACATGAAACGACATCGTTTCATTAAAAAAAAAAAATAGTCTTCCGCTCTTTACTTCTGGTAGCCTCTCTTCTTAGTCTCTAATCTCTTCGCCTCTTCCCTCATGGAGAATGGACCTGCCTTTGCTTGCTAGTTGCTTCCGAGTTCAAGCACCTTGGCGGGAGGGGCTTACTTCTGAGGATCTGGAGGAGGATAAGAGGGTTTCGCCTCCAGGTGGAATCAGGTGGAAGCAAATTTGCGCCTTTACCTTCTGCACCTTCTTCTTGCCGATCTAAACCACTCAGGTAGTCAGGTTTTATCTTCAATTTTAATTTAATACAAAAAATCAAAATATATACAAACAATTACTTATATAAATTATTAAACCCTAGTAAGTAGTAATATAATACTACATCGAATGTGAATTGTTGATTTTCCGTGACTTCACATAAAACTGTCTTTGTATATTTATGAGTGTGTTTGTATTATTTGCCTTTCATAGTATTTGTGGTTGACCTTTGGACTAGTGGTAGATTATTTATGAGTTTATCATTTGGGATGATTAGAAAGATTTTTTCTTCTGGGTGCCTACTGTCTAATTTGATTCAAAAAAATATTAGTTGACTCTTAGCAATTGATAGTTAGAGTGCGGAGTAATAAGGATGGCGAATTCGGATTGGAACACAAAGAAATGGCTAATAAATCTGATTGTTAAAGTGGCGCACATAACATGTTCGCTAAAAGTCCTCTTAGGACTATTTTTGCTAAAAACTACGAATTAAGCAAAGCCAAGACCCAAACTATATACATATATGCTTTATATAGCTAATTAAAGAGCTTGGGCAAATCGAATCATGAAAAGATATTTTAAAATCAAAAAAAAAATTAGTATGTCTGGTCATTTTTGGGACCTGTTATGACCTGTTAATCGAATCCAAAAAATTAGTGTGTCCGGTTAAAAATTTTGCCCCCCCTACAAAACTGTTCTGGTTCCGCCACTGGTTGAACAAATAAATTTTAATTTAACTATCTTTTCCTTTTCTTTTTTCTAATTAATTTGGGTGTAAAATTTCTCTTTAAGTCTAACCTCTTGGACTGTTTCGAAAAAGAAAGAAGAAAGAGGGGGAGAAATCATAAATAAAAAAAAATTAATTGAAAAGGAAATGTCCACCTTTTAAAAAAAATATTTCTTTCGTTATTTTTTCCAAAAGGTCAAACTGGAATTTATAGGACGACTTTTGTATGCCAATAATTTTTATTACAAAAATAAATAAAAGCTAATGTCACACTATATATGAGGCGTGTGAGGTTTTTTTTCCTCCCCCTCTCTCTCTCTCTGATCTTAAATGTATTTTAAATAATATTGTATTTAATAATAAGATAAAAGATATGTTACGATAAAGTCGATTATAATAAATTTAATCATAAATTTAATAGTATCACATCATTGGATACATTTTTTATAATAAAAAAGTTAAAGACCTCTATATTTACTCTTAGTATAAATCAGAGTGCAACTGACGATATTAGCCTCTAAAGAAAAAGAATGTTAATAACTTAATATTGTGTATGTTTTAAAATATAAGATTGTAATAGATTATTTGAATTTAATTTAAAATATTTTTAAATTTAAATTTGATATAATTTTTTTTAACTTTAATCAATCACGATAATAAATATCGTAAACTATCTATAAAATATTATTATTTATTAAAAATTTTATTATTTTATATATAAATTTTAATATAAGTATATTAATTTTAATTTTAATTTAAAATATTCTCAAATTTAATAATAATATTATAATTTAAAATAGAGATAATATTATGAATTAAAGGTGTGTGTACGGTATAAATTATAGTAGTGCAGTATGTATTTATCCCCAACTTCGAAATTAGGGATGAATAAAAAAATGAGTTTTTTGATTGATAGTAATTTTTTTCTTTATTTCATGAATTTTTTTTATTTAACTTTAATCCAAATAAATTTATATTCAAAATCAAATTATAATTTTATTAATTGATTGAAAAAATAAATCTATGAAATAAAGAAAATACTATTAAAAAAACTAAACACACGTGTAAAGCTGACGGTAACGGCACAGCTGTGAGGCATATGGTAGTTTTAGTTTACGCGTCGACTAGGACGCCAATAGGAGGATAACCGGATATGATAACACGGCTTAATGCCAAACGTACCCCATAAGTCTAAATATCAGTAAACGATAGCCTAGCATTACTGACAGTTTTTAAACCACGCAGCACATACATAACAGCTTTGCTATGACTACGGTCAAAATGATGCTAAATGTATTAGTAGTAATTCTTCAGCTTCCGTACAGATAAGCTGACGCGTGTCCCGAATCCCGATAAACGCGGTCCTTTTTCTCTCCTCACCGCCCTATTTATTCCCAACCCCCTACCTCTCACCCTAGTATATTCTCTCTCTCTCTCAAATCCTTAAACCATCTTCCTCCCTTTTTATTTTCATATCTTTAGTTTTATGTATTATGCACTGCAGCCGTTGATAACAACTTAGTTCTTCTTCAAAATGTTTTAGTACTGAAGATTTGTTACTTTATCGCAGCTTTCTTGAAACTTTTAAGTTTTTTTGGTATAGATTTTCTTAACAAATTTTGGTAGCAATGACCTCATCGGAGAATTTAGAACCGTGGAATTTCATGCCAACATTTGCTGATTCATGGCTTTCCGAAGCTTTTGCCCGAGACACCGATACCCTAACCAGAGCTCTCCAGAAATCACTTTCCGATGACTCCGATTTTATCACCGGAGATGATGCCTTCTCCACCGTCCTCAACATGGTCAAGCCAGAAACAACATCGTCGTTGCAGACTCCGAGCGTTTCGGGCTCAGACCCGGAAACGCCGGCTGCGAAACGCCGGAACGGTGTTTCTAACGGAAAAATAACGAAACGGAAGTCGCGTGCGTCGAAGCGGTCTAGGACGACTTTTATAACTGCGGATCCAGCCAATTTTCGTCGAATGGTTCAGCAGGTGACCGGGGTTAACTTCGGCTCTGGACAGCTTCCCGTTTCTGCCGTCTTGAAACCGGAACCTCAGCGGGCGTTCAACCGGTTCCAAGGGTGCTTGCCTACGCTCGACACGTCAGCTTTTTTACTTGAGCATCACCAGCAAGTGACGGGTCCCACCTCAACGGCGAATACCCAGCCTGGGATGGGATATACGCCCCCGGGATCGGTGGCTGAGGGCGGCGCTGGGTTTGATTTTGATTCATTTTCAGGATTTCCTACTCTTGAGTCATGGAAAGTAATGTAATATGACCATTAGATTTTAACCTTATTGTGGTTCTAGATGTTTTTAATTATGTTCTTTTATTTTTGTGATGTAATGTGTGGATGGATCTGTTCATATTTTAGGGGAATGAAGGGGGTGTTTGATTAGGACACTTTTTTGCATTATTATGTTAAAAATCCTACGGTGTTCTTTTCTTGTGGAGCGAGCTAGGTCATAGGTGTAATGCATGCTGAGTTGGGTGGTAAATTAATTCTTAACTTATGTTTTATACTACTGCTCATATTTTTATATATTAAAATAATACAAATCTATCTGTCCCACTCTTCATGTCAATGATGTAATTCTTTTATTGATGTAGAATTATTTTTATACAAAAAAATATTATTATTTTTTTTGTTGTGAAATTTATATTTTAACTCGTAAAATATAAGTTATATATATTTAAAACATTATTACGCAAGTGGGGACATTTTTTTTAAATAAAAAAACCGCTGTCCCACATGAACAAAAAATCATTAAAATTTCAAAATTTTTGAATATAAAATAGATTACGTTGGAATAATAATAATAATATCTTCGAGGTCGTATTTAATACGGCAAGTATTTACTGAAGTCAAAACTTAGAAGGGATTCTGATAAAAAGAACTAATCTAATACGTTAGGTGATAACATGGGCTGACTTGGGTCACGAGATTCTATTGGGTTTTAGCTAAATATAATAAATAAATTAATAAATAAAAGAATTACCTCTAAACTTTTAAAATACAATGTAAACTCAATATATGTGATAATTGACATATCACAATTTTCCTTAACTAAAGACCGTCCAAAGAAAGTGATATATGCATGAAGTACTGTTGACGTTTACAAAAATAATTTTTTAATAGTAATACATAATTCCTACTAAGGTGATGTTAATTTTAAATTTATTGTCTTGAAAAAAATGTTATTATAATACTCCCTCCGTCCCAAATTAACTGTTTTTTTTTGACTTTTTTAAGTTAAATTAACTATTTTTAGAATTAATAATTAAGCATATATAAATATATTTCTAAAATTATAAAATTTAGGATTAGTAATAAATTGTATATACTTTCTTTTGGTTATAATCTCTTTATCTATATTTTAGCAAAAATAGTAAAAAGATTAGTTTTAAAAATGGTCAATTTGACTTTAAAAAGTCAAAACTGAACAATTAATTTAGAACAGAAGGAGTATTAGTTAACTAGATCTCATATCATTTGTTACACCATAAATTATTATTGAAATATTAATTATCATATTATTTGAGATTAAAAATTTAAAACTCGTAACATTTCTCTTACTGGTATTACATACGTTCTATTAGAGATACTTTGAATTTCATAATCAATTTATACTTTAATTTATGTTATAAGAATAATATATATGGTATTCAATAATAATAATTTTCAATTTGTTTACAATAATTGTAGATTTTTGTATTTATTCTTCAACTTTAAAATATTAAAATTAAATTTTGATAATGTCAAAATAATATTTATATTTTCAGAATAAATATACACTTGAAAAGTGTATTTTAAATTTACTTCAAACTTTTATCGACATTTATTATTTTGATAAGATAATTATTGTGATATTATTGTTGTTTGCCTTAAAATTTCTGACAATTTGAAACAAAACTACTTCATCCGTTTTATAATACATCACGTTTTAGTATTACAAAATACCATTTATCAAAAGATTATGACTAATTTTTATATTATATTAAATATTAAAAAAATTTAAAAAATAAACTTATGTGAGGGAGGGAGGGAGGGAGGGAGAGAGGGAGAGAGTAGTAAAGTGTTAAAAAAAAGGTTAAGTCAAAGGAAGGGTGCTGTACTTGATTGTACATTGTAATGTCTTATCGTTTTCCTCTCGACTTGACTCTCTTCAGTCTGATAAGATTGTGCCCCTCCTTCTCCTCTTATCTCATTTATTTTGTCAGGCCTTGTTGTGGAGCGTCCAATTCACATCACACCGTAGCCCTCAGATCCTGGGGTTCTAATCACCCCTACGTTGATCGACGGTCAACACCAAAACTTAACTTTGATTTGTTTTCGCAGCTGAAGATATTACATTACGTGGACACCGTAGTAATAAAAAGTAAGTTCTGATGTTAGAATGAAAATAAAATATTTCTAATACTATTTTGATTTTCGTCCATCCTGAAAAACTAGTTTAGTTTTAGTTTTTTAATTAAATTGATCATTTTTACAATTAAAATTTATGTTTTTTTATAAATATAAGTGAAAAATTATAACCATAAAAATATATTAAATTAACTATTACCTACAATTTTCAAGTAATTAATTTTTTCCCAGAAACAAATTTGAGAAAAAAAAAAAATCACAACTAAAATTTTGATATTTTTTCGATTATCTACCACAGAAGATCTATATAATATTAAATATTGAATTTTTATTGACATAAAAATAATGATTTTAACCGTTACGATATTGTCCATATATTAATTACTAGATTTTATTTTAATGTTATAAAAGAATCTTTTATAAATATATATTATTATTATTTTGAAGATACAAATTCTTTAAAATAACTAGAACAAGTTTTGAAATAGGGTTAAATATTTTTTCAGTCATCGTACTATAGGTCAACTTACAGATGAATAATTGAACCTTTTTTTTTTACAGTCAATTCACTGTACTCGATTTTACTAACAAAAATTAAAAAAATCGTTAAGTCAAAGTTTGAATTAACGAAAATGTGACGTGGCAGCTGACTTGTCTTTTAAAAAAAGTATATGTGGCGGTTAGTATGCGACGTGACAGTGATAATGTGGATTTGGAGGAAATTTTTTATGAAAAAATGGAAAAAAATATTTTAAAGTATAATATAAATTATAAAAATTAGCCAAAAAAACAAGAAAATAAATAAAAATAATTATTTTTAATAAAAATTTTAAAAAGCAGTTTTTTTTATTAAAAAAAAATTAAAACGCATTTTTTTAAATAAAAATAATTTTTTTATTTTATTAAAATAAAATTAAAACGCAGATTTTTTTAATAAAAATAAAAAAATGCAGTTTTTTAATAAAAATAAAAAAAAATGTAGTTTTTTAATAAAAATAATTAAAAGTCAGTTTTTTTATAAAAAAAAATATAATTTTTTCTTTTTTTTATTAACTGTTAAAAATTTAACAGTTAATTTTTTTAAAACTGTTAATTTAACAGTTAATTTTTAAAACTGTTAATTTTTAATTTTTAAATTTAAGAGTTAATTTAACTATTAATTAATTTTAAAACTGTTAAAAAAGTTAACAGTTAATTTTTTTATTAAAAAATTTCATTTTTTTAATTTAAAAAAAACTGTTTTAGAGATTAAAAAATTGCATTTTTAAATCTGTTAATAGTTTAAAGAGTTTTTTTATTATTAAAAAAAATGCATTTTAAGTCAACCTTGATTTAAAAAAAAAATTAATTTTTTTAATAATAAAATTCATCTGTTAATTTTTTTTATTATAAAAAAACTGCATTTTTAACAATTATTTTTATTAAAAATTCAGCGTTTTGTTGTTTTTTAATAAAAAAAAAATTATTAAAAATTGTATTTTTTTATTTAAAAAGTTGCATTTTAACAATTTTTTTATTAAAAATTAAGCGTTTTGTTGTTTTTTTAATAAAAAAAAGAAAAAAAATTTATTAAAAATTGCATTTTTTATTTAAAAGTTGCATTTTATCAATTATTTTATTAAAAAATTCAGCGTTTTGTTGTTTTTTTAATAAAAAGAAAAAAAAAAAAAAAAGTATTAAAAAATTTCATTTTTATTTAAAAAGTTGCATTTTTAACAATTATTTTTATTAAAAAATTCAGCGTTTTATTTTTTTTAATAAAAAAAAAAAAAAAATTTTATTAAAAAATTGCATTTTTTATTAAAAAAACTGTCTTTTAATTATTTTTATTAAAAAAACTACATTTTTTTATTTTTATTAAAAAACTGCATTTTTTATTTTTATTAAAAAAATCTACGTTTTAAATTTTTTTAATAAAATAAAAACAATTATTTTTATAAAAAAAATGCGTTTTAATTTTTTTTAATAAAAAAAACTGCTTTTTAAAATTTTATTTAAAATAAATATTTTTATTTATTTATTTATTTTCTTATTTTTTTGGCTAATTTTTATATTTTATATTATATTTTAAAATATTTTTTCCCATTTTTTCATAAAAATTTTTCTCCAAATCCACATTATTAGTGTCACGTCGCATACTAACTGCCACATATATTTTTTTTTAAAGACAAGTCAGCTGCCACGTCACATTTCTGTTAAGTCAAACTTTGACTTAACGATTTTTTTAATTTTTGTTAGTAAAATCGAGTACAGTGAGTTGACTGTAAGAAAAAAAAATTCAGTTATCTATCTGTAAATTGACCTATAATACGATGACTGAAAAAATATTTCACCCTTTTGAAATATCATAAAAGAAATAGGAAAGGGTTGAAGTGAAATTGATTTAAAGAAACTCATAAATAAAACATATGAGTGTGACACATAACAAACTTGCCTGAGTATCAAAAAGCCATTTAATTATTTGACCAAATCAATCTTTGATGAATTCTTTAAAATAAAAAGAAAAGACACTAATTACACAGTTGATTGGCTTAGGCTTTTCCCTTTTTTTTTTATTTAGAATTATATAATTCACAAAATGCATAGCTTGATGTCAGTCGCATTCAACTCTTTGACATTGTAGATTAGACCGATCCCATCCCATCCCATCTCAACTTAATTATTTTATTTATGAATTCTTTATAATAAAAAGTAAAAAAAATTGGATTCTTAAAAAAATTTATAGAAAATAATATCTTAATTATATGGAATTATTACAATTAATTGAATAAACTAGATGTAAAATCATTTTGTTTATTTATATATTTATTCATTCATTCTTAATAAAAAATGAATAAGGGTGAGTGAATTGAGAGTTATTAACATGAAATTAATTTTGAGTAATTATTTAATATAATGTTAACACATAAGTTGAGAGGTGATGTATTATAATTATTTTAATTAATTGATTAATTTATTATTAAATTAACTTGGTGTCTAATTATTTATCGTTCTTTGACTTGGATGTTAGAATAGTGTGTAGTAATGGGGAGGTGGCAGAAGAGAAGGTTGGCTTGGTCTCTGCTGGTAGATACGAGTGGCATAAATGCATGACAAATAAAGAGGGGGAGAAGACAGATGATAATGGGAGGAAGATCTAGGGTAGGCAGGCAGGAGCCACCTACCTACTGTCCTATTGTCTGAGTGTTCAAGTGTTATTGGGGGAGGTTGGTTGTTGACCAAGACTATCACTCTTATTACTACTACTACTACTACTATTTTTTATTTTTTATTTTTTAATTTTTTTTATGGTCAAGATGCTACATTTATAAAAATAAAAATTTTTATTATTTTTTTTTATGGACAAGTAGGTCTGTGGGTGAGCAGTGACGTGTCACTTAGACTCTCTCCCTCTCTCTCATTTTCAGTCACCCTTCCTTCCGTCCTAGCCCCCCAGTGTTTAGTTGACCTCATGCTTCCCTATGCATTGCCTCATATTTATTTTCTCTTTTAACTTTTAACTTTCTTCTTATATTATTGTACATCATCTTTGTCTACGCTTTTTTACACAAATCAATTTATAGACTTGACAAACAAAATTCAAAAGATTAAGTTGTTTTTTCAACTTCAACATTCCGATAATATTTGAGGTGAAAATTTTCAAGAAACTTGTTTTATTCCAAATTAAAAGCGTTTCAAATTTAAGATAAAATAAAGTTGGATATGAAAATAAGAGGTCAGTACAAAATTTTCAAGTAACACAACATAAATCTGAATAAAAGAAGTTTCGGAAAACATTAGCCCATGCGTTTTCCCTCAAATCTGATATAGTTTAAATCAAGTCTGATACCAGCAGCCCGTCTAATTAAGCACCAAAGAAAAGAAGGCCACACCAAAGTTGATGTAGACAATTAGAGAGAAGAAACTTAATATGGCTTGATTACGTACTAAAGCTAGCTACTTATTACATGCATGTTGAACTAGTCATGTATTGTAGACAATGTTGCATTTGAGCTAGCCAGCCTGACTAGCATTGACATTTGTTGTATATTGAATGTTTGGAACAGTAGTTGTGGAACTGGTTTGCAAAATACCCTCTACAAAACTTGTAATGTAACTAACTAACTGCTTGTTTAGTGCTTTTGTAAAGATATCAACTATTTGAACTAGTTTAGAAGGAATGTAAGTGGGAATAATTATGTTACCGTTGTGAACTTGCTCTCTAATGAAATGACAATCCAACTCTACATGCTTGGTTACGTTATAGCATGATGATAAACTGGATATTGGAACAAATATCAATGAAACAATATGAATGAAGATCCTTGACAAGGCATTGTAACCATATCAATTCACAACAAGTAGTAGCCAGAGCCCTATATTCAGTCTGATCAGTAGATGACCTGAAAACAGGCCACCTATTAATTGCTTCTTGCATGGATTGCCAAGAAATTAAAGAATCACCAAGCTAACATGCTATTAACCACCAACAAACCTTATAGTTTGGGGACAACCTCCCCATTCAATTCACTATCATAATAAGTCCTTAATGTGAACTTTTCATTCTTCTCCTAATTAAGTTTGTATATTTTTTTCATCTTCTATCTTTTCGTCGAATCCAAAAGTCGAATAAATCAGTAAAAAAGAACACTGGTGACATTACGGCGGTAGCCGTCCGGGAGAACCCTCCGGTCCTGAGAAGGATTTGGGAGAATAAAACGATTAACAGTGGAGGCATTAGAGTTAATATAATAATATTGTATATATGTCTTGCACATCTTGTACCTTATATTATTAATATAGAGTTTCTATATCATATTAGGAGGGAAAGATCTTTAGTTGAGTCAACTAAGGAATTGTATTTTGTTGAGTTCTCGTTGGAAATAATATTTCCATGCATGTAGAGATGGAATCCTTTATGAAAATTACTACCTGATACTTGAATGACAAGTAACGCCAAGGCGGTAGTATGACCTAAAATATCTTGGGCCTACCCAACTTCAAGAGAAGCTAACTTGTATTTAGTTGGACCTCATTGGGTCAACTCAATTAGGAGCTGAAATATATCCTTAATAAAACTAAGGAGTAGGAACATTAAAGTCCAAAATTATTGGGGTCTTCGTTAAAGTTCTTTGGGCTTAAGAATCATAGAGGACCAAGAGTTTTACTCAAAATAGCAATCTTACGATTCTAGCCTGAGTTGGGTCAATCCCAAATCTGAAAATGATAAATACAAGGAGTCATCTCATTATTTAATGAGTATATAATAAACTATATGTACAAATAATTATGACATGGAGAAAATAAAAATTGATCTGGAAGTTTTTCAAATTGATTAGAAATTGTGAATAACATAGGACACGGTACACAATATATTACTCGTAATTAAGTGATGATATAATGTCTAATTTTGTATAATAAATTAAGTGACAAATAAAATAATTGAATAGAGGAGATACATATTTAGTTTAATTGTTAAAATTATGAGGCTTAATGAAATCCCATCGTACATGCATGCATGGGGTATGGGTATACGTTGAACCGAGTAACTTGATACTCGATTCGAGATTGTCTTGAAAAATATGATTTAAAATTCGAATTTGAAATTGATTTTAATCAAATTCGATCCATACTCGTTTTTTATTAAATGATACACGAGTCGAATTCAAACATACTAGTATTCGCTCATATTAGAGTTTGAGTATTTCATTTTTTTCATGAACCATACTTGATACTTACTCAGTGGATCATATTTGAATATTAGTCTAATCCATACTAGTAAACTAAATATATGATATTTGTGTCAATCTTTATAAATTACAAAGTGTAGTATATAATTATATAAACTTGTATTTAAATAATTCAATTAATTAATTGTCAAATTGTATTACATTCGTATGCAAGGACAATTTCACCATAACACATTTTAAAGACTAACTTCATTAATTATGCATTTGAAGTGTTAGTTTATACCGTTTAAAACACATTTAGATATTCTAGCACATTGGATAAATTAATTGCTTTAGTAAATTAAAAATAATTGTTAACTCATTATACCATTTTTAATACAACGGATTAAAACGTTAATAAATTACTAACATTCCCTTTACAAACCCGTCAGCCATTGCAGGCTTTCACCAAGGGTGACTCAAATAAAAAAAATTTAAAAAAAAAGAAGAAAAAAAAGAGAGGGAGATGAATCCACCAATTGCATAGCAATATAGCATAGGTTGCGGGACCCCAAATACGTGGTGTTAGAATCTCGGACTATAACTCAGTCAATTAGTCTCTCGAAATGTTCTCTTTCTCTCTCCTCCTTGTCTGGAACCTGACGGATCTATCTACATAACTAACCTCCTCTCCTCTGCATCAATTATTACTCGTATTTATTAATTATCTAAATCCAGAGAGAGAAAGTTGATTACTTCCTTTTAGATCTCGATCACGGCTATGTCTGAATCACAGTCACTGAGATCTCTTTTTTCAGCTACAGTTGATCATTTATAGCTAGGTACGTTTCCTTTTCATTATCTCACTCTGTTTTGTTTCGTCTTTCACTATTTTCACTTTTTTTAAATTCAAATTTGGAGTTGATTTGTTGAATTGCCGCATTTATTCCCCTTTATTTTGTTTTTATTACTGCATGATTTATTGCTTTACCTTTCATTACATCTTTAGCTGATTCATTATGGCATGATTCATGATAATTCATGCGTGTACAATTGTAATCAGTGAAATTTGGTTAATTTGCATCTATGTTATGGCGCCCGATTGAATGTAGTGGTAATGTTGTGTGTGAATTTAGAAATACTGTTGTGCTACTGTTACCAAAATCTATTAGAATCAATATCTCACTTGGATGATGAGGGATTACTGTATTTGTGCTAATACGGGCATACCACTCAAAAAATGGGTTATATTCAGTTGTTTTTCACATCAGTTTAATTACAAATTTATCAGAATTATTTTCCGGAATGATGAATTCTGAACAGATGTCATATTAGTATATTGCCACCTATAATGTGATGTGGTTGATTGCAATGGATCCCAAATTTGCAACATGGAAGCAACTATCAGTATTTTAGTACTTTTATGATTCATCCTTAATTATATCCAATATTTTATTTCAAGATTTGATATAAGGAAGTTAGTCACCCTTGAACACATTTCTTTGGAATTTTCTGGAGCAAAGGTATTCAAATGGAGTGCTGGAATTTTTTTGTCTACTTTTTTGATTCTTAGATTAGTTTGCCAAACTAATGTTGGTTATTCAAATTTATTTGAACTCATGAATAACTCATTTGTTATCTTTCATTTCGTGAAAAGATATATCTCTTTCTTTATATTTAAATATTCCCCTCCGGCCCTCCCCCCTTCTGCATGCAATTATTTATAATATTTTGTTTGTTGATTTCATAATATATTGTAGACTATTGTTATCAAAATTGTGTTTAGAATGTAAAATATAGATTATCATCTAGTTAATGGAATCATATGGCATGCTCTTACACATACGCTTTGCCACAAGTTTCAGCTGTTAAATAAAGCTATTTGGAGTTCTTAATCGGAAGGAGCCTTTTCTTCTGTTTGAAACTACAATGATCCAAGGTACAGGACAAACGAAGAGATTTTTCTGCAACCTAGTGATGTCTACATTCTAAATGAAGTCAGCTTGGAGACTAGATATGAAAGACTTTCTAATGATGTCTGGATCACGCCATCGACCACATGTAAAGGGTCCAAAGTGGATTGTTGTTTTAGTTTGTATGGTATGCCTTTTTCTGGTTGCAGTCTATACATATCAGCCCAGGAGTTCTGCAGCCTGCAATTTATTTTCCTCCAGTGGTTGTTCCATGCATGAAGAGATTCCATCTGTTCCTCTTAGAGAATTAACTGACGAAGAGACAGCAGCTCAGGTGGTCATTAGGGAAATTTTGAACACACCTCCAATTCAGTCGAAAAACCCAAAACTTGCTTTCATGTTTTTGACGCCTGGGCCATTACCTTTTGAAAAGCTGTGGGATCTGTTCTTTCAAGTGAGCTTTGTTTCTTAATCATACTCCTTTACTTTGATGTTTTCTTTTGTTACTTACAGTACAATTTTTTCCTTTTGAATCACTGCTTTCGTTGTTTAGTTCAATTGATTGTACTCAAATTTTATATTCTGTTTTTGATAGTTATGTAAGACAGTAAGAGCTGCTAGAATTTTCACTGAGCAGAAACGTTTTTTATCTTCTGTTGAATTTTAAATTTACCAGGTAGATATTTCAATTTATATTTTTTAGCATAAACTTTATAACACACAAGAACATTAATGTTGAAAGAACTAGTGTAGGACATCTGTTTTAATCCTATTAGTCAATTATACATATCAGCACACTAAGATGTAACCCTTGCAGGGCGTTTTCATGAGAAGGCTGCATTAGTTAGTTACCAAATTTATTTTCAAAACTGAAACAATGGTAATTATCCTTACAATCTGGGCCCTCCAATGAGTCCTACTACATCACATAATAGATTACTGTTTGTAGAAAGTTTTTTGTTCTCGCGTGAGTTATGCTGATTACGTCCTCTTCATTAAGGAAATGACACTGCTGGCTGATTCTGGTGCTACTTTGAACAAATCATACACCTAGAAGTCAATTATAAAGATGGAAAAATATTATACTCGGTGGATACAAGCTACATGTATGGAAGTTTTTTTTTCTTTTTACCGGTGACACTCACTTTAGGGTCATGAATATCACCATAATATTTATCTTTGTAATCAAACTTCTCATAAAGCTGTTTCTTTACTTGTCTAATTAACTGAACGTCTTGATTACAAATTAAAGTCTTTGTTATTCTTAATTTTTCTACAGGGCCATGAGGACAGATTCACAGTCTATGTACATGCTTCTAGGGAACCACCAGTACATGTGAGTCATTATTTTTCTGGTCGCAATATACATAGTGAGAAGGTAAATATTCCTTTTGAAATTCTTTCCATTCAACCTACAAATGATAATAGTTTAGTGCTTCTATTTGGTTATGATTTTGGATTGTAGTATCTGGTGGTAGCTTTATCAGTTTTCTATCAGAAGTGATAGAATATAAAGAAAGGGTATTAGACAGTCGCACCACATATAACTTTCAAGTTTCAAGGGTCCTTCTGTGTAATTCAGATTGTTTTTTGTTTACTCGAAGTTATCAAAATGCCTAAAATTATTTTTCAGAAACGAAATTCTCAAAACCTACTTCAATCATCACAATAAACATTCATTGTTACAATCATCTACTAATCCATTTAAAGGATTCAACACGAAAACCTAGTTATGGGCCGGTGGTGAAAATGCTGGATTTCTTCTTGGTGAAACTTTCACGGATGATTAGGTACTTTAGTTAATGTGTGTGTCACTATAACATAAATTAGAAAACCTTTTGGTAGAGAATGCATTTTGGGAAACAGTAGAATTACTTTTCTAGTGCTGCCATTCTTGAATTTAACCATCCAGGGATTGTTATTTTTACTAGGTTCAACTATTGAATATAGATACCTGGTACCACTTCTAACATCATATATGCAAGATCATGCAGCTAGAAATAGAAAAGAAAAATTGTAAAATCATGAACTCTCCAGATCTCTCGCCACTTGAAACTTTTCAATGATTATTATGTTGTAGTTTTCCTTGGGCATCATGCTGTTTGTTTGCATTGTCAGGAGACAACCACAACAAACAAGAAACTAACTGTGCCAGCATCTCAAGAAGGATAAATTCATCAATTATAATCTTTACTATGAATGTTGAGTACTTATATCTAGTTGTACCTTTTCAGTTCACACAGATTGATGTTTTTAAAATGAATTTAGAGATATGTAGATTTATCTTACGACCTAATTGGTAGGTTGTTTGGGGGAAAATATCGATGGTAGATGCAGAGAGGCGACTTTTGGCAAATGCACTTAAAGATCCTGATAATCAGCAATTTGTCTTGCTATCTGATAGGTAATTGGGTAAATATAGATTTGTTTTACTCTTATATATTTGTTGTTGAGGTGCACTAGTTATTTCCATGATGAATTTTTTGAATAATTTTTTGGCTTGTTGCAGTTGTGTACCAATTCATAATTTTGATTATGTGTACAACTACCTTATTTTCGCCAATGTCAGCTTTATTGACTGGTAAGACAACTATACTTTTCTGAATTGCGGTGTCCACTAAATTTTACAAACTTCATTTATTATCTTAATGTTATTTTGATATTGTGAATGCCACAATATATCAGGGTCTAGTGGAAACTTCTACCCTTCACTTACATAACTACAGGAGATACCACACAACACAAGTAATTAAATATAATTCTATGAAGTTGACTACTTGACTTACAAAACTTAACCCAGATAGTGAAAATAATTTGTAGAGTTGTAAACTATTAAAACCATATGATCAATTGAGTGGGAATATGAAGTCTCTCATTTATTTCTGCATGTGTATGTGTTTCTCTCTCTCTCTCTCTCTCTCTCTATATATATATATATATATATATATATATATATATGGGTGTGTGTATATATCTGTCTTACACACAATGACACAACACATTCTCTCTCTAGTTTTGTAGATCCAGGTCCGCATGGTGGTGGTAGGTACTCAGAGCATATGTTGCCAGAAGTTGAAAAGAAATACTTTCGGAAAGGTTCACAGGTACTTCCTAGCAATATGTAGTTAAACCTAATTCAGTGGTTTATAAACTATTTAGTAAACCACTCACTAGCTATATGTTACTGGATGAAATGGTTCTTTGGTGGTTTAACACACTTCCCTACCCATTTTTTCATACTAGTGAACAGGGGCGGATCCAGACGGATAGTTCAGTGGGGTCAAATTCGGAAAAAAAATTTCTTACAAATAAAAATTTCATAAAATAACTTACAAAACTAAACAATCCTCAAATATTATTTATAATAACATTTTCCGAGGTTCCATTGCTTGAAATTGTTGAATGATATAGCCTCATTTTTAATAGTTACAAAAATATCACGCTCAATGTATGTTACTAAACAGTCATTCATCTCCCATTTGGTTACGGAGTTCATTCTTCACGATATTTATGGCTGAAAATGTCCTTTCAACAGTTGCAGTAGCAATGGGCAAAAGTAGAGCCAATTTCAACAACAAATAGACTTGGGGATACACATCATCCTTTCTTTTCTGAACCAACATTTGAGCCAATTCCCCAATTCCTTCTATACTCGAAAAATTGGAATCGTTTCTTTATATCCACAATATAGAAGAATAGAAAAGTTGGCTTAATGACTTAGTGGGATTTGGGAATTAGGGATTGTTGCCTAGTGTCTGGCTGTCTGCTCACTTAGTATATATATAACATAATACAGTGGGGTCATGTTTCTTATTATACATGTTCACTTTAGACCCTCTTAATTTTTTTTTCTTAATGACCCTCTTAATTTTTTTTCCTCCTAATATGACCCCCTGAACATTCAGTGGGGTCAGGTGCCCCCCCTACCCTAAGGCAGGTCCGCCCCTGCTAGTGAAGTGACGCCGTGGCCATTCCATATCATTCACTAAATAAACCTCGGTATTAGTAGGGCAGTGGTTGATTCCATACTCCAGTCAGGTTGACAAAATATTATTTTGTTGGCTAATTCTATTATAACAAGCATTTCCTCAATGTTGAGAATTTCGATTTAAGATTTGAGCTCTTTAAGAAGGAACTTCATTGCCTCTTAAATAAATAAGGGAAGCTATTGATTGTTGCATGCTTCTAAGTCTTACTTTGTTTGAGAAAGTTTAAATATTGTTAGATATATAACATTATTGTTATGCTTGTTGCAGTGGTTCACTATGAAGAGGCAGCATGCGATATTAGTTATGGCTGACCATCTTTATTACAAGAAATTCAGGCTTTATTGTAGGGTAAGTTTATGCTTAAAATATTATTATTAAGGGTTTATATATAGCTAAGTTTACAAGTGAACAAAAAACAAAATATGATTATTTATTAGTTGTTATATGGTTTGAGCATAATTAGTTATAAAGGTTTTTGGATTAATTTTTCAATCCTGATTTCTTTAGTTTGTTCTAAAACTACAATTGTCATCTTTACGAGTACCCCTTTTCTTTGTTTCATGTTTTGACCACTCCACTTAATTTTCTGTTTATCCTGTTTTTGGTTTATTTTTAACAGAAAATCATCTCTTTCACCCATAATATTGTACCATATACTCCCTCCCTCCCTCCCTCCCTCCCTCCCAATTTGAGCACCATGGTTCACAATCATTTGCATGGCACAAATGTTAGTTAAGACTCATAGATGGCACATTTACTCTCTCCATTCCGAATTTAAGACCCTGAAGAAATGCGTTGACGTTGTACTTCTGACTCTCCAGCCAGGTATGGAGGAGGGACGCAATTGCTATTCTGACGAACATTACTTGCCAACCTTGTTCAAGGTTATCGCTTAATTTTTTGGTTTTTCCTCTCATGGAGTCTCATTCAAATTTAGTTATACTTTTATCTGCTAACCTTTCTCTGTCTTCTTTCAGATGTTTGATCCTAATGGAATTACAAGTTATTCAGTAACATTTGTGGATTGGTCTGAAATGAAGTGGCACCCAAGATCATTTCGGGCTCAGGATGTTACGTTTGAGCTTCTTAAGACCATGACAGTAAGACGGTTCTTTAAGCTTTTCCTTCTATTTTGTAGTTAGTTTATAGTTACGGTGTTACTGCTGTAACATACACGCACGTGTTTTTTTTTTTTTTTTTTCTTTCAATGCAGTCCATTGAGAACAGTGTACATGTTACAAGTGATGAAAAGGTACAACACAACTCTTTAGTAGCATTGATGTTATATTTACCATACTATATGTTCTGCCGTGAATTCTCTCGAGTTACCTGAAGAAATTCTCAAGGCATTTCCTGGTTTTATGGATACTGCAGAGGACGGTATTGACAAGACCTTGCATATGGAACGGAATGAAGCGTCCTTGCTACTTGTTTGCCAGAAAGTTTTATCCTGAAACTCTGGATAATTTAATTCACCTTTTCTCTAATTATACATCAATTTAAACACTGTTCCAAAAATCATTCTTTGGTCAAGACAACACTATTTTTGACCCTTTTGCCGCCTCTTGATTTTGGTATATAATTTTTGGAAACCCTGTCAAGTGCCTGCCCACGTTATGATCGCAAGATGCAGTCCCAAATATATTCCTTTTCCTATTCCTATTCCTATTCCTATTCCTATTCCTACATGAACGGTGATCAGTTGAGCAATCGAAGTTCCCACATGAAGGGTGAGCTGTGCAAACAATGCTCCTACATGAAGGGTGGTTATCAACTGAGTAATTGAGGAAACTTAAAAATCCCTTCTCGTTTGCTATTTTCCATTAGGGTGAAGATCCCTTTCCCACTCTCCCAATTTTTTTCTCAATTTTGTAAATTGACATGTTTATGCCGATTAATTTTGTGATTTCATAATTATTAACCACGGCATTTGGTGATGATCCACTTATATTATTGATTTATTATATATAGTATTGTCCTTTTTTTCTACTATTTCTTTTTTCAAACATGCATACGTAGTATACATATGTGTATGTATTATATGTGATAATAGTATAATTTTATTTTTTTTGGATATAAAAATCTAACTCAAGCACGTAACAAAATGATAGGTGATGAATTTATTTATAATATTTTAAAAATATGAATTCATAAAATCAGTTCAAAATGAGTGAGTGGGCAGAGGGTCCAAGAGCATCTAGTAAAATGTATCCTATGAATCTTATTTATTAAAATAAAGTAATGTGTAATTATCTTAAAATAAAAAATAACGTGAATTTATTTAAATTCTAATGAATAAAATGGGAAGGTAATCATAAAATTAAATTTATATTTAAAAAAAATTCAAAATCTAATAATAAAAATAGAAAATAAAACTATTCACACATTTCTCATACTATATTTTGAAGGCCCGTTTGCATAAATATCAATATATGATTTTACAGTAATTTTATCCAAAAAAAAATAAAAGTACAGCTATAGAATAGAGTCAAAACGGTCAACAAACAAGAATCAACTCCGCTCCCTTACGGATCCGCGTGTCGTTTTACAGGTAAGCCTTGACAAACTGTATGTGACAGCTCCGTAACTCTTAAGTACCTTTGAAAAATGGAAACATATATACAAGATTCCAAGAATCCACCCAAGCGACAAACAAAAAATTTATCTACAAGCCAGCACGGCGCCCTGCAATTGTTTCTGCTTAAATCCCTACTCCAGATTAGGTCTGCTCACCATTGTCTCTCTTTCTAATTTTACTCATACACACCGAGGAAATTTCAACAAAATTCTGAAATCACCGCAAACAGATTTGTTGAAAGAGAGGGAGAGAGGCGCTACTGAATTTGCATGTAAGGTTTGTTAGCTGATACATTTTTGTGTTCTTCTTCTAACCTTTTATTTTAGTTTGATTTTGTTTCTTCCGATCAATTGATGACGAAGTTTTGCATAGAAATGCGTTTTTTTGGTCTGAACATTTAGGTTATAGTTCAATGTTCCAGTTTGTTTGTATCAGCTCATAAATCGGATGTACATTTTATGTTGTATGCTTATTCTCAAATTCAATGCTCAATTGAAGCTTATTACTAATTTCGTATGAGTTTGTGATGGACTATTTGCTGTAAATAGCTTAATTGTGTCACTGTTTTGTACAATTCATGTGTGTATATAGAGAGAAATAATGTGTTTTGGCTGAAACCGTGAGCATCTGTTTTATAAATAGATATATATTGAGTTTTTAATCCACCAATACAAACAAGAAATGATCAATAGAAACTGATTATACAGTTTGTGTATATCTTAATATGGATTAAAGCTGGATTTACTGTTCTACATTTCATATCATTTGAAGGTTTCATGTCCATTCCCCTGTTGACCGAGGCAGGCGTAATAGAAGATCGAAATTAGTGACTGTTGTTTGAAAGCCTAATGATGAAATTCACTCAAGAGTTTCATTGTTCTACCTTAAATGTAAGTCTTAATCCTATATTCAACTTATAAAAAGGATGAGAGGGGAATCCCTCTTATCAGATTGTTCCATCATTTTTCTGGTCCTGATATTCGAGGTGATTTCAGCCACTCACCTAATCAAATCTTCCAACAACTAGAAAGGGATTCTGGATTTTCCATTCACTATATCCAACTGATTTTGTAATGTGCACTATTTGTATTCATTTTTATAAAAATATAAACTAAAAAGGTAATCGTCAATTACAGTTATGAGGAACCATTTTACGAATTTTGTCTGGAAAAATATCAAAAGATAGTCTTTAAAATATAACATACGTGCAGATTATGTAGAATAGTTATATCTAGGTGAGAAAGCATGTGGCTCATACCCTTCTTAATGGTTTTGCGGAATTTGTTTTGGAAGGATCATCATTGTGATTCAATTTCTTTGTGAACTAATGTAATGTGTAGCATGTGACGAAAAACGGTAATGTGTAGCATGTGTGACTGCCCTAGTTCTTCTTTGGAAGTTGTTTTGTTCGCAATCTGTAATTAATTAAGACACAAATGGCATTAAACATCTGTTGAATGAGCCTCGAGAAAATATATGTATTAAACATGTGATATATATATCTGTTACAGTTTCCTTTATGAGTAATTTCTAACATGTCACAATTTGTTGTAATTATTGTAATCAATTGAAAAATAATGACTGAATTGTTATTTGTGGAACTATATTGATGTTTTTTGTGATAATTGGTTTGTAGTCTTTTTCTCAAATCTCGATGCTATTAATTATATCATGTATGCATAACAGAATTTTCTAATATGTCCTAAGTTCGATGGGAAATTATTTGAAATGATATTGACTTTTTCCCCATTGATATCACACTCTATTTACACACACGTACACACATATCCCTTGAGTCAGCATCAATGTCAATTGGCTAGTAATTGGAAAGAGGATTAATATTTCTTGTTATATGAGAAGGCATGGTGACAGAATTCATAATTTGAAAGCTATAAAGCTGATGTATAAATGTGATTAGTAGTGATTTAACAAAAATTATGGTGTCAAAACTTACTACACAAAGTTATATGTTTCCATGTTTAGCATGTCCCATTTGTATGGACACTCAGCTTGTTGTTTTTCACCATAGTTTTAAATGGCAATGCCTAGAATTTAAGGGTTTTCATCTATCTTCTGTTGCCACTGTATACTTCTACAGAGTGGAATCATATTCCGTGCATAGTTGTGATCATTTTTTTCTGCTCATGTGAAAGATACATACATATGTAATATGTATAAAGCATTCCAAGTTCAATGATTTATCTGTTTTAATTCATGTAGAAATTTCCTATTATTTCCCCCCCCTGAAGGTATCTTATTAATTATTATATATTTGATTGTTCTATTCAAACTTTTTTTATTAAATAAATTCACACCTAAGAATTTGAGGACCAAATATGAGTTTTGTGGTTGTAGAACAACTAATTGGTAAGAATCAAGATTAATGAATTTTAAAAGTCTAGTTATGCTTCACAGAGTCGTTTGATGTATACACTTTTTCAACTTTTTTTGTGTTTCAGGATTAATGCTGTAATTTCTAGAAGGAGGGATCTACAGTGTTGGGGCTCAGCTGATGATCAGTTTTATAGGGGTTTTATCTTGAGCTGTCTTCATATTTGAGTTCATTATTGTAGCGAATGAACAATTAAGATTGAAATAACTGTCTGTATTTCTGTATAATATGCAACATCCTAGTTGTAGAGTATATTGATTTCAACAACTTTGGCAGCTTGATGATCTGAATTTAATTGAGACTTGTTCAATTAATCTCCTTCTCTTTTCATTTTTGGTCACTAAATATATTATTGTTTGCTTGGGGGGTTTGTACATTTCATGTATTGGTTATAAGCTGCAAAAGGAGAAATAATACTTTATCTGATTTCGTTGCCGGAAATCTTGACAATCTTCTTTTTTGAAGATGGAGAACTTAGCACAGCTGGAAGTTTTGTGTGAAAGGCTTTACAATTCACAGGATGCTGCTGAACGAGCTCACGCAGAAAATACCCTGAAATGCTTCTCAGTAGACAGCAACTATATTTCACAATGTCAATACGTTCTGGAGAACGCATCGAATCCATATGCATTAATGATGGCCAGTTCGAGCTTGTTAAAACAAGTGACAGAGAAGCGTCTTCCTTTGCAGCTACGGCTTGATATCCGTAATATTCTTGTAAACATGAATTCAGTTATATGAATAATGTTGTTGGCTGCTTTTTCCTATTTCCAATATCATGGGTGCATGAGTGGCCAACTTAAGCTTTGTTAAGTGAGGTCACATGACCTAAAGTTTTGTCTCATTGGTTCTAATTGTTGAGTCAAAAGTATTTTGTGCTCATTATACATCCAGTATATTTTATCTTCAGGTGAAATGTTTAGGTTTTCATAGTTTTGGGTGGAATTCTCAATGCTATTGCTAAACACACACAACATTACTATGATTATCCTTTGACACTTTATTTGAAATTCTTTTGTACAAATCCAAATTGATTAATCTGCACTTCTTTTTTGAAGGAAATTATGTCATTAGCTATCTGGCTACTAGAGGACCTGATTTGAAGAATTTTGTGATTGGATCTCTAATTCAACTCTTTTGCCGTATTACAAAGTTTGGATGGCTTGATGATGACAGCTTTAGGGAGGTGGTCAAAGAGTCCACAAATTTTCTGAGTCAGGTAAAATGAATTTATTGTAGAACTATACTTTAAAGATAGCACAATGCTGTTTTTTAGCATCAAGAATGAGATGCATCTTTGTGAGATGATAGCTTATGATGATACTGCTCTCTTTCTCAATATAGTTAAATCTTGGATTGATGTCTTTTTTCCAACCTGTTAAGATACATCATTATGATTAAATAGCTAGTTATATTTTCTTTGCAGAAGTGTCTACGTGGAGCTTTATATTTCTTTTTACTGCTGTCACCACATGTATTGATTGCCTTGCTCACAGTCCCTAGAGATTACAATTAAGACGTGACTGTCCATTAGCGTCACTTGCATTTTCAGTCCTTGACGTGTGTTAATCTTCTATCTATCTGCATTGATCAATTTCACCAAGATGCTCTCGTTCTATTGTTTTTCTTTTCTTTTTTTCTTCTCATTTCCCAGTTTACTTTTGCATTGCGACTTGATTAGGTTGTTTGCTGGGTTTTCTGCTATATTTTCAGTATATATATGATCAATTCTGTGTTCTTAAATAATTAAAAGATCATTCTATTATGGATTTCATTGTTTTGGATCTTTTCCTCTACTTTACTTTACTAGGTAATTGAAAACTGACGAGTGATAGCAATTTTTCATTATACAATTAACTTAATTGCTGTAGTAGTATATGTATTTGCTTCTGCTATACAACATCCTATATAGTTTTGGAATCATTTTCATCATAGTTTAAACTATAACTAATCATGGTTACTGATTAGTCAGAGTGATGAGGTCATTTTTGGTTTGTAGAAGAATACCAGTTTCTATTGTTTTCCTTTCCTCTTGTAAGAGGCTTTTGCACTAGGTCACATCTAATTATCTTAACAATGACTATTAGTGTCCATTTACAATTTTGTGGTGGCTTTTAAAGAAGCGATTTATTGGTAGAGCTGTAAAATATTTTTTTTTCTTCTTGACAAGAGAAGTTGTTTTTGGTAAACAATTATTAAACAACTTTCTACAAAATTGTTTTGAGTTCATCTATGTAAATTCTTAAAGCTTAAAGTAAAAGTAATTTGATGAGCACCAATGTTATCTTTTCCTAAGAGTAGGGTTGACTGAAAAATTGTCTTGCTAAAAGTACTTTTTGTAGTGTTACCGAACACTCATAACTCATAAAAGTTTTAGTTTTAAAAAAATGCAAGTGCTTCTAAGCCACGACTCTGCTGCCCCAAACATGCTCTTAGTTGTTATGTGTTATATATCACAATTTCTTTTGTATCCAGGATCATAGTATTTTTTGTTTCTTTAAATAGTGTTTCTTAATATGTCCTGATCTAAAGAATGCTGCAAACAATAAGATGATAACGGAACCTGAAGGCCAAATATCTACTAGCCTACTAGGTTCATTAATTAAATTTAAAGAAATCACAAAGATCGAAGTGCATGGTAAAAAGAATAATGAAAATAAATAATAGAAGCATTGTTGTTTTTAAAATTTTCAGAATCTAATAATGTAGGCGTAAGTTATACCACATTTAAAGAGGAATAGATAGCATAACAACTCATAACAAGAAAAGCTCCAAGTCATTGGTCAATTTGGATTCTTAGTCCAAGTTCAATAACATGTAATGCACAAATAGGACGATGTTCACCTTTTCACTGGAAGAGGGCCCAAGTTGGGCCTGGAACATAGTCACAAGATAATGCTACCTCCGTCGCGGAAAAATAGTTTGACTTTTTTGTTGATCTTTTTTTTTATGACAATTATTAAGGTTTGCACAAGACACTAATTTTTTTCTTTCCAATAATTTTCCCATAATCAATTTGGTCTTAAAGTTTAATATTGAAAGAAAATCATCGTACAATAATTGTGTAAATGTGTCCTATGGAAATCTTAAACTCATAAAAAGTATGTTTCTCGTTTCCTGAAAAGCGAGTTTTTATTTTTGATAATTAATCCTCTTGGTGTATCCTTATTGATATCACATCTTCTTATATCTATGTTATGTTTGCAATTTTAAATCATGGAAAATGGTTCTATCCATGTTTCCAATTATGTTCCAGCAACATTCTAATTTTTGTATATATAGAGAGAGTTATAATAATGTCCTCTTTATGGAGCAAAAAAGGGTTGCTTACATTTATGAGTCTTGTCGAAATTTTGCTTTGCGGGCAGATAAATCTTTCTCTGTCACTAATCTAAACTTATAAAAAGAGAATTTATTACATATTTCTTAGATTAGGAAGCTTATTCATACTTTAATCATAGCTTTGCTTGCCCGAGTGTGAGCCAAAAAAGCATATGTTAAATGGTGCTCCATTTATGATGGGGCCTTTAAAAGTTACCAGATAGTCTAATTGACCTAGCGAATTGCATATTGGTACTTGTGTTAAAAACATGGTACCTAATATGTTCCAAAACTCCAAATTTATCATACCCAATTTTTTCTTTTGTTTTGTATCTCTAATTGCACAAAAAAAAATATTCTAACTTAGTATTGGATACCCAAACATCAAATTTGAACCAAATTATTTCTAAAACAATCAACTTGGTGATTCAACTAAAGTCTTATATGAAATTAGCTTTATTACATTAGATTTTAAGAGACTTCCTAACTATAAGCATCAAGCTACTCTTAATGTACCACATTTTTGCCTATGTAGCGTAATGCGTTCCCAAATTGGTTCCACAAAAACGATCCACATTCAAAGTAACATTGCTTTAAGGTACAGGATTTTGGTCCTCTCAAATTCAATGCATGCCTTCTACTTTTTAATCCAAACATTAGCCATTTATTGTGAGGTACTTCCTTGAATATGGTGGCCCCCACATGAATGTGTTGTGGGTGATTTGCTTTTTCAATAACTGAATAAAAGTTAGAATTAGTGAGGCTCTCTGCTCCTAATCCTATAGTAAGGATTTATAGTGTTTTTCTTGCTTCTGTATTTCTAGTTTAACTCATACTTATGGTTATTTCTTTTGACCAAAAAGCAAAATTTCAATTCTGTATGTAGTTGAAGGTAGTTCAACTTAATCTTTTACATTGCTTTAGGGCACACTTTTTTCATTGATCAGTCATTCAGTCTACTCTTTGCTTAACTATCCTTGTTATCATCTTGATGTGCTTTTTATGTGTTACTAGTATGACTTAGAAATTTGGATCTGAAGAAGGTGAGGAAAGGAAAGTAAGGATTGTAGTAAATGGTGATCCTCTTCTTGTTTAAGAAAGATAGAAGATAAATTGAAGGAACGAAAATGTTTCGGTATCATGTATGTTGAAGATAGGAAAATCAATGCCATAAAGAAACATGCAAAATAAGCCAGAGTTATCTTATCAATTTTAGAGTTAATGAAAATCAGGGTTTCTTGAGTATAATCCTACTCATCTTTTTGAGCAAACAAGCTATTAGCTCTCTTTCCTTTTAAGCCTGGGGAAATATCGTAGTTATTATATAAGATCTCAGTTCTATGGAAAAGGAAAATTAATTAGATAGATTGATTTTTACAAATTATTGAAAGATTCGTTAGAATCCGTGGTTGTCAGTATTTACTCTAATTTAGCATTTCTAAGGAGTTTGTCGAAATTTTGTAATTCTGAAGCTAAGTTTCATTATGAAAGCATATTAAGTATATTTATAGTATTCTTTATAGGAAGATTGTATTATGGTCCTGAATCAGGCACTCTTTACTTGTAAGTATTCCTTTGTTTGTCTTTACTTATACAGTTTCTTGATTTCTAATTTTGGAGGCCCTTGATCTCGTTAAATTTATGATGGGATTTTCAAGTGTTGCAGACTAATGTATACCTAATTGGACGAAACACATTACACAATTTTTTTCTTTGGAAACTAGACTACAAATTTACAATTAAATCTGATTTTCTTATGGTTGACGAGAAGTTTCTCCGGTGTTTTGATGTATCTTCTCTGTTTCTTGAGAACAGCATCTGATACAGTGCTTGTAACAATGTTTCCATCACTTGGAGAAACTAATGAAACTTAGAGATTTGCACAAAGTTTGTAAGAACCACGTAGGGAATGGGTGAGGTATGGTTGTGGTATTGTGGACTGATAATTGTGCACATCTTGTGAGGAGACTTTTGATAAGATTGGTAGCTCTGCTTCTGTAATGATTTGCTAATTTCATATTCCAAAATTACTGGCATTTGCCACCTATTTCTCATTAATTACTTAAGAGGCAGAAAGAACTGCAGTTTTTGCCCTTAATGTGCATAGTGAAGAAATGGTATATTGGACTTGCAACATCAGGGATATACTCTTCTGCCTCTGGCTGTAATGCAGTTGGTTATCACAAGACAACTATTAAGTGGTACTTCTTTGTTGAACATTTACAGTGCAAATTCTTTCTAATCTTTGATACCAACTCATTCCTTGGTAAGAAATTTTATTGTCAATTTATCAATTTTTTTTTGCATTTCTGAACCTTCATATATTCTTTATACTGGCTGTTCATTTGGTATGTTTACAGTTTATCCGCCTTTACTATAGCTATTTCTTTCCCCTTGTTTTCTGTTAATATATAAATTTCTGACTGATTTTTGGTTAACATCAACATCCTTGTATCAATATGCATTCAGCTTTGTATGTTAATATTCCAAATAAAGCTATTTTTTTGCATCAGGCAACGTGTCACTATGCCATTGGCCTGAAGATATTGAGTCAGCTTATTAGCGATATGTTTCAGGTTTGTCTTAAATCAATTTTTTTTCTTATTAGAAAAATTCATAGTAACAGACATTATTTGAATTGTGCGTAAACTGATTCATATGCTTTAAGGATATGCATCTTGTGTGGTTGTTTTGGTAAATCTAAATTCTATTATTTTTCCATTTGTGTCTTTCAACATGAATATTTCTTGGTTTTGGGTAACTTTTGAGGCGTAGGTAAAATATTTTGTTTGAATATTCAGAGGGGAGCATAAAAAATTATTATTTTCCTCGAAGGATTTGAAAGCGACTATGTATTTGATATTCCGTATAGTGTAAAGCTCTTGATAGTTTGTAATTGTTCCGTTTCTTATAGTTAGCTTTCCTTTCTGAAAACTCTCTTCATCAAGTTTTTGTCATAATAGTGTTTGGTAGCTTCTTGCATGTGGTCTGATGATTCTGATCTTCGATAACAATTTTCCCTTTCCAGATTAGTACTCCATCTCGTGGGGGTAAGTTGCACTACAGATATTAAGAGGAAGGGTTTTGATCCCTGGGCTCTTATACATAGTGGTCCAGTTTATACTACTTAAGTATGCGTCCACTTCTTTTATGAACCGGGAGAACAATGATATATTCTATTCATAGTTAGCTTCATTTTCCTCCCTAATCAGTTTTTTTTTTGTAGTTTTGATACGAGAAAACATTTTTGAATTTTTCTGCGTTTGGTCTTTGGTGTCACGAAAAATGTGACCAATGGAAGTCATTTTCCAGTCAACGGAAAATATATTTGTTATTCCTTCATTGTTCTTGGAAAACAACTTATGGATCCAAAAAATGCAAGTCATTTTTCTGAGAGTGGCCAAGTGTTATCGAGTTAAATGCTCTTATTTGTATCTGAAAGCTAGCCTTACAACAAATAAAAGAAAATAAGTGAAGAGAAAAATGGTTTGGTCCGTATAACTCCTTTTAGCTCTGGACAAAAGATATTTCTTTTCATCACTAAAATTGGGGTCCAACTTACAGTTGCATCAACGAACTCATTTTTCTACCGGTCAACTCATTGAACTATTATTTTCATACAATTTTTTAAAAAACCATCTAAACATTAAATTTTCAATGGCAGAATGTTGTGTAATGCTTACTTGGATAGAGCTAGATAAATTAAATATAATATCACATGTGCCACTTTGTCCCAGTTTAGGTGCCCATTTATTTCGGTATAAACTACTCTACTCGTGAACATAACCCACCCAAGAATATAACCTAAAACTTAACCAACCTAAAAACGTAACATTCCGGCCCCACATAACATGTGGGATACTTTGATATGTATATAAGCCCCAAGAAATTATTAGTAATACCTTAATAGCATGATTTGGGGGATTGCATGATTAAAGGGAGATTGCATGGTTAAAGGGAGATTAAAAGCTCTCTATTGTACATTGTAAGATATATAATAGAAAACATCTTCCCTTCTTTATTTCTCCACACCTTTAGTCACGACTTTGATATGTATATATAAGTATTCTTGAGTCGTCTTAGTCCATCACAGGCTCATCCAAAAGATCATGATTGAATGTATTACTAATAGTTTCTTGGGGTCTTATATACATATCAAAGTATCCCACCTGTTTCGATATGGTACTGAAGTGTTACAAAAAACATAACCTAGATCTTCTTCATCTTCATTCTTTGGAACTTTATTCATTTTAGTTGAAGCTCATATATCAATGGTGAGAGAGAGAGAGAGAGAGGAGTTAATCTGCTTAGCAGAAGAAGAAGTTGTGAACTTTATAAGGAAACACATAATAAGTAGGATGTAGTCAAAAGTAAAAGGGTCCGCCCACTTGGGGGCAGTTTTGTCATAGTCCTATGGTTCTACTATCCTACATCTTTTGCACTGTCCTCCGAACAATATGCTGAACATTTAAATGAACTTTTTTCTATATTGTATACACTGTTTAACCTCCAGTAGGACAGCTGTAGATGGGTTGACCAGATAATGTCATTTATGGCTATGGATTAAGACCAATATTTAATATACAAAGCTACATACATCTATATAGTGAATATACATAATGTATCTATATCATTATATCAACAAAGTCTTCCCGGACTAGATTATATAGTTTGATTGAATTTCATAGACAAACCCAGATCTCTCTCTCTCTCTCTCTCTCTCTCTCTCTCTCTCTCTCTCTGTCTGTGTATATATATTTATATATAACTCGAATACCTTGTCTCTTCAAATTTGTCATCTTATTCAAAATTTCTTCTTTTACTTCGTATCTTCAAATTCTTCATCTTTATGTGTCATAGATAATAGTTGCATCAAAATACAGAACTTAGGGCCTATTTGTGAGTTTTATTATGGGGGAAAGGGAAGGGAAAGTTGGAAACTCCATAGCCAATTTCTTGGAAAAAAGTCCCATGCTATTTTCCTTTTCACATCTTTCCTCTCCTTGAAACAATGGGCGTTGTTTCTCTAGTTCGATATTTTTCTGAAACTTCATGTCCTTTAGTCTATCTCTCAATCTCACTCGCTATATTTCGTCTGATTCCTATCGAGGTAAAGAAGAGTTTTGGGTTTTTGGAGGTGATGATAAATTCATAAATGATGGTTTAAATAGAGAGGCTAAAGGTTCCATGCTATTTGGTTGTTGCGGTAAATCAGCAATGGCAAACGTTTCTTTGCAAGGTAAGGCTGGTCTAACTTGTTCATTATCTTCACTAAACTAGGGGTCTAGCAACTTAACAACGCCGTTACGAGTATGGTGGAGTGAGATTTTTTGCATGGATAATAAATATTATGGGAGCGATGATCTCAAGGATATGTTGTGTTATGCAAATATCTGATGGCGCAAATCCTGCTGGTAAGAGGATCACTGCGAAGTTCCCATGCTATGACGAACGACATGCTATGGTATAAAGATTATGTGCTAGTGGTGTTTCTGATTTTGAAGAACATTGTGGCAGACCATCAACTGAAGCCAATGAGATTTTCAATCGGTGAAATGGTCTTTTGATGATAACAACCATGAGATTTACTCTGATGGTGGGATTGTGCAAATTGCGACTAGGTTATAATATCGTTCTGTTTAGCCAGCCTTGTGGTTGATATGCTGCACATTTAATTTATTGCTGATTTTGTCAACAATTAATACTTATCATCTCGATCTTTAGTTTGCCACCAACTTACTCTGATTTCTTGAATATTAATTAATCAGCCCAATCCAGTACTGTCATTGGCACAGCAGCGTAGGGTGGCGTGCTCCTTCAGAGATCTGTCACTGCTACAAATATTCCAAATATCCGTAACTTCTTTATCTCAACTGAAAAATGATGGTAATATGCTTTTAGCATTCTTTTCATGGTATTTATGTTACTTCTGTATGAGAGTCCTCCCGTCCCCCCTCCATAAAAAAAACACAACCTGCTCATTTGAGTGTGCAGTTGGAAGCAATTTACAAGAGCTGGCTGTTTCATTAGCTCTCAAATGTCTATCATTTGATTTTATGGGGACGTCGCTTGATGAAAGTTTAGAAGATTATGGCTCTATTCAGGTGATCTTGCTTGGCTCATTTGGTTCTGATAGCATTTGGTTTTAACTATTGCTCGCCGTAACCCTTTGATATCCCATCGTTCTGCAATGTGTCTTTATCGCATAGGTTCCATCTTCGTGGAAGCAAGTTATTGAAGACCCCTCGACTCTGCAGATATTTTTCGACTACTATGGACTGAGTAAACCTCATGTATCAAGAGAGGTTGGTTATTTCATCTACCTATATAATGCAAAGAGTTTTGAGCCAACTACATGCTCATTTTGTGATTTTGGTTGGAAGGTCTTCTTTGGAAGTTCATGTTCTGTAATTTTCTACTTCAAAAGTATTAGTTATTAATATATTTTTCTGAATCCTGATTGATGGGTAGTGGTTCTGCATACTAGCCCCATTTACAATTAGGAAAATGCTTTTCTAACATACCAGACAAAATTGTTGGGGCTCTAGTAATATGCTCACAATATATTTTTTTGGTACACACAAGTGTCGTAGGATTTTTTAAATCGACTTGTAAAATGCTGTAGATTAGTTCTTGATCAGTAAGAATGCTTGGTGCTGTGGTAAAAATTTTCAAGAAAAGAAAGTTTTATCAGTAACTGAGAGTGCATACAAATGGTGAAGAACTAGAAGTCCATCATGTGGAATAACATAGAAAAATCAACATAAGTTATCGAGAACAACTCTTTAGTCAAGATGTTTCCAAATGTACTCTTTAACATATTAAGAAAGATGATCCTTCTCTCTCAACAAGTGTCTGGGAAGGTACCATTTAATTTGAAGTTCATTTCATTTTGTGCAGTCCATAAATCTCATTGAGCTGCAAAAACTCCCCTTCTTCAAAGGATCTTAACATCCCTATCGTGAGCCTATGACCAAAGCCATGTAACATAATTACCTTTTTAAGCCGACTGGCCAAGCCAATTAGAACATGACAAAACTAAATCCAAAGACTCCAAGCAAAAAAGTGTACATAGAAGAACAAGAAAAATGTGGTAAAAAGACTAATAATGTAAAAAAAACTAATATTCATAGAAGAACAAGATAATCAATGATCCTTCATGGTATTCAAAAGGCTAATATCTGTTTTATGCCTCTGATATCCGGAAAACTAATATTCTTCAAGATAAAGTGAATATTTATATTTAGTCCTTCATTGTTCAAAGTTCTTAAGATTAACACTTTTAATAATAAAATTTAAAATTCAAGTGTTAATTTAATATTAAAACTTAAGAGTCCCGTGTATTGTTAAGTCCTTATCTCTATAAATTTGAGTTCAGTGCTAGCAGGATAGTGAGATCAGTTCCCTTTTGTTTCTCCATTGTGCTATTGCTTGGTGGTTATGAAATTGTATGGGCATTTGGCGAGTCACATTGTTCATTGAATTAGGAGAATATATTGTGTTTTTTTGGGGATGTTATTGGAGAGTATGTTGCTGAATGTTGACCATCTATGAATTTGGAGCGGGTGTTTTCTAATCTTTTTTCAGGTATTTGAATGGAGGGGTATGCTAAGATATTCAGAGATCTTCTTCTTCCCTTGTATTTATTATGAAATAGGGTTCTTACTTGACTTTTTTTCTTCCAATAAAGCAGTGAGGGGGTTGCAGTTTCTCATATTCATTGGGATTGCAAGGCAGTTCTATATGGAGAGAACTTGTGTCCTTGTTGCCTTTTTCACTAGTCTACTTTTTTATGAGGACCTCTTTTTATCCTCCTAAACTGTACTATTCTTCATCTAAAAGAAATCGAAATTTAGATAAAATAATTGGACATTTTGCTTGTTCACTTATCAACTGCCCCAATCATTAAAAGTGCAACTTAAAATAGAACTTTGCCTCGGTTTTAACAATCTCTCTAAGAGGAAGCAAGCTGTCCCTTGATCACTTTCTCCACTTAGTTCCGATTAATCTCCAAATCATAATCCATCTCCCCAACTTGAGAACCAAGCTTTCTTGTTTCTCTGCTATGAACATCACAAACCACCTTGTTTGTCATCATGGAACATTTAAATCTGCCCTTGCAATATAAATACTCTTGGGATTTGGGAATTGGGATTTATAACAGTATCAGAAACACAGCTCACCCAACCTTTGAGAAAGCATGTTTGTAAACATATGATAGCTAGTCATAAGATTAATAGAAATTGTTTTTTCCTGGAATAATAATATTAAGAGTAGAATTAATAGTTAATAGTCTTGTTGACTACCACATTGGCAGAGACTTGGGTTGGTGCTTAATTATGATTTGAGTATGACATTAGCAAAAATATGCCAAAGGTTTGGTTACAGTCTAGTCTTCCCCCTCAACACCTTCCTTTAATGGAATCAAACTTGTTAAACATCTCTCTCTCTATCTCTCTTTGTGTGTATGTGCGCGTGTGCGTGTCTGTTTTTGTCTGTCTGTGCTCCTCCCTATCTTACATTCATCTAACTTTCAAAAGCTTTATATAAAGTTATTTGTTTAGTTCACGTCTTCATTTATGAATTCCATAATATATGGGATTGTTGTCATCCAACCTTTTTCTATCGTATTATAGTTTGTAACTCGAATTTAAAGGTATATGCTTTTATATCAATTGATTAATCCGTTTTTGCGATTCCTTCTGGCACATATACACACACACACACATATTTTACTCTTATTGAACTCATTTTTTATTATATTGATTTGAGTACATTGATTTGAATTACTCATTTATCTCATGATGAGGTCACCAGATGTATTTGTTGAGCTGTTTGAAATTTACTTTTAATTTTGGCTGCTGAAATCCAGCAACCGTGCCATCATTTGCTTGCAGCTTAATCTTTCTGTTATATTTGTAACTTTTTCTTTCTTGTGATTTTCAGGCTTTGGGATGCTTGATACGTTTGGCTTCTGTTAGAAGATCCTTGTTTACCGATGCAGCTGCACGCCTGAAATATCTTGCGCATCTGATGATAGGGACAAAAGATATTTTGCAGACAGGAAAAGGTAAACACGCTTTACCAATATATTCTGCTTTCCATGTTTATTGATTTATATTATGCTAGTATTTTTACTTTTTGCAGCTTTCTACATTATTAGGTGATGATGGGGACTCTAAGTCAAGGACAAAGAAGAGATTTTTATATTTATTATTTGGAGTTTTTATTATGTTTAATATAAAAGTCGTTGATGTGATTTATGTATTTTATTTATTAGTGGGGATTTAGGGATATTAATTAGTAATTAGTAATTTTTATTGTTTAGTAAGGGTACTTTAGTCTTTTAGTACTTTTATTATTCTCCAAGTAACATTAGGGTTTTAAGTCTCTTTAAATAGTGATGTAATTCCCACAAGTCTTTTAGACTACAAATTATTGATATTGAAATTGATTATTTCATTCATACCGTAGAGGTATCCTACCGTAGAGGTATTTTATCTATCTTGGTGTTGATACGTGGAGTGGATACACTTGAGAGATCCTAGCGGTCTAAACATGGAGTTTAGATCCTAGTTTATTTTTTGTTAATTCTTCATCTCAGATCTGTCCTACATCATTTTTGGTATCAGAGCTTAAGGTTTCTCCATTAATTTTTCAGTTTTTGGGAGATCTTGGTTTTCAAAAAAAGAAAAAAAAAGCATTGCCGGAATTACTGCTCATCGTCGGAATTGTTCATCGCGCTAGTTTACGAAAAAAAGGAGGAGAAGCAGAAGGGCTGCTTGTGACGGCTGCTTGATGATTGTGTTAGGCCCATAACTTATCAAAAAAAACACCCAAGGTCTCAAGCCACTAGAGAATTGATTGTCGAAGCAAAAGAGTATATTAGGTTTCTTGACGATGAAAGTGATCAAATATACTATCTTATTAATGCATAACATATTTTTATTAAAAGATGACATATCTTCTATAAAGAAGACCTTATTGATTTGCAAGCACATCTTCAAGCAGAGCAAGAGAAAGAAAAAGAGGATGTTCTAAATTTTGGGACTACAGACAGTTGTGATGTGTCCATGGAAATTCTTAAAGTTCCAAAAGTTGAACTAGAGATTCTGTATGAGGAACAAATTGAGAAAACATTTAACGTTGCTTTGGAGTTGTTCGTTACCGAGGAAAAAGGATGATTCGAGAAGTTGATCCAATCCAAGTTGACATTGTTGACTTCGTTGTTCCAGAAAGCTTATTTTCAACGCCTTTGAATACGAAAGTGATGCTCTTGTCAATTCTCTTTCCAAAATTTTTTGAGCCTTACCTCGTGATGATGTTGTCAAAGGTGTTACAAAATGTTCTTCCGTTGCAGAGGAATTCATTGCTTATTATTTCATATTATAGAACTCGAGGTCGAGTTTTCTCCAACAAGAGGAGAATGATGGGGACTCTAAGTCAAGGACAAAGAAGAGATTTTCTATATTTATTATTTGGAGTTTTTATTATGTTTAATATAAAAGTCGTTGATGTGATTTATGTATTTTATTTATTAGTGGGGATTTAGGGATATTAATTAGTAATTAGGAATTTTTAATGTTTAGTAAGGGTCCCTTAATCTTTTAGTACTTTTATTATTCTCCAAGTAACATTAGGGTTTTAAGTCTCTTTAAATAGTGATGTAATCCCCACAAGTCTTTTAGACTACAGATTATTAATATTGAAATTGATTATTTCATTCATACCGTAGAGGTATCCTACCGTAGAGGTATTTTATCTATCTTGGTGTTGATACGTGGAGTGGATATACTTGAGAGATCCTAGTTGTCTAAACGTGGAGTTTAGATCCTAGTTTATTTTTCGTTAATTCTTTATACTAGATCTGTCCTACATCAGGTGGGGGTGGGGTGCGGGGGTTTGTTAATTATTAAAATCTGGCGCTTAAGGTTATCCTTTTCCTTCATTTTTTTCTTGGTATTTTGGCACTTTCTGTTTGATCTTTCCCGAGTGGACTGTCTATGCTCTCAGCCACAACTGTGAGATTTCTATGAAGTTAAATTACTATTGGTCTAATCTGATGATTTAACTCTTCACATCTTAGAGTTTGTCTAATTGTGAACAAGTAAAACTTCTAATCATTAACATCCAAGACCTTGGGCTTTAAATTTCCACAGTGGCATCAAATGTAGCATCAAAGGTGGCACATCCAGATCGTTTATTTAATTTCTCCTATCTTGAAAGTTCAAACTCACTTCCTTAACCTCATTGTTTTCTCAAGTTCCCTAGAATTTATGCAAATCCTGTTGTTTTGTGGGCTTCATTATATGTTGACTTTGTCTATCATTGTTACTTATAAGTTAGCTATGTTGCATTCTGTCTCGGCTTGTTTTGGTCCTTCACTATTTTTGAATTGTTGGAGGAGAATTTGCCTAGCGAAGAGTTGGTAATTGTAAGTGCTATTTTTGGGATGGGTGGATAATATTGTGTCTAATATACTTTTTGGCATTTCTGTCTTCAGATCCTTTACAGTGTATCATGTGCTCTTATGGTTTTTTCATAACATTCCATTTCATATTTTTTAATAGTATGCCATGTTTTACTTGGGTGGCAGGTCTTGCTGATCATGACAACTACCATGAGTTTTGTCGGCTTCTTGGACGATTTAAGATTACTTACGAGGTATGTTTTGTTTTGCTTTTATTTTTAAAATAGATAAAAACACTTCATTCTTTAACCTTCTCCATCCTCTATACGTCCGACTCTCTTAGTATGCAGAGACTTTTGTTTGTTTAACATATTGAATCAGTTCGATGCCATTTGATTATTACTCTATGTTTGGCATAAGATTTTCCTATGCTTGTAATTTTTAATTAGATTTACTTAATTAAGTATATCATCGAACTGTTTTTGGCATGTCCTTATTCTTTCTGTATAATTACTATCTAATCACTGCTGATATTTAGTAAGCCATAAAATGTACAAAATTAAAATTATGTTACAAGGCAGTTAGGGACTATTGCTCAAGGTAATGGTAAAGCTTGTAATATGGATGTGGAAATTGGATTTAAGTCAACTACAGGGATGTTATGTGTTTATACCTAGCCTACATCTTCTATTTGTTTTTTCCTCCACAGACCGAACACCAAAATTTTAGAGGACCGAACTGGATAGTCTGATTTTATTCATAACGATAGTGCTATATTTGGAAGTTCACTTCTCAAAGGATATAGCAGTACAATTGAAGGTCTATGATGCTTTGTGTAAATGCAAAAGCTCTGTATTTGTTTTGGATAAGTACTCTTTTTTGAATTTATCTGCTTTAACTCTTATTGAAGATTTATTTTTATTGATGTTCTCATGGTTGTGCGGTTCTGGAATGAAGTTATCCGAGATTGTGAGCACAGATAGCTATAGTGATTGGATAAGCTTAGTAGCGGGATTCACTCTGAAGTCTCTACAGTCATGGCAGGTTATGTGGTTTTCATAACTTTCAAGTTGACTAAACAGATGTTCGTAATCTTATGTTGATGTAAGAGTTCTATTCCACATTCAAACTAATATTCTCATGTCTTATTCAGTGGGCCAGCATCAGTGTGTATTATCTTCTTGAACTCTGGTCGAGATTGGTGTCTTCTCTACGATATTTTAAGGGTGAAACACCAAGCTTGCTAAATGAACTTGTCCTGGAGATCATACAGAGTTTTATCTCGTCAAAATTTGATTCTTTCCAGGTTAGTGCTTGCTTTCTCTGCTTCTGTATCCCCTTTAGTTAATTCAACTGAATATAAGGATTATTCACTCTTTCCAGGTTAGTATTATTCTCTCTTTCCATTTGTTCTGTTGCAGGTTGGATTATCAGATGATCTCTCTGAGAACCCACTTGATAATGCTGAACTTCTTCAGGATCATCTTGAATGCATTCATCCACTTTGCAGATTTCAGGTTCAGATTTATAGATCAATTAATCGAAGGATCAATAAATCTATGAAAACTGTCTGCTGCTGCATTCATGCATCAATTAAGAGTATTGTATTCTGCAAGTGATCTTTAGTTGATTATTGTTAAACGTGTTCCCTTTTTAATTTTTCTTATTGTTCACTGAGTTTTCAGTACGAGAGCTGTAGCATGTACATATTGCAGTTTACTGATTCGGTCATGCAGATGTATATGGTAAGCTGGAGTGCCTTTTGTATAATTCTCATCTCTTACGTGTGACTCTTTTCATGTGCGACACTTCTGTGTGTTAAGATTTTATTTATTTATTTCATACTACATAGGAAGCAACAAATCTAGAGGTCCTTGGGGATAACAGTAATCTGTTTCTTCTTGAAACCAAACTTTCTTGGATGGTGCATATAGTTGCAGCGATACTAAAGATAAAGTCAAGGTATTTGGTTTTTGGAGTGAGCCATAATTCTGGAGTGCATTATTTTTCTTATTTTGATTGTTTTCTTCATTATCAGTGGGGAATCAGACGAACTACATGATGCAGAACTTTCAGCACGTGTATTCAGCTTGATCAACATAACTGACAGTAGATTTCAGAATCAGGTATATCATTAGAAGGAAGCTCTCATTTGTTTTTGTTTCATTCTATATTCTTAATGCAAAAATAAAATAAGTGTAGAGTAATACTTTTTTCTTTATAATCACAATGCATGAGTCATGAAATGTGGAATAACCTTGTTGTTTGTGTAAACTTATTGAACTATCAGTTGAATGAAAATTGAATTATAGGGACATGAGTGTTACTTCAAAGAGTATTCTCTTCAATAATTTTCATTTAATTTTCAATGCATCTATGGATTGGTTTTTAAGTTCAGAAATTGTTAAATTTGATATGTAACATAAGGTTATAAGTGTACGTTTAATGTATCAAATTTTGTCATTCTGTGTGTGTGGTTCATGATATTTATCTCTCTCACAAAGGTTTTTTGGTCGGTTTTAGAATTCTCATGAATTATTATGATATTTGAAAATTACATGTGAAAGGCACTTCGTACAGCTGAACTCTTTCTTAAAAAATATGTGGTAGTCCGGAAGTTTTTTTGATAAATAAAATGAGTTAATCCACTTTAAACCCCAAAAAGGGGCTGAACCCACATACATCTGCAGTATGAAAACTATAGGGAAATATAAAAGCAAGCCTATATCCCACGAAAACTATAACCCCACCCTATGCGGGCAACCCTCCCAAGAAGATCACCCCACTAGGCTTGTAAAGAAAACTCTCCTAGAATGTCTACAAAATGAACGATGGATGAAGATATCATAGTTATCTAAGACCCAAAGGGAACTAAGGTGCACTGGCGGTTGGAAAGGTGAGGTTGGTGGAGGTCTCAAAGGTGAGCACGTTGGCTAGAAAGTCATCGACTTGGGACGCCTAGGCGACGCCTTGGATGACTTTCTGTCAAGGTGTGAGCTTTAGAGGAGCAGTAGTTACTTTGATTTCCCTTGAACATTAAGAGAGAGTGGATTGACCCATTGCAGCTAAGATTTGAACCCTAAGAGAGTCCGACATTGCGATTTGTTACCTTTAATGAAGAATTCCGAGCTGTGTTTTAGTTTCTCCCATCTTCTAGCTTTATTCCTAGTTGATTGTTTTCTTCTTCGGACTTTTGAGATATTAAGATGCTCTGTTCAATAGTATACGTCTCTCTCTCTCTCTATCTATATGGTGAAGTCGGGTATCAGAAGTAAAATATCAACCATGTATAGTTGTATACAACCAAGTCTTTTTTATATGGTACTCTGGTACTAGTATTATTATTAGTTGTATACTGTTGACTTGTATATCTGTACACTACTAAGTCTACTATTATATTTATATACTATTACTAGTGCCATATTACTTGTTTTCAATACTACAATTGTATTTATATTATAGGTATTATATTATTGTATGATAATTTATGTTTTTGACTAAATGTCTTTTCTATGTTTTATTTATAATTGGGCTATTTATTTACATGTTTTATCATTTAATGTATAATATTTATTTATTTTACTTTTTCTGAATACTTATCAGTCATTAGGTGAGTTACAAGTGAACAACTATGATACTTTGGTCTACTATTTAATTTATATATTATTTTACTAGTATTAGTTATAATATGTGTGTGTGTGTCTTATATTGTATATTATATGTTTAAAATCAAAATATGTACTGCTTCCTTCGTTTCCAAATTATAAGTTCATTATTGACTAGTGAAAGTCAATTGAAACATTTTCAAACTCAAATTTGATAAGATTTACTAAAATTACGAAACAATAAATATTAATTGGTAGTACTTCTTTTATAGTTTACAATATTCAGCTTTATATTGACACATTAAATAAATTAATGTCAAATTTGAGTTTCAAAATGTCTCAAGTTGACTTCAAAGAGTCAATAGTATATGCTAGCTCATGCAAATCCCAAGAAAATAAACAAAAGAATAGTTAGAACCCTGGAAAACCTTGTTTCGCCTGGACAATATGACGCTTGAAAATCACAGCATATTCTCGCAAGGGACTTGTCACTTGTCAGAGTCCTCAAAACAAAGAGGTGCATTATAATGATTGCATTTTTATCTAAAATGATCCTCGTGTATGATCATTTTGCGAATTGAATTAGGAATGAGTGATGTTGAAAAGATCAACTCTCACCGTTCTCTTGGAATCATTACAGTTCAAGTCTGCAACCTGATAAATTATTCTTAGTATGTCTAATACCGACGAGAGTGGTCTATGATTTCAATGACATTGGCGTGTGATATAGGTACTATCACAACCAATTAATGCCGAAGAGTAATTGGCTTAGTTATAAAGATCACTCTATTTTTTTGTTTAATAAACTAACTATTAATTCTCCATGTTTTGTGGAAGAGACGATCTCTTCTCATTGAATCTCAACTAGAGTTGTTTTATTCTGTAAATTATTTGAAACAATTTTGTCATGGCCAATCTAGTTTCTTTGTTTTTGCTTTTCCTTATACAATGTCCATGGATTGTCTTACACTTGCCAGAGATATAATGAACTAAGCAAGCAGAGACTGGATCATGCTATTCTGATATTTTTCCAACATTTCCTCAAGTCCTATGTAGGAGATCAGGCGATGGAGTCATCTAAGGTATATGAATTTGAAGTTTGAGACACCATCCTTGTTATAAGTTGGAGGGAAAAAGGAACTCATATTTCCATCATTCAGTAGCTTTAACTTTTCCTGTTCCTTGATGCTTAGTACTTTCACTGCAGCGGCTGTATACCCGATTTTCCGAGCTTCTTGGACTCGGTGATCATCTACAAGTGTTAAATGTTATTGTTGGAAAGATTGCAACAAATCTCAAGTGTTATGTTGAGGTAACTATTTATAATCTGTTTCAAGTCACTTGTATTGTTCTTGAAATAAAGATTGTTCCCTTTTTTTTGTGTGTCTCCATGTGCAGAATGCGGATGTTATTACTCATACTTTAAAGCTTTTTTTGGAAATGGCTTCTGGGTTGGTTTTTTATTTTGACTGTTTTGTCGGTTGGAGTTGTTTTATCTCTTTTTTTTCTGTACTAACATGGACCCTTGTTTAGATACACAATTGGGAAGCTGCTGCTCAAATTGGATACTGTTCAACTGATAATTTCCCAACATAATGTAAAACATTAACTTATTCTGCTTTGTCTTTGAGATTCATAACTATTTATGGGAAGCCCAGGTTGACTTCAGTTAGATTTACATTTTCAGAGGGATCATTTTCCTTTTCTGAGAGATAACAGATTGTGCCGTAGCAGAACAACCTTTTTTTACACCATAGGCTTACTGGTTTTCACAGAAGACAGTCTTTTGAAATTCAAATCTTCAGTTGATCCTCTTATGCAGGTATATTTTGTAATTGCAATTAAGATTTTGGAATAAATTCATCACTGTTTTACTTTTATTCTGTACTCTTCCAGACCTAGTATTCTTTACAGCCTTAAATTCACCAAGCCCAAACATTAGCTGTATTACACAATCTGCTCATTTAAGAGTTTTCATTTTGCTGTGTTTTGGATTATGCCACTTGCATCTTTTTTCCTTTTACTAATCCTACGTGCTTGAGAATTTCTCAGCAGTTGGGCATTCATCTAATGAAAATAAATTGTTGTGGGCTTAGTCAATTATACTTCTGAATGAGGGTTTGTTTCTTTTTCCTCAAATTACTTTTAATACTTGGAGTGGTGCTTCTGTCCATAAAGGTTTTTGTCAATTTGGAAACAATACCTGATGAGATTTTTCGCACGGATACTGTTAAACAAGCATTGATCGGACTGATGCGGGATCTCAGAGGATTTGCAATGGCTACAAATGGGTTAGTGCTTTTAATTAGGTGTGCTTGATATCTAACTCTTTCCTTTGCCCCTTCCCACTTCCTTACTCTCGCTTTTCCATCTTCTATAGTCGCAGATCATATGGTTTGCTCTTTGATTGGCTATATCCGCGGATGCCACTTCTCTTGAAGGCAATTGCACATTGGACCGACACCCCAGACGTAAGTAGTTTCATCTAGTTTTTTCAGTTTGTTGTATATAATGTTTTTCCTTTAATTTGTCTACTGCTGCGTAAGCTTGTCTAGCATCTCTCATAATCTAAAAAAGACGATTTCTTTTTGAGGTGTTTTTTTTTTGCTTGATTTTGTTGTCAAATCATGATAACTTGAATCAATGCGATAGTTTTTTAAAGAACTTAAAAATGTCTCCTTAGCTATATGTTATGATGATCTCATCGTTTAAGGTATGGCTTCAGATATAACTTATTAAATATACTTGCTTGTGATGTGTCTTTCTGTTTTTTATGTCAAGTTTATGTTTCAGAGAAAACATAGCCATAATTAGACTATTGGTATTAGTACTGAAAATTATGTTATTCTTTTAAAAGACTTAATAAGATTGACCTTAGAACAGGTGATAGAGTGCACATGTTGTAATTGATTAAGCTTATAACTACATTTGGATCCCCCTCAGAGCCCTTGGGGTGGAAAAGGAAGAACTACATTGTCTCAGTTCATCATGTGTCGCAGAGATTGGGAGTCAGTAGATCATTTATCTCTCCATTGCGAGGTTGTTTGTGATTTGTGAAGCTTGGTGTTTTCTCTTGTTGGGATGGAGTGGGGGATACCTAGTTCTGTGATGGGGTAGTGTGATGAGAAGGCGGTGGGCTGTGATTCCTCATTGTTTGTGTGGACTATTTGGAAGCAGAGGAATTGTCTAGTTCTCAGTGCAGAGAGTCTAATTGTACTTACGTTTCTACTTTTTAGTCTGCTATGTTTTTGGCTGAATGAAGGATATTCCCGTGTACCTGGGTGTTCTGCATCTTTACAAAATTTACTTAATCTTAATATAATAGATAACTGCATTTGTGTCTGATTGCAATTAATGAGATGCACGTATTTTCTACGTTGAAATCATGCAGGTGACAACTCCGTTATTGAAATTCATGGCTGAATTTGTGCTGAATAAGTCCCAGCGATTAACTTTTGATATGTCATCTGCGAATGGCATACTGCTTTTCCGGGAAGTCAGCAAATTACTTGTTTCCTATGGATCAAGGATTTTGCCACTTATTAATCATGTGGATATGTATGCATTCAAGTATAAGGGAATTTGGATTTCTTTGACTATTCTTTTACGAGGTACACACTATTGCATATAAATTGATGTGGTGCATCATTCCTATTGTGTAGCTTGATGCTAGAATAAACTTGAGGTTTCAAGGTTGGTTCTCGCTTTTGCTAAATTCACATATTATGGTTTGCTATTTTTCTATCAATCTCAGACAGACTAGTGATTGATTTCATTGTTGAAAAACTTTTCTGATGTTGATATGCTTAAATTTGGTGCTCAGAATTTCTTCAGGATGCTCTATTTGGCAAACCTATATTTTCAAAAAAAAATCACCGTGAGCCTAGGCGGAGGTTTTTTTTTTTATTTTAATAACTACCCAAACCAGATCTTGATATATTTATTTTTCTAATGATTTACCATATTCATAATATAGGTTGTAGTAGGACTAAAATAACTGAGAAGTATGTTTTATTTGTTCTTATTTTACATGGATTATACGTCATCTTCAACTGCAAAAGGAGATTTGGCCACTACTCACATGTACTCTTTGACCATGATAGCTACTTTTCTTTGTGCAATTTACTCTCTGAGAGTGCACGTGCGTGTGCTTTTCTTTCCTTACCAGTGTTGCTTCTTTTTAATAGACTTAACTAAGTTGTTGTCTGACCTCCATTTCAGTGAGATGTATTATTATCTACAAATTAATTAAATATGATGACTTGTCAATCTTCTGTTGACTGCTTCTAATTGTGGTTTATTATGACCTGATAGCACTGGCCGGTAACTACGTCAACTTTGGTGTGTTTGAACTATATGGTGACAGATCACTTGCAGATGCTCTTGATATTTCTTTGAAGATGGCTCTATCGGTTCCTTTGACTGATATACTGGCATATCGAAAGGTGTGTTGTTGCACGCTTTTTATACATGGAAATGTTCGTTTATCTCCTTCCATTTATTTATGCACTACCCTAATGAAAGATTTGAGACTTAACTTGGAATAACTCACACCCCTTCTGATGTCTGTGTTTGATATCTGGTTCTGCTTTTTTATTTCAAAATTGGCCACCAAAAGCATTTTTTAGTTGCTCTTTTTGCATTTAAATAACCACAAAAGTAAGGCCCTGTGACAACAAAAGATGAAAGCAAGGAAATGATGCTTCTTCAAAATTGGCAACACTTTTTTACTAAACCCTGAAATAACCCTCCTTTTGACTTGCCACAGTATAAAACCTTCTCTTACTTTTTTCTCTAAGAAATTTTCTCCCACTTTGTCTTTGAAAGCTTTATATCTCCTCTGTTTCTCTTTCTAGAAAATATTATTTTTTTCTCCTTTCACCTTCTTTTGCTCAAAACTAGCTGTCTTTTTCTTTCTCATACTGTTTCCTCCCGACTTTCTCTTTAAGAATCTTTAGTTTATCTCTCCAACCATTTTCTGTCCTCTCACTTTCTCTAAAAATTCTCTCCCTTTCACCTTTTATCTCTAAAACGTTTTTCTTTTTAATATTTTTCTCTATTCTCTCACTTCCTCAATTAATTTTTTTCTGTCCTGAACATTTGTAGCAGCATTTTTATTTGCCAAACACTATTCTTCTGTTTATGTTTTCATTTTCTACGGCAGCATATATTACCAAACACTGTTTTTATTAGTGGCAGAACAACATGAAAATAAAAACAGTTCTTCCAAAAGAGTTCTAAACTGGGACAGAGCGAGTATTAATTCTTATGTCTGTTTTGCATCCCATCCATCTGAAAGTCCTTATTTGTCCATCAGCTGGAGCATTTTATGCCATGTTTGTATTTGTGAGATATCCTCCCACTAAATGTCAAATGAATCGGCAGGGAGACATGGAAGGTCAATTCATTCCTTCGAACTAAAAAAGTTATATTTTCACTTCTCTTTGCACTTTCATTTCCTCTATAAAGATAACTTCATATTTCTTATGGGAAAATGGGGGCACAACCAATTAAGTATCATACATGAGTCAAAGTAAAGTGGCATCACACAGTTCCTTCCTTGCCCGATTAAACCCTTTTCCACCAATTAAATAGAATCTCCACTGACTTGTGTCCCAAATAATGTGATAGTGCGCCTTATGCCATAATTCCTGGTCACCTTACGATGCAGTAGATGGTTGACTGTCTCTTCCATCCAACTGTTCATAAAGTATTCTGTGAGAAGTAATTGTTATCACATGCAGCATATTATCATTTGGTTTTATATCCATAAAAGAAGAAAAATCGTATGGTGTTAAACAGTCTATACATTTTTTTTTGGCTCTGGTATTTATCCACTAATATTACTTTTTTTTTCTTTTTTTCTTTTTTCTTTTTTGTCATTGCAGCTAACGCGAGCCTACTTTGCCTTCTTGGAAATTCTATTGAAAACCCACATCACATTCATTTTGAATCTGGATTCAAGCACTTTTACATTTCTCGCTGGATCTATTCAGCCTGGCCTAAAATTACTTGACACTAATATCTTGGCACAGGTTTGTATATTTTATTTCCAATTTTGATGCCTTTTCTTATGCTTCCCGTTAGATACGCTGAGACATCAAATCCTTGAATGGTATGACATGGATGTAAGTCCATTTTGTGACAGTTTAACCCGGATTAAGGAGTAAGTTCGCTTCCTTATTTGTCAATGCGAGGAAAGGAAACACAATCCAAAATGGCAAAAAACAAATTTAGTTTGCTTCAAAAAACACATGAAGGCATCTCAATAAGAAATATGTGTTCTATATATAGATAATATAGCGTAAGCAAATATTTTCTGATGTAAATATAATCTCATTTGGCTGTAATGTAGAAATGTAGCTTATGAACCAAAAAATCAGTGATTGCCCGTGGTAAGTAAAGAAAGACATAGCCAGATAAGTATATATGCATGTGTGTATCTGTACAAACATATCGTTATGCATATGGACGTAATATACATTTAACTGTGGTGCTTGAGCTCTACTTTCATACCTAATTTTTAATTAAGGCTTCCTTTTTCTCACCTTCGCCCATGTTTGAAATATTTAAACACACGAGGGCATCTCAATAAGAAATAGGGGTCTGAGACACTCGGTGTGTGTAATTTATGCTATATTATTAGTTTGGGAAATAAAATGTTAACTGTAAGGTAAAATAGGGATATTATTATATTCGAAGAGTCAAATATGAAGACCTTTAAACTTTAAGATTGAAAATTTTCAAACTTAGTGACTTTAATTTTTTTTTTTAAAGTTTGGTGAAGCCACCTGCTAACTGAAGCAGATGGCCACCATACGCTTAATTTATAGATATATTCTATATATAAAATAAAGTGTAGACAAATATTTTTTGATGTAAATATAATCTCATCCAGCTGTAATGTAGAAATTTAGCTTATGAATCCTAAAAATCAGTGGTTGCCCAGGGTAAGTAAAGAAATACATAGCCAGGTGTGTATATGCATGTGTGTATGTGTACGTACATATCGTTATGCATATACACATAATATACATATAATAGTGTTGATTAAGCTCTCCTTCCATGCCTAATTTTTAAATAAGGATTCCTTTTTCTCACCTTTGGCATGTTAAAAATATTGTATTGCGTCTTTCCTAACAAGATACATCCTTTGTATGCTCAAATGAATTATTTGTAAAAGTTCAAGGTTGGGTTGACGGTTGGTATAACGTTTAAGAAGTATCACCAATACCAAAACAAAGAAATTTATATTCACACAAAGGTTATGTCAAAGCTGTGTCCAGTACGATTCCAATGCTTTTTTGAAGTATTCTTGCTTCCTATCTTCATTGTTTCCGCCATCTGACAAACATAAGAGGGTCAAGATAATATTTAGTGGATGTTTCCTATCTTCTGCTATTTCTTAATGTATATTGCATCATTCTTAAAGTAATAAACACAATATAATGCCATGAGATGCCCTTCAGTTTAGTCATTTTTCTTTAATGCTTTTTCAGTGTGCATCTGCTGCGGATTTCTTGGCTACTTTCTATTTCAGCCATATAACTGCTGGAGAATTACTCTCTACACCGGCTTCTCTTAATCTTGCCCGACATGTTGCAGATTGTCCTAGTATATTTCCAGAAGTAAGTTCATTTTAATCCTTTAGCTTTGGAGGTTTTCTTTTTTATTTTGGTTAACAAATTCTGGTATATCTCCTACTTAATTTTAATATCTCCCGAGTAATGTGACTTGTGAAGATCATTCTCTTCTTCAAGAAGGGGATTCCTGATGTTCTCTCTCTTTTCTATTTTGTTGCTTCATTAAAGATAAAATATTCTGATGGTATCCTCATTTTAAATGTGAACTTCAAATTTGTGCACATCAGGTTAGAGTAGTTAGTAGAATTCAATAGGGTAAATTTGACACGTTTATTCTACTCTGCCCCTTTTGTTCAGTCAAATAGCCAGGGACCTCTGCTACTGTTAATAGCTATCAAGTAATTCTGCCACTTGACTATGCTGACCAGACAAAAGGACATGCTAAACCTTGTGACATTTGGTCCAATATACTGTAGATTTTATTAGGAAGAGGAAAAATTAAAATCTTATTTAGAATTTTTTGTATAATGCATGTTTTTTTGTATGGACAACCATGCGAAGAACGTAAACTATGCTCAACCTCCATGGACAAAGTTTACGTAACTATGTATCATTATCACCAGGACCAGCTGTTAGTCCAGCCTTTTAAATCACCTCTAATCAGAGGAGGGTATGATGATGAATGGTAAAGGTGATGTCCTACTTTTGAAAAGAGGAATTGTTTGGGGGGGGGGAGAGATGGAGAAAGAGAAAAGAGAATCTTGATGGGATTTACTGATGGAAAGATGTGTTCTTGACTACCAGTTCCTTGGTGTGATTGATGGTATTCACTTTTTTAATATCTTACATGGAACAAGGTATGTAAATCATTTATGCATTGCTAATCAGGGGAGGAGGAAGATGTCTCTTGACTCTGGAGTTCTCAATTTCTATTTAGTCAAAAATGATTATATTGAACCTTTCTTGCCATTGTGCTACTGTTCAACCATGAGCAATGAGCGGAATCATTTTGCCATTTTTTATGTGTGTTTTGACTTGTTGTGCACTAAATCAAAAGCATATTCTAACCTATTGATTATCATTTAGAAAAATGTGGCACTTGATTGACTGTATTGTATTTGGTCTTTGGAGTAAGATCATAAATATTTACTACGTTTGCTATTTTCTAGTTTCTGATATTTTTTCTGAACATGTTTATTTTATTGAACTACTAGATACTGAAATCCCTCTTCGAGATTGTTCTATTTGATGACTGCGTCAACCAGTGGACTCTTAGCAGACCAATGCTCAGTTTGATACTTATAAGTGAAGCGGTAATAGATGGAAATCCTCAAATTGTTTTTCTTTTCTGATTTATAATTTTCTTTAAGGTTGGTGCAACTGCTCCATTTGGCTGTGTTTCATTCTCATAAAGAAAAGGGTTGAAGTTTATAAATATGGCAACTCTAGCATTGTACTTTGAGTTATATGGTGAATCACTGTAGGGATTTTAGGATATCAAAGAGAAGGCTTTATGTATCACATTCTAGGCCCATCCTGCAGGCTGTTGATCGTCAGAACCTAAATAGAGTTTTATTGAACTACTTTTCCAAAAAAAAATTAATATTAAAATAAAATTTAGAGGCTTGTTGAACATATTCAGGGCAACTATAAGCTCCAGTGCATATTAATACACTAAAATAAACCTTAGATAGAAACACATAACAACTATTAATTGTGATAACAAACGTGCACTGACATCTATTGTAATCTGACATAGTATCCATTACACTATAGGGATTCACTATCTGTAAAAAGTAGAAATTTCAAATCTTAAAATTTGTAGAACTTATCATTTATTACGTGTAATATTACTAGGTTAATTAGACGAAATCTTTTAGGTTCTTTATCTTAAAACTGAATGACCTGGTGGTAAATATGTTAACAGCCTATCAGAGAGGTTTGATAAACATAAAATATTCAAAATTCAAGTGAGACTTTTGTTGTGAATTGTTGCCACAAACTCTCCTGAGCTCTTAATATAATAAGAGACCTTGAAAGTTCTCAGATCCGAAATTCAGTTTTCTAGCTTTCATAAGAGTGCTCCGTGTTTCTTTAAATAACACTTGTACTTTTTTGGTTGATGTATGCTTGTTGTAGTCTATCTCTATATATATATATCAGATGTAATACAAATATTTGTCTTGTATTAAACCAATTACCCTTTAATTGATCGAGTGTATGCTGGTATTACCCTCTTGAATCTATGTATTTATATTTATTCAGTAGAAATGATACCTTAAATGCAAATTGGTTTGCGAAAGAGATATGAGAGTGTGGTAAGCTAAATTTAGAGTATTGGGTACCATGTTTGGTTACTTAATTCTGTTTGTCAAGTAAATAAGAATATCTGGTAACTCTGATCTTGCCTAGTACTCTTTCATTGTGGGACTTGTATTAACTAACTATATATCCAACTTTGCATGCCACCTATATATCCAATATTAATGTGCCCGGATGTCTTTTGATATCTAGTATTATAGGACAACTATTACACAAATACCCAAGGGGTTGTGCCAACTTCCTCGATAGGGTCTACATCAGAGAAACCTGTTAGTTTATTTATATGAAACTCAGCCAGGTTGGTAGTTAACTTAAACCTACCCCGGTTCAGAGGTTTAAAGAAAACTGAAGTGGCTCAGACAGGTTTATCCCAGTTTGCTTGCTTAAAGATCCAACTAAATTTTCAGCCTGGCCATGGCCACCAGTTTAATTTCCTTGGCATGAACAAAACAAAAAGCACAATTATGACCAATAGAAAGGTGGTGCTTGGTTTATCCAGGGGGCTTTGCTCCTGGCACAAAATGCAATATTCTGTCATTCTCGTGGTGTTGTCTGAGAAATGATGTACTCATGCAAGTTTGATGGACTTCTCTGATGACTCTCTATATCCAATAAAGGGGAAACTCAGAAGTCGGATCATATAAAAGTTTTACTTATGAAAACAAAATTAACTCTTTACACTGGTTGAAATTTGAGTTCTATTTGAAAACAGAATTGCACCGAACCATGTGCTTGTGTTAAACTTCACACACACACACACACGCACACACGCACACACGCACACACAATCTGCATTGTATGCTTGCTACATTTAACTGGTATCACCGTGATTTCCTGCAGATGTTTTCAAATTTAAAAGCTCAGATTCTGGTTTCACAGGTAAGTTCAATGGCTAATGCTTCTTTTCTTTTTACAAACTCCTCTCTGTCTCTCTATTCTGTCCCTCTCTATAATATATAGATATAAATAATATATATATAGAAAGAGAGATGTTGGGTCTTGAATACACGTGTCATTATTACGTTGGTTGCTCAACATCATAGGGGGTTCTATATAACTAATGGGATGTTGAGTAACCAATGTAATATTGACAAGTGTATTCTGACCTAAAATTTGGGATCTCATTTGGGGGACCCCTAGCATTACTTTGGTATACATAATTTCACCCTGTGCTTGTGTTAAAACTTCATTGTATGCTTGATACATGACGAACTCGCATGGCCCTAGTTCAGTAGCATGCCCTTTTACGGCTAAAAGGAATTGAGAATAAAGAGGAAGTAAATGGGGTGCTTTTATTTTTGGTAGGGTGGAAAAGGGGGAGCAGAGTAAAGCCCTCGAAACTCTCGCACTCCAAAAGTAGTTGGAAAAGAAGAAGGAAAGAGCTTAGCTCTAAAATCATGCTACAAAGTTGTATACACTTGTAATGCTTATGGGTATTATAGCATACTGCCTTCATTTAACTTCCCCTCTAGTAGTTATAACAAAAAATATTAGGTAAAAGCGGTACAGTTCAGTAGAATTGGATTTCCTTGGAAAGGTTTCCCATTTCCTGTACCGACGAAGCATAAAATTAGGAATGGCTAGGAATTTCTTTCTCCTCGATGAAGGTACCATCGTAATGAGTGATAACATGATGTCACTGGAGGCTATACAATACTTATATTTGGTAGAGCTATAGACAATTGAAGCTACTTCTTTGACAAGCACATAGATTTTAACTTGAATTTACAATTGTTTGAAAAGAATTCTAAAACTGCTAATTTACACTGATATGCTCACTTGTTTCTGTACAGTTTTTTAACTTTAATTAATGCATGTCCCGCCAATTTACACTTATATGCTCACTTGTGTCTATATCATTATGCAGCCAGCGGGTGAGCAACAGCGGCTTTCCCTGTGTTTTGATAATCTTATGACAGGCGTCACTCAAAGCTTGGATACAAAAAACAGGGACAGGTTTACCCAAAACCTGACCAGGTTCAGGAATGAATTCCGCTCCAGATAAGAATTATTCTGGACAACTGAAGAATCCCATGTATATTAATCCCGGGGAAAAAAAGAGCAAGAGCACAAAATTATAGAAAATCATAGAGAATGAAGAAAGAAGTTGTAGAATGATATAGAGCAAGATTTACAAGAAGAGGTTTACAATATTCTGAGACAATGAGTACAAAATAGATTTACGTAAAGTGGTAGTGGAAATTAAAAGAATGTTCATTTACTTTGTTATAGTGTCGAGGAAAAGAAAGTGAAATTAGTTAACTGCCCCATATAATGTTCAACTAAATATTTTGTTGTACTGAAGGAAATTAGGAAAAACTTGTAAAGACTTGGGTTATGGGTTCAAAAATTTTGAATTGTTATTCAGCTTTCCAGTGAATACGTTATTAAAGCTGTTTAAGCTGGTGGGGGGATGCATGGAGCCCAGGAGGATTGAACTTTGGTAATTGAATTTTGCAGGATCAAATGATTAATCTGCGTGCCATATCTATGAATTTTAATTTAGGTGGTGCTTTTGAACTGCCGCCATATTAGCTTAGCTTGATGTTGATGGTTAGATCTCAACATCTCTGCTCGACAATAATAAAGAATAGCCTAGGTCCATGCTCGTTGACAATGTGGGAATAAAAACTTCCTCCGGGGCCCCCGCAAAGCAAAACATCGATAGGTCAATGATTTAGATTTGGTACAAGTATAGGTAAAAATGGGAGGCCTTTATAATCCTGGTCGCTGCAGCCGCAACACAATCACTCCTCGGAGCTCCCTTGCAAGTGGGACAGCAGGTCAGCTTTAAAAATAACTTGAAGAAAATGAAAATAAAGGCTAGGCTCTCTTTTTTCAATCTAAAAGTAAGTTTTTAGTAAATACTCCCTCCGTCCTTATTTAAATGACATTTTAAACTTTTTTATTTGTCTCTAATTATTTGATGTTTGTTCAAATATAGGAGAATTAATGATAATTTTTTCAAAAATATCTCTCATTACTCTACCTATTTTTTTTGGTACTTTAAATTCATTAATGATTTAAGGGTATTATAGACAACTGAGTACTATATTTAATGTTTTTCAATCATTATCTTAATGGGTGTGCCTATCTCTAAAAGGTCATTTAAATAGGTCCCTCCGTCCCATAGTTATAAGCTGATTTCTTTTGGCACATAATTTAAGAAAATCAGTTTAAGTGACAATTTTTAACAAAATTTTTCACATATACCTCTTAATATGGAATTAATGAATAAATTAATTACTCTTTACTTATCACACTGGAACTCTTAACTTTATTTATTGCTGGTACAATTGTCTTTTATACACAAAATATGTTCAACTAGTAAAGCCTAAAAAGTTGAATTCTTTTATTGAGAATACAACAACATTAAATGTGGTGATAAAAATAATGACATTGAAAGTTGTTTCTTCAAAAAAAGAGTAATGGTTGAATATTTATTATAAGGGCATAAAAGTAAAATAATAAATTAACTAAATTTTATAAATAATAAGTAATTTCTATATTATCGACATCTCAAATGAAAAATCAAATTTATAACTATGGGACGGAGGGAGTAACACTTTTGTTCCTTTTATACGGCTTTGAGCCATGCTTCACCATCTGTTTCAGAATTGGTTTCATGAGACTTGCCCGTTGGCGGTGTGGTGGGGGAACTTGTAGACTATGGGCATGTTTGTTTAGGACTGAATGGCTGAATTAGTTAGTTATTTAGTGTGTTAGTTTGAAGAAAAAAATCGTCAAAATGACTAAATCGTCAGTCATTCAGACGATTTGAGCTAAATATTTTAGCGTCATTTTTTTGGCTGAATAGGCTAAATAAGGGCTGAATGAAGTTTTTTTTTTTGTTTTTTTTTACAATATTAATTATTATATTAAGTAATATTAAATAAATTTATAACAATTTTGAATTTTTTTAGAGGGGTTTCAAATATGTTAATTATTAAACAACTTTTTTTATTCAGATTCATTCAATTTTTATCAAATAATTTTTTTCATTAAGATTATGTTTCTCTCGATGTCTGAATGCTTCGTCTGAATTTTCTTTTAGATTAAGAGAAATGTTCCCCTGACTCTTTGTCATCAATGGACTCTTGACACGTAGGAGCTCGAACTTCGATAAATTCTCAGCTCTCTATCTATCTATCTATCTATCTCTGAGATTGTTTGAGTTTTTCAAAACTCTATAGACATGCAAAAAAGAAATATCATACACAAGAGTGGTTAGCATGAAGTTAATTTTGGTCAATTGACCTATACAGTGTTGACACGCAGGCGAGAGGTGATCTCTTCCTCTGCGTGTCAGCACTGTATTGGTCAATTGACAAACTTACCATGAAGTTAACTTCATGATAACCGGATCCATCATACACACTTGGATGAAGACAGAATTTTTGCATGTTAAAATAACTATTAAGGTGAAGCAGGGTCAGGAACAATGAATCGAATAATGTTAGGAGGGTTAAATGTTACGACACTAAATATATTAATGATATTTATATGAATAATGCTAGTGGTCTTAAATGATGTCGTATTGAATAAGACAAAATATATTTCTTAACATAGTCATAAGAGACTTACACAATCAATGTATTGTTGCCACATCATTTGAGATCCTTAGCATTACCGTTATGGCCTTATCTTATAGCATAGTTAATCACATGAGATTTACTCAACTAATGTTATGGCGATATATCATTTGAAACTAAAAAATTGAGATCACATTTTTAAAAATAGAATTTGATATTTGGTGATACTAGAGGTTTCAAATTTTTGGTCTCAAATGAAACATTGGTCGAATAGATTTCATGTCATAAATTATCATTAAAATATTTAATGTTATGCCATTTGAGACCAAACTTAAAATTATTTTAAATTTAAAGGTAAAATTATTTTTAATAATTCTAATTTTTTGTAGGAATGATGTTAATAGCATCAATTTTTTATTAACATATTTGATCATTACTAATAAAATTATTAAAATAAAACGATTAGTGAATTGGATGAAATAGAAGGAGTGTATAATAGAGAAGATTGGACTCAATTTCTTATTATTGTTCATTTCATCAATTAGGTGATTAGTTTTTGAAGAAGAACAGAAAGAGGAAAACTGGAATACATGTACAGACAGAGGGATACGTGAAAGAGATTGATTGAATTGAGGTACTTTCTTTTTTAAATTAGGATTTTTTTTATTTGTTAAATAAAAAGTTACACTAAAAATGGTCACGTGACATAATGTTGTTGTTGGGAGACAGCAGACATATATATCAGTTTACTCTCATGCACATCAGAAAAAGATGCATATTTTCAAGAGTAAAATTAAGTGATAATTTTAGAATATCGATCTTTCTCATATAAATATCAATAGTAAACAGGTCACACACTCATATAAATTAAAATTAACTTGTGAAAAATATAAATTCCCAACTTTTATTTGGTACATATATAAGAAGCTTAAGAAAAAACTGATAAATTGTGGTTTTAAAATACGAGTGCGGCTGTTTTACTTAAAATACTACCAATTAAGCCAGCTATATAAAGTAGTATTTTAAATAACTGTGTCGTCAAACATCTTATTTTTTTAAATGAAGTAAACTGGTGCCTCAGCCTAGCACAGCACAGCACGCATGTGTTAAGGTAAGCCTCTAATTCTATGCTGCAAAAGCAAGAGACAGGCGAGCAGAGTTAGACCCTGCAGCAACTGGTGGCTTATTACAATTCTGACCCCTACTATTCACATGCCTTGAACTCGACATTAATGGCAAAATTGCCGCTCGTGGCCCCTGTCCCGCCGCCGCCACACATTTCACCGGCTGCGGCCCTACGCTCACTGCCTTCTCGTGTCGACAGCTCATCAGCAGCAGCCCCCCTCCATTCCCTTTCTTCCTACTCCCTTCACGGCCGCCGCCACTACTATTAACCCATGCTTGCCGCCGTGTGACCGCCACGTCTATTTCGGAAGCAGATGCAGAGAAGTTAGTCACAGTTTGCCGGTCAAATCCCTCCGCCGTCGTCACGCTCCAGTCAATGCTAGCTTCGCTCGGCTCATAACCTTCGGTCGGCGCAATTGATGGAGTCTTTGGCTCATCCATGCTACGGCGACAAGAGTAGATACTATTACCGGCTGCTAATCTTCGATTTGAATGGAAATTTTGAGCTTCCTCGGGCGAATCCAGCCGGAAATACATTGGATAAGAAGTTGTCTGCGTTGAAAAGCTCTCAATTTCAAATAAATCCGAGCTCGCATCGCTTGCCATGTCGTCGTCCGTGGCAGCAACGCGCGACATCGGACTTCCGGGGTATCCGAAACCCCTACCGCCGGTCTTCATCGGCACCGACTTATCTTCCCATGGCTGGAAAACCTCCAAGGATTCTCGAGGCGGATCATCAAATGGATTAGCGGACAATTGTGGTACTGGCAGATTGTTCAAAATTGGAAAAGAGAAACCGCCTGAACCATGACTGAGCCTCCGTACGGAACCGGAAAGGCGCTCTTGCCGGTGGTGGTTGAACCCGTTTGACGGAAAATGATTCTCGTGGGATGATGATGAGCTCAATTGTTGATGATTATTGGGAATTAATTCTGTCTGTACCCTTTGCACTAAGTCATGATTTTCATTAATTTCGCTTTTGGTGTACAAATTTGTTGGTGGTGGTGGTGGTGCTTGTATTTTCTTCTTAACTTGGACAGATTTTTTTCCGGAGCAAGGACATTTTCGGCCAAAAAACCATTTAGCACTATTGGATCCTCCTCCTTTTCTCTTTTCCATGTGAAGAACATTAATATTATGGGGAAATGCGCCGGGAGGGTTGGATAACAGACCAGTCTGACTGTTCCAGCTGGCTTCGGAGGAAGCAGTGGGAGTAGCATGGAAAGACGGTGGCCTGTAGTTTCTGTTATAGTTTCTTGTATGATCATGAGTAGCAGTAGCAGTGGAAGAAGAAGAAGAGAGTAGTAGTGTTGGAATAATTGGTGGGGAGAATGATGGTGAGGGTGATATTTCATCTTCGGGGCTGCGGGTTTCGTCAAAGTATTTTTGGGCATCGAAAATGCTGATTTCGGGATCGTCGGCTGATGATTTGATCGGTTGATCCTTTTTTTTATTATTAGGAGGAGTATTGAGATGATAAGTAACAGAGGTAGAGAAAGAAGAAGCATATGCATGGTCGTCGACGTCTTTTTTAATTAATGGGATGATTATGTTGTTGGTATTTTGTATGAAGGCTGATGATGATTTGTAATTATGAAGTTGGGAATTACTAGTAGTTTCCATTTCCATCAAGAAAATGGGAGCTGCTGAATCAAAGCTGCTTTTCATTTGTAGGTAGGTAGGCGGTAGGTAGCTTATAGTATGTATATGATCAGTAATACTCCTATATATATATATATATATATATATATATATATGAAAAAGTACTAGCTACTACTGGAGACTGTAGATTAATGAACTGCACTGTTCGAAAAAGAAAGACGTAGATGTGGAAAACCAAAAAGGAAGATATCATACAATGGGTCCCAAGTAAGATACTCTACTTCGATATAGGTAGTGTCAGTGAGTCCAACCTTTAAATTTAATTCTTACTGTAATTCCTTTTACAATCTTGAGATTGCAAATTAATTATTCGTAACATAAATTTAAAAAATAATGTTAGGAATACAAATTTTAAATAAAAGATGTGCATAAACAATATAAAAATAAAAAAATATAATAAAAAACGAAAATTATCATCACATATTTTATACATTTTTATCGATAAATAAAATATGGGTCATACTAACTTTTTATGTATTGTTTGTGCATATAATATTATTCAAATTTAATAATCTATAAAATCAGAAAGGTTTTCTTTAGCTCGCTACATGAATATGGTAATGGCATTTGATGCAGCCAGCTTTCTATTTATTCAAATATTCTATTTATTTTATCATTCTTTTAAAGTAATAAAGCAAGGGCAGTATTCAATTGATATGAGTAATTGGGAGTGATTCCAAATAGTACCGGTGGGGTTATAAATCTTTTTTGAACATAAAATAAACAGTCATTTTGTATGTTTACAGGATATCAAGAGCGTTAGAGGATAGGAGTAATATATAGGATCATTGTATCACTGTATCATCATCATCTGTATATTATTGAAGATGATCATGTCTTCGATAAAAATATTTATTTTTTTTATAATATATATCTCAATTGTCTATCCGCGAATCGAACGGTAAGAATAAATAATGAGTATCTTGGTTCTGCAATTTAATGCGAGGGATTCCGTAATATTAAACTACAGATCGAATGATGTTCAAAATATCCCTCGTCAATCAACATTTATTTTTTTGTAAATTTTTGTAAGAAATTGATATTTTCACATGACTTTTTAATATTTTCACATGAAAAGTATCGCTATAGGATCCATAGCGACGATATTTATATAAAAATATCAGTTTCCAATTTTTATACTCTAATATTTCATTTTCAAATAACAATTAATGGTTTTGATATATGTGAGGATTTGAGGTTTTTGTCATGGAAATGACAATTAATGGTTAACATGTACTGTTTTGTGTAATTACGTCATATTGTTCTTCTTTTTCCTCGCACAATTCGCAATGTTAATTTGTTTTATTATTTGAATAAACTCGCATACTAAAATGATATATTTGTGTTTACAACAAAAAACTTTGTTCTTGCTGGTGACTTTGCATGATGAGAATGTGGAATTGTGGGATTTGAATTTTGGCATCCGTAATTTAATACTATGAAGCCCATAAAACTTAAAAAACAAATAGAATTTGACATCTAACTCATGATAATTTGATTCCAGTGGCCATGAAAATTTCTTCCGGAATGCAGATTCAATGAATTAAAAGGGGTTAAAGTCCCAAGTCACAGAATGACACCTTGAAATGAAGTTTAAAGCATATGAACTATCTTATAGTTTGAAAAGAATATAACATTCCCACAAATTTCAGCTCATTGATTTTATCATTAGATGTGGGAGATGAGACTCAAGCTCCATCTCCATCTAGGGAAAACTTCCACATCGATAATAGAGAAGCGTTTTGAGGGAGAGAAACACGAGAAAAAATGAGATGAGATCCAGATCGCTATTACCACAAAATGATATGAGACCCAAAAGTATTAAACTACGGATTGACAACAGCCGATCCGCAATTTAATACTGCAAAATATGTTGAAATGTATATCTATTATCTATTTAATCATCCTTATTTATCTGTTCGATGCCCAAATCAAGATCAATGTCCATTCTCTAAACCCTACCCTTGTCTCCGATGAACCCTGTCCATATTTGTCTCCATCATTTCATGTGGACTCTCTTTCTTCAATTCATTCTATATAATTTGGAGTTGGGTGGCTATGTGGAATCGAGTATATCCACAACTCGAGTTAAGCAAGGAAAGTGGCCCATTGCCCATTTTTGACAATTAGTCCTTAATATATGGCTATATATTATTATTCAATAATGTACGGGCTAGCAATTTGCAATAAGGTCGATGGATGCATGTCAAGGGTTAATTTGAGTTCTAGAGGCACCATTCCATTCAGTTAAATTAGTTGTAGGGCATAATGTCCAGGGTCTGTCTTCTGTGGCTGACTTTCAGGCTGCTGTCAACCTCCTGCCACGATTGATACACATTCCTTGTAAGATACAGGGTGCAGTTTAGTACGTTTAGCCAATGTTGTGTGGAATATCAAAAAATAAAAATAAAAACAAAAACATAAATGAAAGTACCAATAATGGAAATTAACATGCAGTGTCCCTGTGGCTACTAGGCTCTAGAATCCAATCAATGACCCAAGAGTTTGATATCGGACTTCCAATCACGTCTCTCATATCATATCCAACGGGCTGGACTATTTTGTCTAGAATGGATAAATAATAGAATACTTAATTATCACTACGTATGCATGTTCAGAGAATGAATGATTTGTTTTAACACCCCACGTTCGAGGGGTATCATTTCACAAAAATAAATGTTATAAGCAACGTCGACATTCTCTCAATTACAATAAAATAAAGAAAAAAATAATACTATTTCACAATAAAGAAGAAATAACAAAAACTCACACAATGCTGGTGAAAAATCGGACCTATCAGATTATATCATTCCATGCATGTATAAATACAAAACCATCGTATAAAAACATTTGATATAAACTACTCTTTGAGTCTTGAGTTTGGCTAAATATCAAACCAATATTGCTAAGAAAAAGAGTAAATATAGAGAATCAATTGATTTTTTTGCTTTCCATTTCTATTTCACCTTATCTCCCCAGGGACCGACACGATTATCATAATGCAATAATAAAAATTATAAAGGGCAAGATAGACCACAAAACTATAATGAGTTCATGAAAAACGTAACAAGTCTTCAAAAGACATATCCTTCATGGAACTATTTGATAAGAAACAAGAGCATACAAAACGTGTAGTTAAAAACATGCACCTTTCCGAGATCACAAGTTTTTAGCCACAAATTTACAGGTTAAAACTCAAGTCTATTGGTCAGCTCCATGTTTCATGACAACTGGTTGTGTCATCGTAGTATGGAAATTTAACCCCATCAAGAACGAATCTTAATTCTGTATCAATTTAAATAACAATCCCAAAATCTAGAGGATGGAGACTCAAAATCTCACCTCTTCACCACTTTCATTCTGGCCGCCATTTGTATATTGGTTTGGAGGTTGGACTGACAATCTCATCTACACGAAGTTTGCGTTTCCTACCCTTTTTCTAAACCATCGAAATGTATTTTGTTTCTAATTTACAATATAAGCAAGGTTGAAAAAAAGGGTATCTCAACTGTTAATACCTGCAGCTCTTTTTGCAAGGCCATATCCATGTATAGTTTCTCCAGGTCTTTCACTCTGCTTTTTCTGGCTTCCAGCTCTTTGTAAGAAGCGGTTGTTTTCCTGCAGATCCAAGGCATAGATTACCAGATGAACAAGGATGCTGATTCCAATTCCCACACTTGGGGCCAAGCTTATGGAATGCAAAAATCATTACGAAGGGGATGGCTAGAATAGTACTCTAGGGCGCAACAATAGTTAGACAAAGTTTACAACTAAAAACAAGATTTTTGCATAGGATGGAACAAATGCTATGAATAAGCTAGACGTAAAAAGAATGAAATTTAGTATTATTTATTTATTTTTGAAAAAAAAAACATGTATACAAAAAAGAAAATAGACAATGAGATAAGACAAATGCTTTTCTTTCATTTTCCGCTTTTAAAGTAACATATACTGCACTCATGTTTAACTTCAAATACCTCTGGATTAAACTCTGTTAGACAAACATGGAATTAGAGCCTTCAATATGCCCAAAATACCATCGATGCTACATCTACATGAACCATCCCAAACAAAGAGGATCAACCTGTAGGCTGTAGACATGTACATCAATGCCCTAGAGCTTAAAGCTGTTTCAATGTAAGGTTTCGATTAAGCAATTCACGTCATCTCGGAAATTTCTTCCAACATTATGCAACTGTTAAACCAAGGAATATTATCAGTATCTACACGCAGAAATAACATCAACCCATCTATGGGACCAATATATCAATCGGAGTCAAAAACTTCACAATGAAATTTATATGACCACTCTCATCTCCACCATTATTCCAAAAAATGAATTTAAAGTTATTTGCTGCATTTTGAAATGTGCATTAAGAACAAGGCAAATATAAGGAAATAATAATAAGCAGTTTAACATCTGCACGTGAAGAAAATATAACACAAATTGGTTAACATTCTGAAACAGATCGAAGACAAACTACTTTACCTTTTTATACAATCAGGCAAGTTCTCAGAAGCAGGCACTTTCATTACTCTTGAAGTCTGTAAGTAAATCTCTTCCATATCGGCCCTGGAAAGTAACCAAAACAAAAGGCAGATAACGGAATGTGTAAAAAAGGGAAGGACCAGTCAAATAAATTGTACAACATGTAGTGCCTGTTTGGTGCAGCTAATTTGTACCATATTAGAGCTTATGGATTGAAATATGCTGTTTGCGTACTGTTTGGTAGAGCTTAGTAAACTATAATCATTCTAGCAAAAACATGCATAATCCACAAGTTGATCTTAATCGTGAACAGCATCAGCATATTATAAACTGCAGTCATTTAATTAATTTTTAAACTTCCAATAATACCTCCAAACAAATTTGTTAGAATCTCCCAAATGATAATTCTAGTAGGTAAGAGTTAAGACTCAAACTCTCAGTTGAACTGAAAACTTTTCCTCAGCACAACAAATGCTAGATATTGCTCTTTCTTATTTTTCGAGAATAGTAGATCATGAGGATACTTGGTATAAGTTTCATATGCATAGATAATGCTAAGTACATAAAAGGATAAAGATTGATGCATGCATATATTGAAATATCACCAATGACTCTTCTCTCTAGAACTCTCTATTGACATTTTTTCTCCACCTAGAAATATATCTCTGTAAACTTTTCTACAGTTTTCTCTCTACAATACTTATTCACAATCCCAAAAGTACTGCTAGGAACTTCACCAAAGCTGGGAGCAATCGACTTACATGAAATATAAGAAGACATAAGTAGCCCCTCAAATTAGGATCATCTTCGTTTTAAAGTAACCCCTCATATTTCATATCATAGACTCCAGAATCTAGACACAACATAAAAGCATAGTCAAGATACCTATATTATTTATCTTGACCCTTGAATGCTGAAAGTTTTTAGACAACATCATACGCCAGAGCAACAAAGGTCGGTAGAACAAGCTAAATGTATGCGTCTGAAATATAAACACGCTATGCTTACATAAGCATGAAGAATCTCATACCTTTCTTCAGCATAGTATATGTGTCTACTTGATGGCTGAATATCAAGAGGGTGCAAGAACAAAAATTAAATATAACTATTACATTTAAACCCGAGCTTTATTAAAACGGGTCTTCTAGCGATTCTTGCTAATTGGCTCCAAATCTTCAAAATAATTCTAACTATTCCTATTACAAGATTATTTACAACAAATAAAAACTTTGATCAGCAGTCAAAGGGAAGTACATAGGAGGGAGATAAAATTTACATCAAAAAAATTAGAGAAGACGAGATACGCAGACCCCATTTATAAAACTCATTCATTCAAGCATCCTCATAAAATAAATCCAATCACACATTGGTTAATATTCCATAATCAATCTCATTTATTATCATGTGTTACCATATGCATCAATAAATAAAACATTCCATATATGCATCGATATCATTTAATGGGCAGTTTAATGTTGCATGAAATCTAGTTTTGAAACAAAATAAACTCAACTTTTCAATTTTCTGCATCAGAGAATACAGTTTGTCACAACAATGAACCTAGAAAAACTATTAAATCCATTATAAAATTGAGCTTAATGTTTTAAAACTTAACCTTCTTCTCAGTCTGAACTTTCTGCATGACATATCCTATATCTTGGGTCTTCATCAACATTAGTTCTTCTTGACTGTTCTTATTTGCCTCACTCCAGACTTAATCAAATGACGAGGAAAAAGAAAAAGTGATCGAGTATTTATTATAAGTTATAGATTACTCCAGCGTATGGACTCCATTGATAGTTTTAGTGTTGATCATCTTGAAGTAAAATTCATCTGGGTTCCTAAATGCTGCCTTTTCTTTGAGTTTCTGCAAGGCATACAAGTGAGTTGAACTTAAGCATGTATTAAATTCATATAGAGATGGAAAAAACAGCCATAAAGAAATACAAGCAGCGGCTACATACAATGACAGAAAAATAAAGTACAAGTGTAAACTTACCCGTAAAGCATCCTCCTTTTTGTGGTAGGCCTTTGCACGCACAACATAGTCCTTGTGTTTTTCGAGAAGCCCAAATTTTTTCCTCATACTCCTGTATAAAATTACAAGACATCATGTGAATGGGAACTAAACAGAGATGAACCGATAGATGAATCAAGATACCGCAGGTCCGCAGCTGAAAAAAGGGAGCCACATAAAGGGGCTTGAGACCTGAGAGCAAGCAGGGTATTCAAAAGGGAAGGGAAGGGACGGGCTCGTTTGAAATAGGCCGCGAATAGAAAGAAAAGAACTAGGGCTAGGTATTAATAAATTAAAAAAATAATATAAAACTTTTTTGTTTGGGAGTTTAGGAGGCAAAGAAAATGGAGCAACTTTAAAATTAGATTAAGCGGTGCGGATATTAAACGTATCCCTTAATTAACAAGTTCGTTATATGTTGTTCGTTATTAAAAGTTAAGATGATAGTTTTATATATAACGACGGATCGAATCGTCGTCCGATCTGCCGCTAAAGAGGTATACAATATATGTTATATAAGGGATAAGTTTAAGATTCGGACCGTTAGATTACGTTTTATCTTTTTATTAAAAAATTACTTACTATATCATTTTCTGGTTAAATTATTAATTTTAAAGAAATTTTGTAATGTAAAAAAAAAAGTTCAAATGTTTATTTCTTTTTTTATGTACTAGACAAAAAAACTGAAATTCTCAAAAATTGGTTCATAAATAAATATGACCTCTAAATCAACTAAGTTGAAATTACATGTCCTCCAAATTGCCCTAAAAAACTTGGAATGTAAATATCAACGTAATAGCCTGAGTTGATTAAGACGCGGGGTCTGTTTAATAAAACTGAATTAAATAATTTTGAATATTTAAGTAATTCGAATGAGATAAATAAAATTGAATACTGAATGAAAAAAATTATTTAATAATTGATATATTTGAAACATCTAAATAATAATAGTTTTACTATTTTACCCTTTTAAATTATGCTGAACAAATATATAATTTTGACTAGACGTACTAAATAAATACAATATTGATTCATTGTACAACAGATAAAAATAAATAATTCAAACAAAATATTGAATAATTCAAACAATTTTAACCCAAATTTCATAGAAATAGGAAATGTAATGAGTTAAACAAATGTGTCAACATAATAATAAAAGTACTAAAATTACATTAATTTCAATGAGACGTTTTATAATTGATTGATATATTGTACGCCTTGAGAGTCCCATTGGACTTAATCTTGCTCTCGTTCGCGATGTTCATCATCTCCATCAATTGTGGTACCATTAAGTCAGTGGCGGATCTAGCAAGGGGCAGTATAGGCAGCTACCCCTGTTGAAATATTTTTATTTGTATAGAGGTAGGGTAAATATATAAATTAATAAATTTAAGGGGGCAGATTAATAAAAAAGTTAAATTTAGATGGACAAAAAAATCATAAACTAATTCTAAATACGAGTAAAACTTATTTGAAACTTATAAAAAGATACCAAAACTAGTTTATACTTTGAAATTAATTCATGATTTTGTTTGAATATAAAAAGAAAATTTGGTTCGAGACTTTGAACATTTGGAGAATCATTATTGAACTATGACAAGTAACCGAAATAAATTTCTAAATTGTATCTTAATATTTTTTATTTGAAATTCTTTTTTTATTTTGAATTATGAATATTTATTATAATTACTTAATATTATGATTAGTTCAAAAAAAAATTAATTAAAATCCGCCGTGCTGGGCAAAATTTCTGGATCCAGCCCTGCATTGAGTTATCCAAAAACTAGAAATTATCAATGTGAAGACAACATCCATGATTTACAACAACAATTTAAAACATAATAGCAAGCTTACATTAGGTGAACTGATGCAAATCTTCCAACAAGAGGCTGGTAAAATTAACAGGTCCATATTCTAGTACCAATAATGAGAATCATAAAAAGTTCCTCAAGCGTTAAAAGACCATACCAGATGCTATCAAACCACAGAATCCACTAGGAACTAACTACATGTCTCAAACTTTATGCATCATCAGAAAAAGAGTAGAGCATGTTCTCCCTGTTTAGCTAATTACATCATCAACATTTGGCCCAAGTGACAACATGCTTACATGAATTGCAATAATCTATATTACATGTTCTTAAACATGACTCAGAAAATTCAATACAATTAGCTAATACGTGCCCCAAGTGAGCTACAATAGTAACAAATTCACAATAAATCGACCAACCCGATGGGGCGGTCATTTAAATTTATAACATCTCGATTGAATCCATCTTCAGGGTGCTTAATAGAACCAGAAGTGAAATCCACCAACTGTATAGATACCAAAAAGAGTTACCATATACCTTTATTGTATCCATAGCAATTTCAAAGATGAGGGTTACCTGTTAAAAATTGTGGAAGGAGATGGAGATGAAGACGAAATTGTGAAAGGAGATGGAGACGGAGACGGAGACGAAGTGAAGCTGCGATGGACATGGACGTAAGCGAAGAAGAGAGAGCCGCGATGGAGAGCCAAACGACCAAAGCTGCAGAGAAATAGGTATATTGCTCAGACCTATTCAGCCGATTCAGTCAATTTTTTTTTAAAAAAATAGCTCACATTTTAAAAGAATAGCTCAGATCATTTCAGCCCGATTCAGATTTTAAAATTTGTAAACAAACAGCTTATTGGCTCAGATCTTCACCATTCAGTCCTAAACAAACATCATCCAATAAAACTGCTAGCATCCAATATCTTCTAATGCAATAAAACTATCTATTTGAATGAAAGAACTTAAGAAAAGAATATTAAATGGTGAAGAAAAAATCCATCATTATAGAGTTAATTTAAATATTAAACAGGAAATTAAATTCAACCTAAAGAAAAATCATTACAACAATTATCAAATTAATTATACAGTACATGGTTAATTCGGTGCCCTTCACATAGCTGATATAGTCCTTGCCAATCTTTTGAGCGATAGAACAATTGAACACGGAACAGTACCATATGGCCAACCAACCGTGTCAAATTGCTGTTGTAAAAGCACCTGCTTCAATTCCTCTGAAAATATGCAAGAACTTGGTTACAATTAAAAATGTGCACTTTCTTACAATTACAAGAGTACTAATGGCCATAACGTATAACAAGAGAGTATATTATCTATACAAGCGCGGGCCTAAAATTGCTACTACATTACCAATTTTAAAACCCATTTAGCTATGTTTGTTACGGGATGCCCCAATTTCGAATACATTTAGCTATGTTTGTTACGGGATGCCCCAATTTCGAATACACGGGATGCCCCAATTTCAAATGCACAAGGAGATCATTTCATGGGCTCTCCGAACGGGGTATCACTATTATACAAGTCACAATCCCACTGATTAACAAAACCATGCTTCTTGTTATTTTCTGGTCCAGCCAGGGAAGGTGCAGACCCATCTGTACATCCATCAATAACCTTTTGCTTCTTTCAAGGGCGTGATTGCAACTGCTTATCCTCAGCAACAGGTAGGGACTCGGAGGCAATCAGAGAACCACCCAGCTTTTGTTGTTCTTCAATGATCTTCTGCAAGTACTTTGCCTGAGCTTCTATTCTCATTTGTAACTGTCTTTGTACCTAAATTATCAAGCAATACCAATACATCCATAACTGAACCTCGTTTATTGATAGCTTTAAGATGAAAATTTAAATTATATACAATAGCTAAGACCTCATAATTTGCTATTGTAGAGATACACCAAGAAATCCAATATAACCACCCAAAAAGAAGTTCAGGTGACTACAACGTTTCTTTTCAGCAATCAAGGCTAACTGCAGGAATCATACATACCTCAAGTTGTTCATGAAGTCGCTTCTGAACCTCCATCTGCATCCTCAGGGCCTCATCAATTTGCAGTCCCCTGGATGATTCTATAAAAGGTCAGAAATGGGAATAGCTTTTAGATTGTCATATACTAGCTAAAGCCTAAAAGCATACATGTTATCAGATGACAGTACAACAGACACAGAAAGAGAAGAGAGAGAAAGGTCAAATGACTCTGGAATAGAGCAGAGATACCCACGGAGGAGAATCCATGCTGTCGACGCTGTCTCCAGAACCTTTTTTATCTTCTTTATATCCTAAATATCAGCAAAAGTTTTACCGCCTTAAGATTTAGATGCTAAAAATGAAATATTAATTATGAAAAAAAAAAGACGCAACCTTTACCATCAGCTGGAGATTCAGGCAAATACTTTGCAAGGCGATATTTCTACATTAAGAAATGATGAAAACACATTCAGTTTCAATGTTTGTGCACATAATAGATCAAGCGAGAAGAATGAAAGGAAGAATGGAAAGAATAACAACATAAAATAATAAGAACCTGTAGGTGGCTTTTCACATGATAAATGGTAAGTCCTGGCACACCCATTACTCTCAAAACACCTTTCGGTGTTGCTCCTGAAACAAGAACAGAAAGAATAATAAGAACATAATAAAATATCATCCCAAAAGTATCAGCACAACCAAGACATACACTAGTTTTAAAAAAAAATCCATATATTTGTAGACTATATAAAAATCTTCAGGCAATAAATCTTGGAAGATAGTACAAGTTCTATTATATAAAGGCTCGTTGTTTACTGATATCAATCACGTTGTGAAATCATAAAAAAGATGCACACAAAAAAGTGACAAACTACCAACACTTCTAAATATGTATAGAAATCAATTCAAGTTTAGATCCTATATATCTAACAAGTTATAAGATGGATTTAAATATTTTAGACCATGAAATATAAAATAATAATAATACAAAGAAAACACTATGTTAAACTCCTTTCCCCACAAAATTAATTTTGAAATATTGATTTCTGAGTAGTTAATTTGTTCCCCAGGAAGAAGGGGTAGTGGACTGTGATATTAACTCACTGAAGAATGGCAGCATAAAGTTCAGGGCTCAAATAACATTTCTTTTTCGGATCAGATGAGCTGGTTGACTTAAATCATAGAAACCAAGAGGATTTACTAGTTCACTTCCCACAGAATACCCCACCACAGAAAACAACACAATCCACCAAAAAATGATGCCAACTCCGAGATTCACCCAGTCCACTTTTTGCCAATAATATACCTTGACAAAGCTAACACCTGATCACAATGAAATTTATTCCTCTTCCACATTATTTTGAGTCAACATAGCGCCCCACAGCCCATGCTGCTGTCCAAAAAAGGCTGCCACAATTTTAAGGATTCCCACATACCAAAATGCTAGGCCAAGGAAACTCAATATCTGGACCTGAATCCCCTCCATTACACTTTCCACACAATTTTTGCCAATTTTTAGAGACAAAAAAATAGAATTATTGACAACACATCAGTTCTAATACTTGTGTTGCTAGTGTCATCACTAGTGTTGTCGCTAAAAGCATTGTTTTTGCCACTAAATGTGAAATGGGGTAAATTGTATGGAAAAATCAAGGGGTTCGTCATCCTCAAAATCTGTCCTTCACACCAAAAAAGAATATAACAATTTCACAAAGAAACCTCTCTCTACTAATCCTTTCAACTGACCAATTCTACTCCACTCATCCCCCTCCAAAACAGCCAACAAAGAATCCACCTCTTCAAGTTCCAAACATGAAAATACCTCCTAAAAGTCGCTTACCCGCCTGCCACAAGGGTCAGTCGTTGGAAATAACACGTAATCTCCACCCATGCCGCTTAATCTACCACAACAGCAAATAGATTTGGGAACTTATCTCTGAACAAACTATCTACAATCCATGGGTAAAGCCATAACCAAATTCTATCCTCTCCCCAAACAAGTAAAAAATGATATTTTTTTAGTCTTAAGAAAACAAGCCTCTTATCTTTTTCAGTAAAACAGTAATATGGGAACTTCAGTGATGGTAGAGGAGAAAATCTAATCCCTCTTTAAATCGACGTCACTAGAGTTTGTTGTATTGCAAATAAGTAAAATTTTATTCAAAAGAACATTGAATAGAAAATTATAATGAAGTCCCACTATTATTAGGTTTCATCCCGCTAAAATAAATTAAAATAACATTTTCTTGCGTTTGTGTTCTCTCTCGTCACATTTACATAACCCAGTCTCTATGGTGGAAGCTGCACATAGATGAATAAACAGATGGTCCTAATTAAGTATGTTAATTGAGGTTATGCATATGAATAAATAACAAGTACATAGGAAGATAGATCCACCTAAAGCTCAAAAGTGCAACATGCTAAATGGGACATGATTCCTCAGTGCTTTTGGTGGGTGTTGTGGAGGGGAAAAAATTGAAGATACTTTGAGGCTAGGGAGCGTTCTACTGTGAATATCAACTTCTCACTTTTTAGCTTGATTTTGTTTTGATAGGATGAGGTGCACCCCACAACATCTATTGCTTTTGTAGATTTTTTTTGGAGATAATCCCAGGAACATGACATAGTTTGTGTCTTGGTGGCGCATAATTTTTCCTATTTTTTTATAGATCCAGTTGTAAATGAGTCCCTTGGTACCTTTTCTGAATATTTTTATCCATAAAAAAAAAAAACAGGCTTGAGGAAACCTCTGATCGTTCACCTCTAATGTGACATGTTCCCTCCCAGTTATATGATCAACAGGATGTATTATTGAGAGTGATTACAGAAGAACCTTTTCATAGAGGACAGTGATAGGTCAAAAGCACAATAACTAAAGTTTACATGTCTATTTAAGTATGATTTGCTTGCAGTTTCGTTTCTTTTAGATTATTATCCACATTATGACAAGTTGACAAAAGTAAAACCCAAAAGAACAAGAATAAAGTTCTAGAATATATAGAAGATACACACTATCTGGTCCACCAAGTTGAGCAATGGCGTCAACAAAACTATCATGAAGATCTGATGTCCAACGCAACCGCTGCTTCCCATTTCCCCCAGTAGAAGCAGAATTCCCAACAGCAGGTCCACCAGCAGACGTAACAGTTGTAAGTTGTTCATCACCCTGTACTTTGCATGGTGCCAAGCCCATGGTTGAAAATTTCTTGGGATTGTACATGTTCAAAGCAGAGTGAAGCTCTACAGAAGAAAACAGTAGAATTAAGATTGAGAAACATTATTTTTCAATTAACTAGATAGCGCAACAATCCTCATCATAAGGCAAACATCCACTTAATAATCTTATCTAAAATAAAAGGAAGCTACATGCATGGGAACCACAGACTAATAGCTACACTTCAGTCCAAAATATAACAGAGAATGCCAGACTCTTATAAAAAACTAAATCTATCTAATTCAATAAAAACTAATTGGAATTTTCGATGAAACGAGATAAACTACAACAGTAACCACATTAAGTGCAATTACTAGCAAACAGAGTGTGATCAACTAAGTGGAAAAACGCACAATTAAAAAACCTGAAATTTGCTGATGACTTCAAAAACAGTGATATAACTTGTGAACTAATAATCGGAAAATATCTGCAACAACAAAAAAATATAAACGATTTCATTATAGCCGCAGAAACCCATTTATGGCAAATAGAATTTACATAGATACAAATTAACATTGGCATTTAGCATTATCCCTCACCCTCAGCAACTGCCAAAACCTAAAAAATAAAAGTTCTATTTTTACAATTAAACTCTGGTTCCCTCTATCTCTCCCCCTTCTCTCTGTGATTGTGTGCAACTCGTAAGCCACCAAATTTAAGATAATTCAGAATCTACGATCAGAGAAAGACAACCGAATTCTAAAATTTTGAACCTCAAACAAACACATCTGAATTCAAATTCAAGCAAGTTAAAAGTGAAAGCAAAAGTAAACATACGGAATCAAATATCCAGGTACATATTCGTTCAGGAAAACGAAATTAACTTTAAAGTATACAATCAAAAAAATTAATAAATACAAAATACTAGTTTCAGCTCCTAATAGTACTGAGAAATTTAAAATCCTTACAATTCAGTCCTCTTTGTTGGAAGTGAATGGCCTCACTTGAGAGTTCATCATTCAATCAACGTATCACATGCAATCATTTCAGATTGCGAGAGAGAATAAGAGACAGATGGATTAAATCAGATATGACTGAATCATTGAAATTTACGTTCAGCGTGGAAACATAAAAAGGAAAGTTTCCGCCAGATAGAGAAAGTGCTACAAATGGCAAAAGTATGGAGTGGAAAATGGTTGGGTGCTGTAAATTAAAGAGGTAATCATCAAAATATGTAGTACTTTTCTCAACTGGGGATTTTATTAGGGTTTATAATTGGATGGCATTGGCATTAATTTCAGATATATGATAGAGGGGTGGGTTTTGCATTGGAGATGGTGTAAAATGGACGGCGAGATTAATACGGTCATTTTGGCTTGGCTCTAGTGATCCTTATGTGGGACCGAACTATAGTTTATATTCTACGGCCGTTTATGCATTTTCTATGCGTACTTTTGTTGTTTTAAGGAGGGGTAATTGTAAATTATACCCGAAATATATACTTTTTTATTATTCTATTCTGATATTTAAAGGTTCTTATCCCGTTATTCAAAATATTTTTAAATAATTATTAATGACCATTTTGATATTTTCAACTAAAGAAGTGGTAGGAATTATAACGTGATCCGGTGAATGGAGTATAAATACAATCTGACCGTATTTTTATATATTTGATCATAAAAAATCAACTTTAAAATAATTTAATTTCATCCTTGTACAAATAAAATATACCCTTCATCTTCAAATACCCAAATTTTTTTTTTTTTATCTTACTCATCATCTTCCCCATTTTCATAATCTTCTTTATCCACTGTGAAACTTAAAAATATTTTTAAAATTCAAAAAATACCCAAATGGATGTTTAATATGACCTTGCAAATCATTATGAAAACTGAAAAAATTACCAATTAAAACTTCTCCTCTCCAACATCCAGGGTCGGCCCTGAGTTTTTCAGGGCCTAAAGCGGAAAAAAAATAAATTGGATCCTTTGTGAATTGTTATTAAGATAGGTATAAAAAAAAATTAAAAATTTTCTCTGAACAAAAGAGCATAAATACAAAAGAATACCAAATATAATAACCGATTATTTCAATATTTTCAAAGCATCATTCAGATATCACATTATCACTAATTCAAAAAAATAATTAGTTCAAAGACATAATATCATCAACAGAGGGGTGGATAATATCATCAACAACTCCTCTTGAATAACACTCACTTATAATGAGCAAATTATAAATAAAGAAGCATAAAATTTTATAGTTCAGGTAATGGAACGTAACTCATCAATTTCAAATAGTTTCACAGAGATCAATCAGGGGACATATCCAAACTATGACAAGAGTTAACTTGTTTGGTTATTCTTCAAATAAGACTATGGTAGATAAAGGTAAAACTCAAAATCTTCACAACAAGAGTTTACCTATTTTCTTTTGTATTATATTGGCTATATTATGACCTCGGTCTTTACCACAAATTTTAATACCAATAAGTAAAATCATACGATAACTCATAGTCTATTAATAGAGATAATCGTAAAGTCTGCACTAGCCAGATTAAGAGAAAAAATGGAATTATACATATTTGCAAAGAAACACAAGAATGAGTAAACACATAATTATGATGGACAAATGCATAAACTAACAAGGATTGAAATTAATTGAGACATATTGAAGTAATTATTTTTTAATTTATGTGAACTGGTTGGTATTTTTTTTAAATGTACATATTAGAATTTTTAGTAGTGTTGGATATAGTTTTATTTATGTAATAATTTTATTTGTCAAAATTTTAAATATTTTAGAGAATGATTCTACATAATCAATTATACTCATCCCATTAGAATAAAACTAGCCATGCACTGATTGTATGATATAAGAAACAGGGGCTCTAAAAAATTTTGGGCCTAAAGCCCGGGCACCTTAGACTTTAGCCCAGGGCCGGTGTTGTCAACATCACCATCTTAAACCCCATTTCCAAAACAATGATGGCTTAATTTTAGGGAGATTGGGTGGAGTTGGAATTTGGTGTTCTGAAGTTCATATGCTTGATTTTGGGACACATTTTTAAAATTTTAACTACTTTTGAAATATCAACAATTAATTCCAAATCGATCGAAACAAATGAAAATTTGACGCCGAATACCAGATTTACTCAATAAAACTCTTCTGCTTCGGCTGTTGGCGCTCACATCGTTAGGGAAATTACCAACAGAGTCGGAGTTCTCTTCGTCACCGCGAAAGGAAAGACACGATGGAGGAATGCGAATCTGACGAACCGTCATGATGAAAATGAAAAAAAAATAGATCAGATTTGTAACTTTTGGTGTTTCATTTGCTATTTTAGTGATGACTTTGAAAGTGAGCGGCAACTTGGAGGAATAGACGTGACATTCAGCCTTAAATATAGTATTAATTGTCCATATAATACTCCATCCGTCCTTTAATATAAGTCATTTTAGAGTTGTACACAAGTATTAAAGAAATGATTGTATAACATTAAATATAATATAATTGTCTATTTTGTATTTGTATTGAAAAAAGAAAGTGTTTTTTATTGAGTAAAAAATAGTGAGAGAATCAAAGTTATAATTAATATTTTGGATAATATTGAAAACTTAGTAAGTAATACTTATTTGAAATTCTCAAACGACTTATATAAAGGGACAAAAACACTTCTTTAAAAAGATTTATATTAAGGGACGAAGGGAGTACTTTTCATCATATATTTATCTCATACTCTCTCTCATTCGTAACATTTTTCAATAAGGGGTAATTTTGAAAATATTGTGGTTAATTATCCTAAATTATATAAAACGTCAAATAATTTAAAAAAATAAAATTATCTAAATAGTCATATATTATGGGACCGATGTGTATTTGATTAAGAAAAATAATATTGACAGAAAGAAAAGTGAGAAAAAATAATTATAGAGATAATAAGATAACTTGGAAGGATAACTCAAGTGATATAGAAAATGGGCAAAGGTCCAAAAATATCCTTGATATTTTATCTGAACTCTTACTTTCACCATGAATTTTTTTCTTCCAAAAGTACACTTAAGGTTACAAATTTAAGATAAACCGTGCCTCTGCCTTTAAAAAAAAATCAGTTAGACAAACAGATGGAATTGACGACTGACACATGGCAAAAATAAAATTTAATAAATATTTCTATTCTTTTCTCTTTTTTTTATCTCATTTCTCTCTCTTTTTTCTCTTTCTCATCTCGTTCCTCTATTTCACACTTTCTGGACAAAAAATCAATTTGTAAACAAATGAATATAACACCAAATTTAATTGAGGACAAAAGATTTGTTCAACTTGGGAACAATATATATATATATATATATATATATATATATATATATATATATATATATATGGAATTCCATCCATGGCAACCGGTTGCCATGGACACTGTTCTAACAACACCTTTTCGAGCCGTTGATTAACTTATTGGAAGGCTGAGATTGAAATATAAATATACCAAGTCGATACAAGTTGTACCAGCTTTTATTTTAATATGAGGACCCCACATAGTCAACATGTTGTCAATTTGTTTAAATAAAACGAAATTTTAATATTAAATAATGTCCGATCAAGACAGGTTTGTACTTGATCGTGCCTTTTTTATTTTTATTTTTAAGCATTTCTCCATTAATAGCCACGACTTCAGACATCAAGTAAACTTAAAAAATATAAAATACTCCCTACCGCTACAACCTCTTACATTTATTAATAATAAAAAAAAACAACCTAAGCAAGCTTATGCAGGTTTGGAATAAAAACAAGAACCAACAACAAGATTAATACATAATAATTTATAAAACAATAAAGATAAAGTAAAACCAAATTTCATATTTGATATAAATTCTTTTTATTCTAGTAAAATAAGATTCAAAGAAATAACCTTATTTTATATCTTATTTTATATAACAATAAAGATACATTTGTTATATAAAGAATTATAAAAATATTTTTATATCCTATTATAAAATAACAAATATTTTTATAATTCTTTATTTGCTATTTTTATAAAAATATTTATATTCTTTATTTGTTATTTTATAATAGTGAGACCCCTTTATTTTTGAATAAAGATTAAATTTTTTCGAAATAATTTTTTTAAATATTATGGTGTGAATTTGATATAATGTTATAGTTGTGGGTAATATTTATAAATTTTGTAAAAGACGCAAGTTGTTATATAATATTCGATTGGTCAGGGAATATTCTTTTTTTGTCGGGGAATATTTATGCGACAAGACAATCATCGGTGGACTCCCACAACGGAATTATTATCTGATCAAAAAACGACAAAAATACTTTTTTATGAAAATAACTATGGAAGTTTTACCGTTAATGTTGAACTACCCTAGTAAAAGATAATGAATACGCTGATTGATCGCATAAGAAGCACTTACCAGTATTGATTATTGATGCTTATGTGAGAAGTCACCAAAGATTGTTCAATCGGTATTCGGGACACTTTTTGTGCTCTGAAAGATTATTCACAAGTTATTATTCACAAGTTACTATTCACTTCGCTTACTATTCACCTAAATTACTATTCATCCTAATATTATTCACTCGGGCATTTGGGGTACTTTTTGTGTGTCGGAGTACTATTCACGAAGTTACTATTCACGTGTTACTATTCATGAGTTACTATTCACGAATTACTATTCATGAGTTATTATTCACGGGTACTATTGATTCACATTCTTATTGATTCAATTATTGTCACAAAGATCATCTCGTATAAAATGTTTTTATTAAATCAATACTTGAGATTATTAAAGTTATTCATATTATAAACGCAATATTTACAATGTCTGTAAGTTCCATCGAGGAGAGGTTCGTCACCTAATTCGCCACCATAGGAAGAAATCCTTATCGGAAAGCCTACTCTTTCCTCGAAACGACTTAGTTGATATATATCATGAGTTATAATATTAATGATGAATGTTGTTCTGAGTTGAATTTGAGATGCAGGACGTGATATTTGAGTCCTAACGACCAAATTAGTAAAAAAAGTCTATAAACACAAAATTTCCCGGGACTCACTATTTGGTCAAAAAGTCAACAGTTGACTTTTTCGGGAAAAGTCAAACTTCAAAATTTCAAAATTTATATTTTTGATAAAAATAGTTTCATTATGTTGGAATTGTTTGTGTTAGTAAAAATCGATATTTATTCCGATGATAATTGATGTCTAGGGGTTATATTAATAAATCGGGTAATTTATCGGATAAATGAGCAATTAATTGCTACTAATTCACATACTTATATAACTATTTGTTCACATATGTGTACTATTGAATCACATTATTCACTATTAGGGGATTTGGTGCAAGATTGATAATACTTGCAAGACTAAGTTAAAAATTGAGGTATGTATTTTATGTCTTATAATTTGAAAATTCGTATTTTTCACATGATTATACTATTGATTCACATGATTATACTATTGATTCACATGATTGAACTATTAATTCACATTATTTACTATTAGAGGAGTTGGTGCAAGATTGATAATACTTGCAGGACTAAATTATAAATGAAAGAAAAGTCGAGGTATTGATCAATTTTCGAGCCCCAAAACGCAATTATCGAAACTATATTTTTCTATAAATAGAAGCTCATTCTTTCTTCATTTCTCACCAATTCACAAAAGCTTTAGAGCGATTATTATAGAGAGAAATTATAGAGAGAAAGAAGAGAAATCTGCCACCTCACTATTCCAAAGATCCAGCTTTTTTCAAGGTAGAGAATATTATTTGTTGTACTTTCGTAGGGAGTATTATTTCTTTTATTATCTATGAAGAGAACTTCATTATTCCATTATTTATTATTCCGCTTGGAATAACTCAGATACGCTGGCTACCCTATACTTGGTGAAATTCTTCATTGTTCCATTCTTTATCATTCTGTTGAAACATCCTCGCTCAAGCGGCTTTTTTTACGGACCGATTTCGCCTTTATTATTCTCGCTGAATATCCTCGTCTCAAGCGTTTCTACGCCGGACTCGTTCCGCCTTTTATTAATCTGTTGGAATATCCTCGTTCATGCGCTTCACGCCTGGACCGATTCCGCCTTTTATTATTCTCGTTAGAATATCCCGTCTGCATGCGTTTTACGCCGGACCGATTCCGTTATTTATTATTCTATCGAATAACCTCCGTCTCATGCGGCTCTATCGCATGCTTGGTGATTTCTTTTGTTATTCCATTCCTTATTATACTCGGTTGGTTAAAGTTTTTGACTCTATACTCCATGAAATTAGTGGAATATCCTCGATATTCAAGGTTTCATCCAAAGATCTTTTCATGAAAATATTCTTCTTCGAGCATTCTTGAATTTTACTCTACAAAGCAAGATCATGTTGACAATTTGACGTTATTAGTTCCTGGATAAAATAATTCTTGAACTTGTTTTATTGAATTCTTATATCATTGTCATCATCCTCACGTATCATATTTTGTTGAAAGTCATCTCGGCCTATAAAGCGTATGATGGACTTGGTATGATTATGACCGAGATTATTCGGTGTAATCATGACCGTAATGTTACAAATGATGTGGTAAAAGTCCTCATTGGCCCGTAGTGCATCGATGGACGCTTGTTGGCACGATCATGACCATTATTGAATACACAAATATTCTCGGCCGTAGTGGCATGGATAATTGTGGTCGTGATACTAAAGAATATCCTCGGCCGTAGCTGCGGGGTGATTCGATGATGTGGATTATTTATTATCGCCGAGTCCCAAATGATAAAAGTGATGAAAACCTTCTAAATCATAAAAGATAGTAGATTTTATTCTTTACTTTGACTCTTTTAATGGATCATTGTTCACCGCAGCTAAACTTGATGGTTGTTATATTGTATCGCTTTAACATCATTGAAGGCTAACGATAATATATTCTCGTTTACCTTAGTCATAATATTTCCCATCTTGGGCTAGTTGAGCTCACCCTTTTACTTTTATTGTTCTCTTAAGGAAATGAGAACGTAGCGAGGACTAGTTCTGGGAATGGACCTGATTTTACTGGATGATAACATTAGTAGTCCTCACTATTCGTGAAATAGTGTAATAATAATTGTAATAAGGACTCTTTTGAGTTTTTATAATCTCTAGTAGACAATATTTGTATTCAAACTCACAGTTTATGTTTTGTCGATTGTATACTACCATACGCTTGTATTATTAAGTTGTATTTGAATTTATGTACTATATAAGTGGCGACCCAAGATGGGTGACGATACCTAATTTTTGGGGCGCCACAAATAGATATAAAATAGGATATACAAATATTTTTATAATTCTTTATATAAAAATAAGAAATATTTGTTATTTTATAATAGGATATAAAATATCATATTTTATAATTCTTTATATAAAATAGCATAAATTTGTTATTCTTTTTTATATCCTATTTTATTTCCTATTATAAAATAATAACATAATACGTTGTTATTTTATTCTTTTTATAAAATAGCATAATACGTTGTTATTTTATTTCCTATTATAATTCTTTATATAAAATATCATAAATTTGTTATTGTTGTTGGTTCTTGTTTTTATTCCAATGGCATAAGTTTATGCCATTGGTTTTTTTTTTAACAAATAGTAAGAGGTTGTGGCGGTCTGTGGAGTATTTTATATTTTTTAAGTTTACGAAATGTCTTTGAAATCATGACTATTAATGGGGAAATGCTTAAAATAAAATAAAAAAGCCAATGGCATAAACCGCGTACTTGATTTCAACATTATTTATTATTAAAAATTCATTTTATTTAAACAAACTGACAACATGTTGACTATGTGGGGTCCTCATATTAAAATTAAATCTGGTATAACTTGTACTGGCTTGATATATTTATGTTTCAATCTCACCTTCCAATAAGTTAATCAACGACTGAAAAGGGTTGTTAGATTGAAGTCCATGGCAACCTATACATGGATGGAATCCCTATATATATATATATATATATATACTATCCGGATCGTTCATATCCCTTTATCTTACTTCACAATGCGCTTTCACCCCCTTTTTAGCGACGGTTTGTATATGACTGAAACCGTCATCTAAAAAATGAACAAATAACATTATTGTCCTATGTAAAACCCCAACTTTTTGAATAAAGATGAATTTTCTATAAATATTATTTTTTGAATATTATGGAGTGAAATTGATATAATGTTATAGTTGTGGGTAATATTTATAAATTTTATATAAGATGATGTTGTAATATTATATTCGATTGGTTCTGAGAATATTCCTTTTAGCAGGAATATTCGTGCAATCCACCGCAATCATTGGTGGACCCATTAATGTAATTATTGCTTTGATTGAGAAAACGACAAAAATATTTTTTATGAAAATAACTAGAAGTTTTACCGCTTGATACCGCTGAACTACTCAAGAGTAAAGTAAAGAATATGTCTGGCGTGGTTGCGTAAAGACACCAAGATTGATTATCGATGCTTACGTGAGAAGTCATTCAGCTTTTGTTCAATTATTGCTATAGTAATTGTTGCAGATAAGATTCACGTTATTTGATTCAATTATTGTTTATATTTATTATATTGTTAAAATCAATAATCGAGACGAAAAAATTATTAATATTATTATTTGTAATATTAATGATATCTAGAAGTTCATAAGGAGAGGTTTGGTCACCTAATCAAGGCTACCAATACGGAGAAATCCTTATTGAAAGCCCTCTTTTCCTGAACGACCCTGGTCGATTAATATTGTGAATCATAATAAAGATGATAAATGTTGTTAAAATTATTAAGGTAATTTTTATGAAGTTTGCTTATTTTATGGATTCCTATTTACCCATTTTTAAAATAATCTGTAAAAATTATTTAAAAGGTGGGGCCCATATGAGAGAATACATGTAGGGCCCATATGTGTTGAAAAATGATTTTGGAAATGGAAGAGTATACGTATGAAACTATATGTATGTATTGAGTATATGGTGGGAGAAAGTGATATGTGAAAAGTGATAGGTGTGTGATGCACAAGTGTGAGTGGAAAATGGTGGAAAAATGATAAAGTGATAGTGATGTGTAAGAGTGTAGTGAAATTGATTTTTGGGAGGGTGGGGATTGATGTTGATATGGGGATAAAAAATCTAGTGGTATATATAATATTGATATATATAAATTGAAAACATGTGTTTATATGTATTATATTTTAATTTTTGTTGAAATCTTATCAAGTTAGTTGTTTGACTTAGTTGTTAGTTGATTGAAGAAATAACTCAAGCAAAAATTATTTCAGATTTAAACAAAGGCCCCTTCCATTCTCCTATAAATAAGCTCATTCCTTCATTATTTCTTACTTAATTCACCGAAACTTTAGAGAGAAAAAAAATTATGAGAAAGAAGAAAAGTTCTCTCGCTACTTAACTACTTTTATATTCAGCCTTTTTACTAAGAAGGGATATTATTTCTTTTGTATTCATGAAGAGAACTGTTGTTATTCCATTTCTTATTATTCTGTTGGAATAACTTGTGACGCCCCCAAAATAGGTCCAATCCAACCAACCCATTATGAGTCGCCAAATATATGGTACAAAAATAACTACAACTTTATTACAACAATTATCGTGCAAAATACAACAACACATATGTTGTGAGTTTTAATACCAACAATGACTCATGTCCCAACTATGGACATCACCTCACACAAAGGATACCTTACATAAAGGTACAATCTAGAATCTGCTTTTAGAAATTAATATCTTCGAGAAGTGCTCAAGAAACCTTCGTATACTGGGAGGCCACGCATCAAAGGTTATAATAGATATCATATGCCCACAAAATTATCTTTGGTCAATCTAATAGACCCCAAAGAAAAATGAGAAGATTACTATCATATTCTTCCCAATGGTGTGTCTTCTATCGACATATCATTATCTCCACCGCCTCTAATCGAGAATTATACTTCAACCAAACTCCAAGATTATATAGGTAGGCTCAGATATATACTCAAAGAAGTGGATGAAAGACAACCCCGTCTTATGATGACACGAGGTATGTACATTAGACATCTTATATGATAAAGGCAAAACACCCTTCCAACGTTGGGTTCGCTTTCACCTTAGTTGATTCACCAAATATAACTACTAAATGATGACCACCGCTCTATTCCCATGTTATCCCCGCTCGACCCATTCTGCCTACACTTGATTATCCGAAAGGAATTGTGAAGCAAAAAGGGTGAGCACAACTAGCTTCAAGAAAGGATATCATGACTAAAGATAAATAAATTATCAATAGCCTTCAACAAAATAAATCGTAGATTTAGAACATATGGTAGATGATAAAACTTTTCAACCATAGTTGCGCACCCTAACGAAAGCAATCCATTAGAAGAGTCAAATAGACTATAAAGTCTATTATCTTCCCATGTTAAAAGTTCATCAACAATGTTTTATCCTCGTAACATTAATCAACAATTCCCGCCCACAATCACGCCAGTATAACTCATAATCATAATTGTAGTTCTAAATTCCTTTCCTCATCCAAGACAAAGTTAATTTTCATCACCAAAACATCAAAGATCATGGTTATACCAAATCACGCTTCATGTTCATAATCCTACTAATAAATTCATCTTTGCACTACTGGGCCAAAGATATTCATCAACAAGTCATCTTTTGCACCACAAAGGCCAAAGATATTCATCAACAAGTCATCTTTGCACTACATGCCAAAGATATTCAACAACAGTCATCTTTGCATTACGAGCCAAAGATATTCATCGTAAATCATTCATTTTGCACTACAAAGCCAAAGATATTCAAATTATATAACTCGAGGATGATGCAAAATATTTTAAAGAAAACGAATCTAGTGAAACAAAAGAACAAATATTAAGGATTCAGACTTTTAAACAACCCAAGTTCAAAAATACTTCACAAATAACCAGTAGTGGAGTAAAATTCAAGAATGAAAACTAAAACATAGATCCAATCAAAGATAGGAATCATAATGCATAATCTTGGACACAGAGAAGAAAACTTAATTTTTCTGTGAATAATGTAGTATTTGTGAATAAAGTGCATATATACGTGAATAAAGGTCAGATATCGTGAATAAGAACTTCGACACCAAAAGATAGAAATTTCACAAAAATATCACCATGCTCATGAATAAGACTCGTGAATAAGAACTCGTGAATAAGAACTTCATGAATAAGAACTCATGAATAAGAACCCATTTAATAAGAACTCCTGATACGAAAAAGTTCCAAATTTGATAAAAGTTCAAACCAATATTTCAAGACAAATGATATTGAAGAAATAATATCATTTATGAAGAAAATAATCTCCTTACCTCGTAGAAAGAATAAAGATTGACCGAATAATTGGATATAAAAGTCTTTAAAAGAACTTGCACCAGATATAGCAATATTCAAGTACTAAAATACTTACAAAAATACGCCGATATATATAGAGAAAGAGAGAGAAATCTTTAGTTTAAAAGTGATTTTCAATTCTAACCTAAACACCCTATTTATAGGAAAATGCTTAGAACACTAAAGTAGAAAATTTAATAAATTAATAATATATATATTAAATTTTCACGCCAACCTTTGAATCATCCAATTCAGCATGTTTGACAACCCACCAACAATACAAAAAATGTTTTTTATATTTAAAATATTTTAAACTCCAAAAATCAATTATTTCGGAACTTCAGAACTTCGATAATTCATAATAAATATCCCTTTATCAGAAAATTTAAATCTCGCAACTCTATATAGGAAATTCAATTCTCTACAACTTTGCAGAAGAAAGTTTTTCCAAATTCCAAACAGAAATTGACCGAAATCCATAAACGGACGATTTTATATGCTATAATCAAATTTCAGTCAAGAAATGGGCCCACAGACATGTTTAACATGTTTTAAGTAACTTTTGCAACAAAAATACTCCTCCTCATCATATACTCATGTATCCCACATTAATTATAAAAATATCATTATAATATTATAATAATATAATAAAATAGTATTTTATCAGAAAAGATTAAATATCGATTTTTTAACAATTGTCACTTTAAAAAATTTCTCCATCTATATCCACATAAAATGAATATTTTCCTTATCATATAAATTAATAATTAATTATTCACAAATAATATTACAGTAATCACAATAATGACAACCAGTGCTCCCTTGTGAGTGAGGGGCTTTCCAATAAGGATTTCTCCTTCTTGCAAGCAATTAGGTGACCAAAACTCTCCTTGCAGATGTAACTTTTAGACATTGCCAATAATGTTATCTAATAATATTATTTAGATAATATGAGTTATTGCTTCGATAATGGAAAATCTTGTGTAGTAATAATTATTAAAACAACAATAATATATAATATCAACGCAAAGAATTATCAATCAATAAAATAATCGAATAATAATTATCGTAACAATTATTGAGTAGTGCCTTCACGTAAGAATCAATAATTGGTGCAATACTGCATGCCATCAGCAAGAACAACGCCAGACATCAGATTTTTAACCACCGGGTATTCCAACAAAAGCAATTGCAGAATAACCACGCTTTTATTTATAAAATTTTCTTTTGTCGCTTTTCTTCATCCGATGCTTATTCTCATTATGGGGCCCACAAAGGTCAAGGCCATTATATGAATATTCCCATTGAAAAGAATATTCCACGACCAAACGAATATTCCCAACAATAATGAATACTTTATAACCATCATGCGTATTTTGAAAAAATAATCATATATCACCCTTAACTTTAACTTTTATCAATTTAACCATTTACCGAATAGAAAAATTGAATACTTTTATTTCATAAAATTCGGTCCCCTACATAACTCAGATATACGCTGCAATTTCACCCTATACTTGGTGACATTCTTCTATTATTTCGCCTTTTATTATTCTCATTGAATATCCCGTCATGCGCTTTCTGGCCGATTCCGCCTATATTATTCTCGTTGGAATATCTTGTTTGTGCATTTCACGCCGGACCGGTTTACGCCTTTATTATTATTACAGTTGTAATATCACGTTCATACGCTTTTTCACGCCTAATTCGATTCCGCCCTTATTAGTATTCTCATTGGAATAACTTCGTCATGCAAAAGCATCGCATACATGGTGATTTCATTGTTATTCCATTCTTTATTATTCTTGGAACATCCTCGCTTGCGGTGAATTTCACCGACTCGGTTCCGTTATTATTATTCTGTTGGAATAACCTGTCTATGCGTAGTACCGCATGCATGGTGATTTCTGTTGTTATTCCATTCTTTATTATACTCAGTTGGTTAAAATTAGACTTTTATACTCCATGAAATTAATGGAATATTCTTGATATTTGCGATTCATCCAGTATCTTTTCATGAAAATATTCTTCTGAGCATTCTTGAATTTTACTCTACAAAGCAGTATCATGTTGACAATTTGGACGTTATTAGTTCCTGGATAAAATAATTCTTGAACTTGTTTTTATTGAATTCTTATATCATTGTCATCATCCTCATGTTTATATTTTGTTGAAAGTCATCTGTGGCCTATAAAGGCATAGATGGACTTGGTATAATTATGACTGTGGATTATTCTGGTGTAATCATGATCGTAATGTTACAAATGATGTGAAAAAGTCCTCATTGGCCAGTAGTGTATTGATGGACAAATACGCCATGATCATGACCATTAATGAATACACAAATATTCTTGGCCCGTAGGTATGGATAATTGTGGTCGTGATACTAAAGAATATCCTCGGCCAGTAGTGCGGGGTGATTCGATGATGTGGATTATTTATTGTCGAGTCCCAAATGATAAAAGTGATGAAAAACCTTCTAAATCATAAAGATAGTAGATTTTATTCTCTACTTGACTCTTTTAATGGATTATTTGTTCAACGCAGCTTAAACTTGATGGTTGTTATATTGTATCGCTTTAACATCGTTGAAGGCTAACGATAATATATTCTCGCATTATCTTAGTCATAATATTTCCCTTCAAGGCTAGTTGAGCTCACCCTTTTTACTTTTATTATTCTCTCAGAAATGAGAACGTAGCGAGGGACTAGTGGGGAACTGAGTGACGACTTTATGATAGCATTAGTAGTCCTCACTATTTTGTGAAATTATGTAATAATAATTGTAATAAGGACTCTTTTGAGTTTGTATAATCTCTAAGTAGACAATATTTGTATTCAAACTCACATACTTTATGTTTTGTCGTATTGTACACCTACAAACAGTATTATTAAGTTGTATTTGAATTTATGTACCATGTAAGTGGCGACCCAAGATGGGTGACGTATACCTAATTTTGGGGCGTCACAGCTTGGTATCAAAGCTTAGGATATGATCCTTGGCTAAGATGTGAGACTAGAACTAGGAGGGAGAGCGAGGAATTCTTTGTTAGTATGACCTACCTAAGTTTATTTGGTATTTGATTGGTCTCATCGAGTATAGTGATAATATGTTGAATGTCAATTAACCCTTGTTTTGTGGCGTGTTTGAAAATGGCATCCAGGAATGTTGAGAATAAGAATGGAGCGACGTGAGACCGCTTGAGTCTCCACGATCAATAATCGGAACAATGTGCAACAGGATGGCGATAATCCTCCCAGTAAACAATAACACCGATCAATTGACAAACGACGGTATGTTTAAGAGCTTTTTAGAATTCATGCAACATCAGGCGAGAGCGGCTCCTGTTCAAAATACAGGTGGAAACAGTGGAAACTCTCAAACGGTCACCGCTAAACAGTTCAAGGAGCCGGGACCACCCGAGTTTATTGGAAAGCCAAAACCACTAAAGCGGAAGCGTGGATAAAGCGATCACCAAGATATTTGATGTCTTGGGATGCTCCGAGAGCAAAGGTTTCTTCGCCACCTTCATGTTGCGTGAAGAAAGGGAGACATCGGTGGGAATCTATAAACGTACCGTCGACGACTCAAGATGTCTTGGGGAAGTTCCAAGAGTCGTTTCAACGACAAGTACTTTCCCGGAAAGTATTCATCACAATGAAGGAGGTGGAGTTCATCGTCGGAGTGAGCGAGTAACAATATGACCAGTGTCGCAATACGAGGCTAAATTTATGGAGTTATCCCGGTTTGCATCCCATTTGGTTGATAATGAGGAACGATTGACGCGAATGTTTTTAAGAGGTTTGAAGCCGGAGATACGCCAATATCTTATTTCTCATAAACTTTGTTTATATTCAGATGTAGTGAATAGGTCTCAGTTATTGGAACGCGATAATGAGCCAACCCAACCGAAGGATAACGAGCAACAACACAATAATAAACGTACCGGTGACAACGGTCATCGGAACATTGATAATCATCTTGGAGGAAATTATCATGCCAGAAATGGTAACCACTTCGGTGGTAATCATGGCCAAGATAATAGAAGAAATGATTCAAGTTGAAATTTTAAGAAGAGAAGATTTAACGATGACGGGAAGACGTCGGCAACAACACCAGCACCAGCAACAAATTCTAAGGGAGGAGAACGATCGCCAGTTAGATGCTACAAATGCAGAGGGGAGGGACACATCAGTCCAAACTGTGCGATGCCGTTCAAAGCATGTTATAATTGTGGAAGAGAAGGTCACTTAGCCCGATTTTGTTGCTTCACCAAAGACAAGTTCAATTTAGGATGGAGGCACCAAAGGCGTCAGTCCAAAAGTCAAAGCCCGGTAGTTTAAGAGAGAACGTTTTTTTCGTGATGAAGAACCCGAATAAAATTATCACGGGTATGTTAGTCATAAACTCTTGTGAAGTCTATACCGTGTTAGATACCAGTTCTACTCACTCTTTTATTTCACCTAGTTGTGTTCAATGTTTGAATTTAACTCCGGAGAAGTTAGATTTTGATTTATCTGTTGAAACTCAATTGGGAGAAACCTTCATTACCTCCACTATTTATAAATCTTGTTCAAATCAACACTTTCACGCTACATCGCCAATTGTATCTCTTTGAAAATACTTGCCTTTGATGTGATTTTAGAATCGATTGGTTAACTATTCATCATGCTTTTAAGTAAGTTGTTAGCTTTCATATTCCTAACCAACCCGTTATGCAATTCAAGCAACCAAATCACTAAAGTCAATCATGGTCATATCAAGCCATAAGTAAAGAGCCCCGGTCCCTTTCGTTGTTGACTTTTCTTTTGTGGAATGCACCGCCGGACTTTCTCTGAGCGACAATCGCGAATGAAGATGACAAGTTGATAGGTATCAATGTGACGTGTTACCCAAGTCTTGGATGAGAGTCACGCTTTTGAATGATATTTTCATTGTTAATAAATTTCCTTACGTATTCTCAAAGACTTCTTACCACTCCTCAGAAGCGTGAAATCGAATTTTGTATTGACCCCAAAGACAAAACCCATTTCTAAAACCCTCAAATATTTCTTCAACTAAAATGAACGTATATGCGCCCAAAGACGCGTTGGCTCGAGTCATTGAAGATTATGATCGTATCATTCAATACCATCGTGGAAAGCGAACGTGATACCGGACGCGTTGAGTAGAAGATCGTATCGTTTATGAGTGTAATGTTGTTAACATAAAGACCCATTTCGCATTTACTTACAAATGATGAAGATAGAGTTAAAGACTCTAGGAACCCACATGAAGATAACGAATATACGAAGTAGAATTAATCGACTTTAATCGATAAAGTTAAAGCCATTCAAGCTACACAATCTTAGAGATGATAAATGTGAAGAATTAAGAAGGTTCAAGAGGGCGTTATTCTAGAAGCAAGAATCGATGAAGAAAGGAAATCTCAAACCTCGATTTAATTGACCCATTTAAAATCCTCGATCGAGTAGGAACTGTGGCTTATAGACTCGTTTTACCGCCAAGTATGTCGCGTGTTCATAACGCTTTTAATGTATCGACGTTACGTAAATATGGGGATGACCCGAACCACATTATTAATTTAGAACCGGACGAGATAGCAGATGATTTAACGTATGAGGAGATACATATTAAAATCTTGGATAAGAAGGATCGTATTCAACACTCAAAGGTTATACCTCAAGAGTTAGAATTTGAAATGAAGTCAAGGTATCCTCACCTCTTTGACATATCAAGTGCGTACGAAAATTTCGAGGGCGAAATTTCATAAGGAGGGGAGATTGTGAAACCCCAGATTTTATAAATAAAGATTTAAATTTATCGAAATATATTTTTGAATATTATGGTGTGGATTTGATATAATGTTATAGTTGTTAGGCAGGTAATATTTACAAATTTTGCAAAATCACGAAGTTGTTATATAATATTCGATTGGTTCCTGGGAATATTCGCTTTAACAGGAATATTCGTATAACGGCACAATCATTGTTGGATTCCATAACGGAATTATTGCCGGATTGAGAGGATACAAAAATACTTTATGAAAATAACTACGAAGTTTTACAACATTAATCTTGAACTACCCGTAGTAAAGAAATCTGATGTCTGGCGTGGTTGCACAAGAAATATTACGGTATTGATTATTGATGCTTATGTGAGAAGTCACCAAGATTGTTCAATCGGGTATTCGATACACTTTTTGTCTGAGAGACTATTCACAAGTTACTATTCACGAAGTTACTATTCACCTAAATTACTATTCACCCGAATATTATTCACTCGGGTATTTGGGGTACTTTTCGTGTCATAGTACTATTCACGAGTTATTATTCACAAGTTACTATTCACGAGTTACTATTCATGAGTTATTATTCACGGGGTACTATTGATTCACATTCTTATACTATAAGGGGTGGTGGTGCAAGATTGATAATACTTGCATGACTAAGTTAAAAATGGAAGTATAGTTGAAGGTACTATACTGTAATTAATTCTTTCACATGATTATACTATTTATTCACATGATTATACTATTTATTCATATGATTGTACTATTGATTCACATTCTTATACTATTAGGGGTGGTGGTGCAAGATTAATAATACTTGCATGACTAAGTTAAAAATGGAGGTATAGATGGAGGTACTATACTATAATTGTTTTTATCACATGATTAGAACTATTGAGTCACATGATTTACTATTGATTCACATTATTTACTATTAGGAAAATTGGTGCAAGTTTGATAATACTTGCAGGACTAAATTAAAAGTGGAGAAAAAGAGGAAGGTATTGTACTGTAATATTCTGAGCCCCAAAACGTGCAATTATCGAAACTATATTTTTCTATAAATAGAAGCTCATTTCTTCATCATTCTTCACCAATTCACTCAAGCTATAGAGTAGTTATTATAGAGAGAAATTTTAGAGAGAAAAAAGAAGAGAAGTCTGCTACCTCACTATTCCAGTATCCAGTTTTTTTCCAAGGTAGGGAATATTATTTGTTGTACTCGTAGGGAATATTATTTGTTGTACTCGTAGGGAATATTATTTGTTGTACTCGTAGGGAGTATTATTTCTTTCTTATCTATGAAAAGAACTTCTGTTATTCCATTCTTATTATTCCGTTGGAATAACTCAGATACGCTGTGTGGTTTACCCTATATTTGGTGAAATTCTTCCATTGTTCCATTCTTTATCATTCTGCTGGAACATCATGTTCCAGACGCTCTACGCCTTTAGACTCTAGTTCCGCCTTTATTATTATTCTGGAATATCCTGCATCATATGCTTCTACGCCTGACACGATTCCGTCTTTATTATTCCATTGGAATATCTTGTGCATGCGTTTCACGCTTGGACCGATTCCGCTTTTTATTATTCTCGTTAGATATATCACATGTCATGCGTTTCTGGCCGGACATTTCGTTATTTATTATTCTGCTTGGAATAACTCATTCTGCATGCTGCCTATCGCATGTTTGGTGATTTCTTTTTGTTATTCCATTCCTTATTATACTCGGTTGGTTAAAGTTTTGACTTCTATACTCCATGAAATTAGTGGAATATCCTCGATATTTCAAGGCTTCATCCAAAGATCTTTTCATGGAAATATTCTTCCGAGCATTCTTGAATTTTACTCTACAAAAACAAGATGTCGTGTTGACAATTTGGGCGTTATTAGTTCATGGATAAAATAATTCTTGAACTTGTTTTATTGAATTCTTATATCATTGTCATCATCCTCATGTTTATATTTTGTTGAAAGTCATCTGTGGCCTATAATGCATAGATGGACTTGGTATGATTATGACCGAGGATTATTCTTGTAATCACTTAATCGTAATGTTACAAATGATGTGAAAAAGTCCTCATTGGCCCGTAGTGCATTGATGGACGATTGTCGCCATGATCACGACCATTAATGAATACACAAATATTCTTGGCCCGTAGGTATGGATAATTGTGGTCGTGATCTTAAAGAATATCCTCGGTAAATAGTGCGAGGGTGATTCGATGATGTGGATTATTTATTAATCGAGTCTCGTGATATAAAAGTGATGAAAAACCTTCTAAATCATAAAAGATAGTAGATTTTATTCTCTACTTGGACTCTTTTAATGGATTGTTTTGTTCTACCGCAGCTTAAACTTGATGGTTGTTATATTGTATCGGTTTAACACATTGAAGGCTAACGATAATATATTCTCGCATTATCTTAGTCATAATATTTTCTCTTGGGCTAGTTGAGCTCACCCTTTTACTTTTATTGTTCTCTTGAGAAAATGAGAAACGTAAGCGAGGACTAAATCGAACTGAGCGGGTGACGGACGGATGATATAAGATTAGTAGTCCTCACTATTTTGTGAAATTATGTAATAATAATTGTAATAAGGACTCCTTTTGAGTTTGTATAATCTCTCAGTAGACAATATTTGTATTCAAACTCACGAACATGTTTTGTCGTATTATATTGCACGATTTGTATTATTAAGTTGTATTTGAATTTATATACCATGTAAGTAGCGACCCAAGATGGGTGACGTATACCTAATTTTGGGGGCGTCACAAAATAAGGGAATTGTTAAATCTACAACATTTTTTTATTATTTTCACAACAAAAGTGTCGCTGTAGATGTATAGTGACGGTGAAAACCGTCGCTATAGGATCTAGCGACACTTTTATTGTGAAAATAACATTTTATATTGTGAATTTAATAAATATTATAATTGCTATCAATCACATGTATTGATACTGATACTGATACTGATACTGATACTAATACTGATACGCTTCACAATTATAATTTAATATAAATTTATTTTATTATAATACTTATCACGACGAGGAAAAAGAGTCGGGATAAAGCCATTGTAAATATAAAATATAATTTTAATTTTAGAGTGGAGGGAATACTCGGCAAAACATTTCCAATCATTCATGATTGGGAAACCCAACCAGAAGTCAAAGAGTAGCCAGCTACGACAGTCAGGGTTGTAATTGACCAAATCCATCAGAACGAAATCTAAAGACAGTTCAGTTCAGTTCAGTTCAGTCCATATGTCTCCCAAGGGACCCGATTTGGTGGCAACAAAACCACTCAAGACTGCAATACCAGTCTAATTATTTAATTAGATCATGGGTTGAGTATAAATGTTCAACAAAATTGTAAAAATGCCTTTGCATGTGTGTGGAATGTTTTAAAGATAGTTCTACAAGAGAGTGGAATTAACGTTTTTATTTTTAAAAATATCAATTCCCTTAAATTAGTTATTGGTATCATGAAAATATAATCTCATAAATATTGACCTATGATGCACCCTTATTTGTTTACTCCGTTGTTTTATAAAATTATACTGTCTACAAACATTCTAAATTATATACAAGATCATTATTAATTTTTAAAAATTAATTTAATTTATTTTTAAATTTAAAATTGAGATAACTCGTTAAAAATTATGAAATAATAAAAGTTACAGTGTGTAATACTTTTTACAGAGTTTACAAATTAGAGAAATCTATGTTAATTTTAAGTTTAAAAATATCTTTAAAAAATAAATAATCTTATAATTTTAACCTGAGTGGTATGACTCAACCCGTGATAATCATGAGAGCCTTGGCATGCCAATGTATAGTATATGAGTTGTGTCCTCAAACTTGAGACTATATATAATTTTATTGTAATTCCATCATTACTTAACTAATAAATTAATATGTTTAAGGATAACATAGAACAAATTAATATTTTTAAAATTTTAAATTTCCTTTTTCGTAGAACGAAAGTAGTATGAATTACATCAACAATTATGACTTATTGTAATGCACTGTGGAGTTATGGTTCTTGTTTTATTTTATTATTAAAAATTATTTAACCTGTTATATATAAAACTTCAATGATACACTTCATTGTAAAATTAATATTTTTTATTTTCAAATGTTTTTAATAGAGTAAAAATCAAATAATAAGATTATCTGATGTTTATTAAAATTTTGGGGAGATTGGACATAGTAAGACAATAACTAAATCTTCTCATTTTTAATGATTATGGATTTGATAAATTCACAAGGGTTAGGAGGATGGCTCACACAAGCCCATATACAGAACACCCCACCATATATCCAAATCTAGAGTGCCAGAAATATTTATTTAAGATCAATTTCTAATAACTAAAAATATATATAAATAAATCACTATACACCATGACCAATCAAATTATATACTCCATAAAATTTAGTTATATCAATCAAATAATAGAATATACTAGAAGGGAGAGTAACATAACCGTGAAACTCATTTTGTTATTTTATAATTTATCATTCTATTAATAAAAAAAATAAATTGTTTAATTTATTTTACAATCAACTAATTGTAATAATCACAACTTTTTCCGTCGTTATAACATAGAAAATTAATTTTCTATGTTGTAGCGACGGAAAAAACTGTCGTTATAGCCGGTTCGTTTTTAGTTCATTTTTATAGTTAGAGTTGAAGAGGCGATGGTGTATATTATTATGTCGTTATATTGACTTTTAAAAATTTAGAGACAAAAGTATTTGGCAGTACACAATATATATATATATATATATATATATATATATATATATATATATATTAAATATATAATAAAAACACTACCGCTACAGTACACGAAAAGTGGGAAGTCTCAGCAGCGGTGTTTGGAGACAAAAGTATTTGACAGAGCACGAATTATATATATATATATATATATATATATATATATATATATATATATATATATATATATATATATACTACTGCTTTTATTTCACCCCCTCGCCAGCATGAGCTAGTAATGCAGTGCTTCCTAATTTTTCTTACAAGTTACAAATATAATTCTAATATTCACATATTATTATTATTATTATTATTATTATTATTAAAAGTCTAATAATAAAATAAAAATATTAATATTAAAACATAATAATAAAAACATAATATTAAACATATTAATATTTTTATACATTTTATTATTGTAAAAATATTAAACATATGTTTAATATTATGTTTTTATTATTATGTTTAATATTATTGTAAAAATATTAAACATATGTTTAATATTATGTTTAATAATAAAATGTATAAAAATATTAATATGTTTAATATTATGTGTAAGACCGAATTTTTTTTTATAAATAAAATGAAATTTCCTTTATTTATTATTTTGAAATAGTAAGGGTTGATTTGATTAATGTGGTTAGTTATGGATAAAATGCGCAAAATTTTACAAAATAAGCAAGTGGTTATAAAATATTCATTGTTGTTGGGGAATATTCGTTTGGTCGTGGAATATTCGTGATCGCTTTTCGGATAATATTCGCATTACCAACAGCGACCATGTGTGGACCCCATAACGGAAAGCGATTGGAGGAAAAACGACAAATATAAGTTGTTTAAAAATAACTACAGAGTTGTTACTGCTTTACATCTGTTGGAATACCCGGTGGGTTAAAATACAATAATATGCGTGGTCGCACAAGTTCTTGGCGATTGTGCATTTGTATTGCGATTGTTGAATTATTGATCCTTACGTAGAAGGCACTACTCAATAATTATTACGATGAATTCTTGTTCAATATTTTATTGATTCAATAATTGTTGCATATTGCTAGTTTATATTATTATTGTTTGAATAATTGTCATTACACAATATTTTCCATTATCGATCAATAATTCAAATTATTTGAATAATATTATCGATAACATTATTGGCAATGTCTAGAAAGTTCGCCCTACAGGAGAGGTTTGGTCACCTAATCATACCAAGTAAGGAGAAATCCTTTATCGAAAGCCCCTTTCTCGAACTACCGGCACGGTTGTCGATCTTGTGATTCGCAATATTATTTTAAATAATTAATTATTGATTATTATGATAAAGAAAATATTTATTTTATGTGGATATAGATGGAAAAAAATTTTAATGTGACAATTGTTGAAAATTAATATTTTATCTTTTTCCTCGATAAAATAATTCATTTAGATATATTATTTTAATAATATATTAATCTATGATATTTTACAATGAATGTGGGATATATGAGTATATGAGGAGGAAGAGTATTTTTATGGCATTAAATATTTAACATATGTTTTTGTGTGTCGGTGGACACAATTCTTAACCGAAAATTGATTATGTAATCGTAAAATCGCTTCATTTATGGATTTTGGATAATTTCATTTGAATTTGGAAAAAACTTCCTTCGCAAAGTTGTAGAGAATTGAATTTCCTTCCGACAAAAGGGCTATTTATCATGAATTATTGAAGTTAGGAGTTCAAATAATTGATTTTGGAAGTTTTAATTATTTTATATAAGAAAAACGTTTTTGTGTGGTTGTTGGCACATGGGTGGTGATGTTTTTGACCAAAGAAGGCATGCTAGAGTTTTCAAAACACGTGGGTAGGAATTTTGAATAAATAATAATATATTTTATTAATTTAGTCTCCTTTGGCGCTCTAACATTTTCCATAAATAGAGGGCTAAGTTAGAATTGAAAATCACACCGTAAACTAAGTTTTCTCTTCTTTCTCTATATTATCGAGCGTATTCTTGTGAGTATGCTTTGAGTGTTGCTATATCTGATATGAAGTTTCACAAGATTATACCGAAAAATACAAATGTAAGTACGGTTATTTTGAGGTAAAGTGATGTTTTTTCTTCTCGCAAATGATATTATTTTCTTCAATATCATTATGCCAAAATCTTTGTTGAACTTTTTATCAAATTTGGAACTTTTTCATGCCTAGAGTTACTATTCATGAGCTTACTATTCATGAGTTACTATTCACGGCGTGAAGATGTTTTTGTGAAATTTCTATCTTTTTATGTCGGAGTTACTATTCACGATACTCAGACTATTCACGATACTCAGACTATTCACAAATCTAAGACTATTCACCTAAAAATGAAAATTTTTCTTTTTGTCCAAGATGTCTATTTCAAGCTTACTATCTTTGATTGGATCCATGTTTTGATCGTTATTTTTGAGTTCTCGCTTCAAAATCGCTTATTATGAAGTATTATTGATCTTGATAAACTGCTGTATGCGAATCCCTAATATTTGTCCTTCTATATCACCTGGATTCGATTCTTAAAATGTTTTTCATCATCCTCATTCCTAATGGTGATATTTGATGAATATCTTTTTGGCCCAGAGTGCAAAGATGAATGATTAAATCGATGAATCTCTTTGGCCCGTAAAGGCAGAGATGAAATGGTATTGAGATGAACATAACCAACTGGTGATATAAATGAATATCTTTGGCCTGTAAGTGCAAAGATGATTAAAGATGTATATTGATTGTTGTTCTGAGGATAAAATATTGATGATGGACTTTTTAACCTTAGAAGATAGTAGAATTCTTTTCTACGTGACTCTTCTAATGGATTATTGTTTCATTGCATTTGTTGATCTAATTTGTCTATTGTATTCTATTAGATTTTTCCTGTTGAAGACTAACGATAATTTGTTGTATATTATCTTAGTCATAATATTCTTTATCGGGCTAGTTGAGCTCACCCTTTTCTTTTTGTTCCATTTTTCTTCTCGCGAGGTGAGAACATAGCGCGGGATCGAGTCTGGGTATGGAGTGAAGGTTCTGTAGAGAGTTGTTTAGTAGTCCTCAACATTTTTGTAAAATAATGTATCAATAAATGTGATGAGGATTTATTTGAAATATAGATATTGCCTGTAAGATAATATTTGTATTCAAACTCACAGCTTTCTTGTTGTAATAATAAAGTTGTAGTAATTTCATTACCATGTATTTGGCTTACTTCGTAATGGGTTGAGTGGAATGGACCTATTTTGGGGCGTCACATTATGTTTAATATTAATATTTTTATTTTATTATTGCACACATTAATAATAATAATAATAATATGTGAATATTAGAATTATATATATATAACATTTTCAGTAAAGAGCAACTTTTCAGAGAATTCTAATAATTCTCTATTCACATTTTCAAGAAAGAACTGAACTTTTCAAAGAAAGAGCATTAGAGTAATAATAATATGAATATTAAATTATATTTGTAACTTGTAAGAAAATTAGTGGGAAGCTTCTTATTATTAGCTCGATGACAAAGTGAAATAAAAGCAAGGGACATTTTGGAATTAATTGATGACGCCACATACACTGTGAGCGTATGGAGAGAAAATTAGTCAAACACTCGCTGCTTATAGTCAGAAGTAGCGTGGAACCCAGTAGCTGGCGGAAAGAAATTGATTTGCCACAGCAAACGGTTACCACAGATGATCTCCCATATATATATATATATATATATATATATATATATATATATATAAAACTAGGACACAGTATCGATCATTTGGGATAGTAGTATAAAATTAGTTTGTCTAAAAAGATGAATAATAAAGCACTCTTTGTCCTAGGTTTTCTACTAGTAGTAGTAATTAAGTAGTATTATTTATTAATTAGTACTCCCTCCGTCTCAGGATAAAAATTCTTATTACTATTTTGGGTTGTCCCATGTTAAATGTCCACTTTCTTTTAATAACCAAATTTTTACATATTTTTTTCTATTATGTTCGTAACATTAAATATCTCATAAATTAAGTTAAAGTTTGGGAGCACAAAGTTTCCTTTTCACTTGAGCCCCCCCCCTCTCCCTCTCCCTCCTCCCTCTCCCTCTCCTCCCTCACTCCCTCCGTCCCCCTCTTACTACTTAAGTAAATTAAAAGATTTTATTTTATTTTTGTTTTAGTAAAAATATTCAGATTCAGATAGGGCCGTGCGGCATGTAAGTTCTACCTGTGGAATCTGATTTTGGTTTTGTTTTTATCAACTCCAAAAGTCAGAATACGGGCCATATCTATCTGTATGCATCTACTTGGATTTTCTTTCCAATTTGGTTCAATTTTCATTTCTAGGGCTTTTTCCCTGTTTTCACAGCGGTGTTATTCTATCTATATATAAATACTACTAAAATATACTGTATATAGTTATATACTCCTATATTTATTGCTTATGGAGACAGAAATGTGGACATATGTGTCCTATGTTTCTTATATACTGTAAAATATAGTTCTTTTCTTATCAGATAGAAAGAGAGATTGTGCTCAGGTATTTGCAGCATGGTTTTTGGGTTTTTGCTCTCTAGCGGAGAATGTTGGACATTTGTGTGTTGCATGGAAACTGATTGATTGAGTTTAATGATCTCCTCTTTCTGTGCGTTGATTGATGATTCTGGTTAGTTTGCTCCTTCGTTTCCTCTAATTCTTACATTTCTTGGATTTAATTTTGTTTCCTCATTCGGATCCCCTCCTATGTTTCTCGAGTGCTTCTTTGATTGATGGGTATCTTTTTATTTTTTGGCTTTGGTTTTGGTTATGATTGTGCTGGAGTTCATGCAACTACATTTGATAGGGTTTTTATGGATTAGATGTGCGCAGTGCGTTTGATGATTTTTTTTTGGGTTTTTAATTTTTTGCAGATTAAGGAACTTCTGTCGTTCTGGGTTAAGGGTTTAATTTTTAATTGTGGGTCAGTTAATTTAGGATTGTAACTGTGCAAAAAAGTGTTGAATGGGAACTCAGACAATGGGATCTCATAGTGGGTGTGGCGGTGCTGGCGGTAGTGCTACTCAAGAGCCAAGATCGGATTCATTGGCTCGGCAAGGCTCCTTGTACGACCTCACTTTGGATGAGGTTCAGAACCAATTAGGGGATTTGGGGAAACCTTTGAGCAGCATGAATCTTGATGAGCTTCTCAAGAGTGTCTGGACTGCTGAGGCTGGCGGGGTGGATTATGGGGCCACACAACAAGGGCAGCTTGCTTCAGCCTCCTCTTTGCATAGGCAGTCAAGCCTAACGCTATCGAGGGATCTGAGCAAGAAAACTGTTGATGAGGTGTGGCGGGATATCCAACAGGGGCAGAAAAAGACTAATCTTGATAGGAAAATGCGGGAGAGAGAATCTACTCTTGGTGAGATGACGTTGGAGGACTTCTTGGTTAAGGCAGGAATAGTTGCTGAAGGAGAAAAAAATGCATGTCCTGTTCTTGGGGTTGATCCGATGGCATTGCCGCAACAAAATGTATCACACCAAGCTCAGTGGATGCCCTACCAGATCCCCTTGATTCATCAGCCGCCTCACCAGCAGCAGCAGCAGCAACAGCAACAACAGAATATGCTAACTGTTTTTATGCCAAGCCAGCCAGTTCAACAATCTCATCCTATTAGTGCAAATCCAATTATGGATGCTTACCCCGAAACCCAAATGACTATACCTTCCCCATTAATGGGGACCCTTTCAGATACACCAACACCTGGGAGGAAAAGAATTGTAACCGGAGAGGTGGTTGAGAAAACTGTTGAAAGGAGGCAGAAGAGGATGATCAAGAATAGGGAATCTGCTGCTCGGTCACGAGCAAGAAAGCAGGTTAATTACAAACGTTTGAGCATGTTGGGTTCCTTTCTTCTATATTTTATCCCCAGATATAAGAGATTGCTATGTTGATGCACAGGCATACACTCACGAGCTGGAAAATAAGGTTTCACGTCTAGAGGAGGAGAATGAAAGGCTTAAGAGACAGAAGGTATGTTGTGCAAATATACCTTCAATTCCAATAATATTCTGTTCCTATAATGTGTATTTAGCAACTTCATCCTTCCTGATTGGAGTGCTTCTCCACAGATTTGGTCTGTGTATTTTTTTTCTTCCTTGGACTCTCATGTCCTAAATACTTTACATATTCAAAGTTCAAACCAACGGGACAACTTCATCATGAACTAAGCTTCTAAGCCAATCAGAACCCTTATCTACTTAGCATTGCGTACATTAAATTTCCTATGTCCTTCAGTTGAGAACTGATATTAAGTATGTTTGTTTTCATGTATACACACTTGATTTCCGTTGTTTATAGAAACTGTTCATTTTTGTAGACTAGTAAAGCACTAGGTTTGTCTCTAATAGTTATTCTCTCTCTCTTTTTTTATGTTAATTATGCGCACCTTCAATTGGAACATATCTGGAATATTTGAACTTTTTCCCCCATATATTTAGTTCGAAATATTTTCTTTATTGTACTGTCTGGCATTGTAGTCCAGCTAAGATAAGTTAAATTTAGTTAACTGACTAGAATCTGTTCAGCAAAGAAATATCAATACTCCAATTGGTCCTTACTGTCGTTTTGTTATATTGCAACAGATCAAGCTATAACCCGTAAAAAGAAACTTCTCTTTTTTAGATCAAATACAATAATTATTTCGATTACATGTCACCAACAAGTAGGATATTGATAAATATTTGACTTGTACACTGAACCATTGAAAGAAGAAGGTGGAAGGGGAGGATAAAAATTCAAAAAAATGTTGGAAAGAAGTTTGAAAGAGGGAATACTGGTCTAAGAGCTGTGGCTGATCTAAATTCCTTTTGCAGCATCACACACACACATTGTGTACGTCAGTCAACTTGTCAAATCAGACATACTATATATCAATTAGTCTAGCTTTCCTGAAATGACAGTTATATGTCAGTTGTATGAGTGATTGCTTTTTTCAGGGGTTTGTGGCTTTAAGTAATTTCTTTTAAGGAGTATCACATGACACAATCACACAATTGTTTGATATTGAATGCTTCTGGTGTGAGAATGAATATATGCAATTTTAAAGAAGATTCATTATATGTGCCATCAGCTTTCTAAAAGCTGCATGTATTTTGGCAATGAATTTCGACATCACAAATGGTGCATTTTGGTCTTGATCGCATACCTCAGTGCCTGTTTGGTATACATCAGAGCCAGGAAAGATGAGCTTAGGTTGTGTTTGATAAAATTGAATTTAAGATCTCAATAATGTAGAGCATCTAAATCAAATCAAATTGTATCTGAATGAAAAAATGTTGTTTGATAATTAATTTTTTCAAAATGTCTGAATAATATTATTTTACCATTTTAACCTTTCATTCCCCCTTCCTATTCAACAACACAACTTATTGTCTTCCTCCATAATCACTGTAAACACCAACCTAGCTATGTCACCTTCAAAACCTACCTTATCAGTTGGATCGAAGCTTCAAGACAAATTCAACATACAATTTATGAACCCAAATTGAAAATAGCAATAGTTTCCAAACCCAGAAATATTCCTAAATCAGCCCTCAAATTCTCTATAAACATCTTAAAATGAGGAGGGGGAAGGGGAAGGGGAAGGGGAAGGGGAAGAAGATCCTTATTTATCAGATGAAGCCACTGATAAAATCGCTGATAATTTCAGAAGTCCACAAATTTTCACTCTAGACAGAAATTTCCTATTTCTTGGCAGAAAAATGCGATAACAAATCTGCATTTTTTAATCGAAAACACAAACAAACAAAAAATTCCTTAAATTTCAAATAAAATTGTTAGGACGTAGAATCAAAAAATGATACCACTGAGAAAATCTGCAGAAGAAAGATGAAGAAACAGTTAGCAGCAACGCATAGAGAAATTATTGCAGCTTCAGCGGCTTCAATGGAGACTTCTGAAATCCGCTGATAAAATCTATTTCTTTTTTATGGTCGGCCTCCTGAAATTATTGTTGGGTTTGAGCTTCAGTGGCGCAGATCTGTTGGGTTTGAGGGTTGGTAACACTAATTAGGGAGAGATACAAAAGGAATTTTGTAATATTGAGGAGGTTATTTTGGTCCAAAAAAAGTAATTTTCGTTCAGACCCGCCTCTAAATGGTTTAGAATTATTTTTGTGTTTAACCGATTAAGAGACATTAAAAGATAAAAAAAATTTGTCAAACAAGTTTTGCCTCTGACCGAATCAGAGACATCCTTCAAAAGCTATTCAGATGCAAACAAACACAACCTTAGTCATTCTATTCTCAGCTGCCTAATGCAAACATGAGTTATTGAAAGGGGCTGGTAGTGAACGGCTTGGTCTGGTACAAGAGGAATGTCTGCTTGCGTAGTTACTGAAATTAAAGGCTTATGCACACACTCAAGATGACTGGCTGAAGAGTTAGTAGTTACTATGAGTGTAAAAATCTTAACATGTGTGAATAAGAGAAGGCCTTTCAACTCAGTAAGTATTACAGACCAGTGCCATTGAAATAACCCGTGCCTTTGGAAAGATGTTCATGTAATGATGGGATCTTTTAAATCTAATTGGCCATGAGTATCATTGACTTTGTTTAGAGTCATCATGTTTTGATAGTCACTGTAGATAATTAAAAAATCTGCTCAGTCATACTTATGAGATTAATAACAAAAGATGTGAGAAAGGAAAGAAATGTGCTCAGACAGGTTTCATATATGCTGCTAGAGTTGCTTCACATCTGTGACCATATCTATATTCATTTATAATAAGACAAAACTACGTTTTTTGGTCTTCGTCTTTGATATAGGCCTAGAATTTAACTACTACTAACACACTTTTTAAAGTTTTCCTAATTTTATTTTATTTATTTTCAACAGACCTAAAATTTTACTATAATTGAAACGCTTTTTAATATGCAAAGAAAGAGGAGAAAATAAAGGAGGAAAAATACTTTATAATAATTTACCTTGCCCCAAAATTGTATACATGTACAATAGCATCCATCATTACCAAAAACGACAATGTATATTTGATTTTACTTATATACTCTTTATCAACCATCGATATCTATGTAATACATGTATAATAAAGACAAAATTAAACTAAATTATATGTAATTAAAAGTTAAGTTGTGAAATTATTAACTATTAAAAATAGTTAATAGTTAGTGTTTTATAATCAAAATTCTTTTTATGATTTTACAAACTTTAATGTTAACTTATTATTCTACAATAATTTTATTCTATAAAATAATGTTTAAATTACTTGGTCATATAATTAATTTTAATTTTAAAAACATGTTTGGAATTTTACTTTATTCAACTTTGGACTCTGAATAACTAAATATTAAAAAATAGGAAAAAGTATTACGATTACATAATAACTATTAATAAAAATCTATCATATATTTTAAAATATATAAATGATTAAACTTTAATTATCAGTTTTATTTCATATAGGAGACATTTAGTTAATTAATGTTAAAATAATTCTGAATTATGTATTAGTGGCTAAAATTTAGTTAATTAATTTTTTTGGAAACTATAAACTAAAAGTATAGGAAAAATATTATGAAAAATAATAATTGATATTACAAAATGTATATATATTACAAAATATATAAATAATTAAACTTTAGTTACCAATTTTATTTCATATAGGAGATCTTTAGTTAAGTAATGTTAAAAACAAATTCCTATCTTATATAGTAATTATCAAAATTTAGTTACCTTTTAAAACTAAAAAGCATGATGGTAATAAGTTATTATTGTACAACAATTTTATTTCATATAGAATTCCTTAAAACTCCAAGTTTAGGCTTTTATAATCTACTCATTTTTCAACTCTAAGAAACTATATATATATATATATATATATATATATATATATATATAAATAAAATTAAAAAACTACATAAAATTTGAATATTAAATTAAAAATAACAACAAATACAAAAATATATTACTAACACTCAAATATGAGTATTTGATAATTGGTTCTTTGAGTAAGTTTGTAGTCATTCTAATAGTAATAATAATTTACTTTGTAAAAAATATTTCATAATCATCATATTTATAGAATAAATAAGAAATTAAAATTAAAGTATTAAAAAATAAACCCGTGTTTCGCACGGGACACTTAGCTGTAATTTCTAAATAGTGAATGTATTAAGATTTAGTTCCTCATAATTCCAATGCATCTTAGTTGCTTCTTCTGCACATCCAGTTCATCCAGTTCTGCTTCGTTCCTATTAGTTATGTTATGTGTACCTCAAATTCTTGTTTGGGATCTAACTTTTGACCCAAATTATTTTTGTGTGGTGAGCCGAAGGAAAGAAAAATGAGGTTTAGGGGTGGTAATGGAGGATTGAGGGTGATAGGCCAAAATCAGTAGCATGGACCAGTTGTATTATTTGGGTCCATTATGTTTTTATCCTCGCTATATATGTGTTATTATAGCTAGAGTTTTAGTATTTTTTTCCTTCTCAGTTTCTAGCCCTTTTTATGGAGATTCACAACTTGTATTCTTCACACTTTGATATATATCTTTTGCCTCTCGCCAATGGTTTTTCCCGATTTGGGTTTTCTATGTAAATATTGTGTTTTTGTCTTTATTTTCCGTCGTTAATTTTTTGTGTTTGCCATAGTTTGTTCTAACAGCTTATTTGCATGTTTAGCCTAGACATATTCTCATGTCATACTCATAATTTACTTTACCATCATCTGTCCTCTGAAAATGACAAGGACTACTGATGGGACGAACTTCCTTTTGGTAAACATGGGTCTTTATATTTGATGTCAAGAATTGCTGACAGCTTGCTCTGGATTAGGAAGGAAAGTTTCTACTTTCTATTTTTACAACACATTACTATCTTCTTAATGCTCCTAGTGAGCAGTGTTTAGCACACTCTTGGTGCTAGTATAGTAGGTTTCTAGTTTTACTACCTCGTTTGTTTGTCAATCTACTATTCTTCTTGGGGTTTTAAAATGCATCGGGCTCTGCTTACAGCTACAGCTGTAACTGTCTGTAAGATCTTTTTTTATTAAGAGCTAAATGAACTTTACCAAAAACAATAGATTTAAAATTAAAGTCAAAATACTCGTCTAAGAAGTGAGTACAAATATGCATTTAAAATAATGATGAATAATTGTATTTAATGAAGGATCTGAAGCTCTGCAATGCTTTTGTAATTAATATTCAACATATTATCAGCACTTGGTTTTGTCTGGTCTTGTGTTCAATTTCCTCATTATGAATTTTATATGCCAATAATCCAGTCTGTTTATAGCCAAAGCTGTTTACTTGCTTATTTATATTTCTATGTGCAAGAGGGTCAAGCGGTATGGATGGTGTTGATAATTTAGTATATGCTGTCTGTTGGATTCCTAAAGTTAAAAGCTTTTTGGGCAAATCCAGAGCTGATTTTCTGATAGTGCTAATAGTCAATAGATTTTCCAACAGACTTGACAGCTATAGTAAATATAATGTATAATGTTTTGCTGGCAGAGGTTGAATCTTAATTGGCGCATCATCATCTTAATGCACTTGTAGTAATAATACTTCTCAATATCAGTAATCGTTTTGCTGTTTGGGTCTCTATGCATAGGTTTTCTGTCCATATTTTTTTTCCTTTTCTATTTCTGGTTAAAAATTAGGATTGTTATTTAGAGCTTGATAATTGATATACATTATTCGGCTCATTCCTCAACAGCTTATAAGCTATTGATTTTCTAACAGAGTTGATGAATAGTTTCCCTAATAAGCAGGAGAACTAGAAAACTATATTGTCTAATAGCTGGAATATATTAAAAGCCCAGTTGGTGGTGGCATCATGAAGTACTGATGTTATTTATGATTTTCTGTAGTCAATATGTGCCCGACCTTTCTTTTGAAGGCACAGAATACGTGATCCGCCAAGTAAATACTGGTAGTTGGAGTTTTTTGTAGCACCTATGTGGTTAAATGTAAAAGATAACTCATTGTGGTCTAGTTACTGCCTTTCTCACTTTGATTTCCATATTAATTCAGAATTCGTGCACATCAGTCGTTTCCTGTCTAATCCATTGGCTGTTGCTGTACTGATCATTAAACTATATTGTTTGTTTTCTTTTTTGTAATAACGGCCTATTATAATTGTAGTTGTTGAACTAAACTTTAAACTCAAGTAATGCTACAATCTGTTATTCCTATTTCTTGATACACAACCAGCTAGAATTAGTTATGAAAGTTCTAATTCATTCTTTGACAGGAGATCACAAACAATCTATCGTCATGAAAACCAGCTGGATATCGTCATAAAAAGAAAATTGATTTTTGGCGATTATCTATGATTAAAATATTACATTATGAAAAAATTCATATTTCAGCTGAAAACAAGCATGCTTGGTTCATCTTGATGGTTTCTCTTTTTGGTTTTAAAAATCATAATATTATAATGCAGATTCTTTGAGTTTTCTTGCCACCTTTTCTCCTTTGTCTATAGGTTTCATTTTTATGGCAGACAAAAAGGGTTCATCCTTTTAATTTAACAGATGTTCATGTGTTTTCATATTCATCAAGAACGCATACTTCAGTTTAAATTGTTGATATCTATGTACTTTTTTCTGGAAAATTTCTTCTTGGTTGGCCTTAGTTTTTAACATGCTTTAGAGATGTTGTTTCCATGAAAATATAGAAATCTTAATAAAAAAAATTGTATAGAAAATAAAGAAACTGAACAATAATTGACACACAAACCTCTGTCTCATGTGCTATAATGAACTGTTATCATTGATATTGTTTTTTAGTTTTATTTAGTCTCGCAAATGATGAGAAGCTGATATACAAGTTTGGAACGCTGCATTCTTTGCTTGTCATCCTAGAATAGATATTCTGTTGCTCTGCTGTTGCCTTGGTGTTACTTGTTCCTTTTCCTTTACATACATTTACTGTTTTGGGTTTCTGATCATTGTGACTACTTGCAGGAGGTGGAGAAGGTGTTGCCATGTGTACCACCCCCTGAGCCAAAGTATCAGCTCCGCAGAACAAGCTCAGCCTCTTTCTGAATAAGTGTTGATTGTGCTCGAAGGGTGTGGTTGTATAGATGCAGTGTGTTTGTCAAAGTGATTCTTGTTTTCGTTAGGTAGCCTTAGTTGTGAGAGTGTCTTTAGTAGCTGGGCCTGGGGTAACCAAGTAACTAACTCAACCTTGTATGGGTTGCCGCGTCCATAGCCAGGTTTGGTGTTGCTTAAAAGTTGCCCTGAGGCCATCTGACTGCCCACACAAGTCTTCTTCATGTATTATGTACATTTTATAGTTCAACTTGGAATCTATTCAACAAACTAACATAGTATTTTTGGGGTCAAATTTTCGGCCTTTCATCATCAGTCGTTGATCCACATTTTCCTTTTCCTCTTGTCATGGTGTTTGATGAGGCATTGCTTATAGAACTTGTCATAGTATTAGCTTGCAGTCCTTTAAAAGAACTATTATGACTCGGCATGTCTTATATGTAGAATATATCACCACCAGAGCTAGATCTCTGGTTTAATATTCACTCTCACCAGAGCTACTAATGCAGTATATACTAGTGTTTCCTTAGTTATTTTTATTATTAATATTTTTAAAAATTTGATGTGTCTCCAGGTATTTATAAGGATACATTTAGGGTTTCTAAACTGTTGACCAGACTACCTAAGGGTTTGTTTGGCAAGTATTGATATATACACGGTACTCTCTTATACTGCCAATCTAAAGGTACAATTTTAATGGAATGACACAATATATTAGTACAATTTATATGTATATTAAAAAAAATAAAAATAGAATAAAAAAATTTAAATTTATTCTTAGCGGTCTTTAAGATTATATAAAGTGATAAATATTTTTATTTTTTTTATATTGATGAACTCCACAAAATAACTTAGTTACCCTTTAAACTATCTCAACCATACCTACAAATTATGCCAAAATAAACGTCCTGACAAATTATGCCAGAGTTAACTTGATAATTTAGTATCCACATCAATCAAAATACTACAACTACAAAGCTGAAAAACCTATAATTCCTTAAAACTCCCAGGAAAGCATATTTAAAGGATCTTTGGAAGTAATACAAGTTTATAACTCACATAACAAGCATAAATATAAGAACAGGTCAGGTAAGAGCTATAAACGTATCATGCCAGAAAACAGGAACCTGAAAACGATATCTTTCACTAAATCAAAACTTATTTACACTAAAGCTATCATAACCATGAAACACAACCCCCCAAGAGATGGGAGAAATGGCTCAAGGCTGCTGGTTTGAATCCCTTGGGGCCAAAAAATCATAAAAAATTTACCATAAAATACACAACCATGAAACACTAGCTTTTCTTTAGATCTTGATAAATATGTCCACTAGGTGACACATGTCCTGATAAATGGGGAATGGTTAGCATGAAGTTAACTTTGGTCAATTGACCAATACAGTGTCGACACGCAGTCCGGGAGGTGATCAGCATCACTGTATTGGTCAATTGACCAACTTACCATCATTGTAACCGGATCCTAACAAATGCAGATATAGCATGTTAGTTCAGTCGAATAATTTTGGACCAGCCTAAAGCCCGAAAATGCTTTTGAAGGCTATAATGCAAGAGAGGGCAACATTCAGAAGATGAAAGGGGATGTGAAAAAAATATTTTGCAAAAAAAATGGCACGAGTTGTATAACCTTGTGTACTTTTTCTGATCCTCAGTCGTTCATCAATAACAAAGCCAACCTATACATACAGTTGAAGCAAACACACATGAAGGATATGTTACCATTCGCTTTTCGCATAGCTTCAATAAAATACCTATGGGCAGGCCGGAGATGGAAAGAAGGCTAAGTTTGGACTCAAATGTTCTGCTTCTCAACAATGCTAAAAGGATGAACTCCATCTCCAACACTAAATTGCTATTGAGATATATATAATTAATGTACCTTGTCAAGTAACCTTTTGGGTTCTTGAAATGCTGCCTTCTTGGCCCATTGATGGAACAAATGGGAAACAACAGTTCGCTGTACTGAACCTGTAACATTATGATAGAGAAATCAAGAAAGTTAACTCATAATGAAAGAAGTCGAGTAAAGTTAAGTCTTAATGACATTTATTAAGGATATTAAACCTCTATTTAACACATCCAAGTATGATAAGAGAAAAGGGACCTTTTCAGAAAACTGCATCCATTGTATGCCTGAATTAGTTCTGTCGACTCTTTGGACACTTCATTGAATAAAACAATGGAAGACTCATCAAGCACCATATCTGCCTTGGTTGATTCTTTTTTTGTTGGTATTCCAACGGTCATATTATGAGTCTCTTTTGGAAGTTCTACGTGCTCTGTTTCCAATATTTTCGAATTTGGTTCATCCTAGGTAAGGAGACCACAAAGATTAAGTAGAAAAGTTTTATGGCAAATAGTATGATACTTTCTGGTTGGAAGCTAATACTTGTAGGACCAAATTATGTACTTTCAAAGCTATATGCAACCTATGGCAATGATCTATTTGACCACAATTCATTTCTTCTTCTCGTGCTATATCTTTTGTTCTTTTTCCATTTTGGTGTTTTGAGTCTAATGTAAGATTCATTACCCTATTACTATTAGAAACTGACTCAACACTGGGAGGCATCCTTACCAATGGAGATCATTGCAAAAACTTATTTTGAAAAACATATATTGCATGAAATAGCAATTTATCTTTTGAGCTTTTGCAAGTGTTGGTCTTCTTTACCAACAGTAGAACATTTCAAGTTGAAGGTGGTACAATGCGTAAGTGGATATTGCACCGACATCGATTGAGATTGAGAATAAGGAATATAGCAAACCACAAAAATATATTCTGGTAATTGACAAACTGACCATATTCCTGACTTATATTCAATGAGTCAATGACCACTTACAACTTTGTTTCACAAAGGTCTATTTAGACTGTACCTATTAACTACAGCCGTCTACAGCTGAAGACGTTATTTGTGATGTTTTTATGGGGATGTACTTGCATTGTAGCATAATTACTTTCTTTATTTTGTGTGCATGTAATGACAGGCTTCGCATGCTATGTTACCATTCTTGTGAATATAGCAATAATGAACTTGGCAAGTAGTGTCAACCATTTCATGGGAAAGATTGTGCCATAAAACTTTGATCTCTAATGCTCTCATGCAAATGACAAAAAACATCTGAAATTTGGATCTAAGCACGCCTGAACTTCTTGAAGGTACTATGGGATTTCTTTTAGAAATCTTGAAGGTAGAAGGACCTTAAAGAAAAAATATACTCCATACAGAATATTCAACGAAGAACAACAACAAAACTGATGTATGGATCAAACCTGCCAATTGGAATCCATGAGAACATAAAGAATAAAAAGTTTTTTCCTTGCATGAGTGATCGCCACATATAACAAGCGCCTTTCTTCCTACAGTTGTTTGAAAGAGCAGGAAAAATTGAGTACTTGAGAAGAATTTGCAACTCCTAATGTTAGAAAATGTTAGGTAAATGAACTAACTTCGAGTGAGGAAGTAGATTCCTTTGCAACACCATTATATTCATGCAACAGGGGGATCTCAGATTCATTCGCCTGTACCATTCATCCAAGAATTAGTGTAACAAATGACAACATTAAATTGGAATTGCTTCTAGTATGCCAAAGATATTGAGTATCACAAGTAAGCAGGCATCAAGAAATATCAAATTGTACCTCAAATAAAACACTACTTTTCTGCAGTTAATCACAAAATCCATTTCCTCACCTGGTTCTGCCATGTATCAGTTTTAGTATTTGCTCAGGAAGTTTATTTCAAATTTTGGTTACTAAATACTACGTCCGTCCCAGCTTTATTGCAACACTTCTTTCGGCATTTATGGCACAGAGTTCAATACATGATAAATTATATTAAATACTTGTAGCATTCCGAAGTATAAGATCAATATTGATTTTTTGAAGTCAATTTGAAATATTTTCAAATTCAAATTTATGTGATCCATCTAACTTTGAAAACAATAATTCTTGCAACTAGTAATACTTTTTAGATATTTTACGATATTCATAACTCTATTGTCTTAAACTAAATGAATTTATATCAATTTTGAGTTTGAAAATATCTCAATTTGACTTCAAATGGTCAAACTTGATCCTATATTTTGGGACGGAGGGACTATTATATTCTAATATAGATTTATATATTCATAGTAGTTAAATATATTTATGATACAACTTAAAATTCGTCCATTAACACTACAAGAATTGTTGCAATAAATCTGGGAGAAGATGTTCAGAAACCAGTTTTAAAGTTCTTTAATATCTGGTCATGAAGATTACACTATAAGTTTGGCAATCTGAGCCCCATCTGAAGCCTTATCATCAGTAGATGGAGTTTATTCTAGTCTGCTAAGTTGCAACAAAATTTTGGTTACCATTGATTCAAACCAGACCACATATATAGATTGCCAAGTGGCTCCAATAAGTCATAATTAACATAAAGAAACTTGGGAGCACATCCTTTAATAAATCACAAAAACTCCGATTTTTGAATTATCAATTAAAAGTTCCTGAAGCCATCATTATTCATTAAACAACTCCTGGATCCCATGTATTAAAGAAGCCATGTAGCCAAGGATAGCCATTTATGCTCATTTGAGCACAAGATGGCTTTTCAGCAGGAATTAAAGTGTGTACCAGTTAAGAGTCATGTATTAGTCTGATCTGGTGAAGTGGAAACATATAACAGTGCAAGATCTTTTGTAGTTGTTTTGATAAGAAACACATAGTACATCAATAAGTTAGTATGGTAAGATTAATTGCTAGAATGAAAATTATAGAAGCATATTTTCAGCAGTAAGTGGTACTACTCTTACCTTCACTATGAAGACCGTGTCCCATTCCAAGCCTTTTGACTGCAAGATGAGAGAAATGAGGGGAAGGGATTATACATATTAGCAGATTAATTATGACACGTGGCGATTTGAGTGAGAGAAACAAAACCTGATGGATGATAGTGAGGGTGACAGAGTGTTCATTGTCATGCCTCCTAGAACGAAAATTCTGGCTTTCTCGTTCGGATATATAATCAATAAAACTTTTAAGTGCATTTGCACACCCTCTGTCTTCTGCACTGAGTTGTTTCAAAAATTCATGCAATCCAGAACATTAGTTCAAACACCATAACATAGTTGACCTTAGGTTTGCCTTCAAAAAGTCCACACATATTTCCTTTTCATTTAACCCAACAACAGTGCATCAAGAGAGGTTCTTTCATAACAAATGCCAGAAAATAAAGCAATGTAAAAAAATTAATATGTAAGACACCTTGTCAGAAGATATACATTCCAATTCAAACCACTTCAACCCAGATTCTGTGGCTTGATCACGAAGAACAGCAGGCAAACTAGATGTTTCATAAGCACAAACTAAAGTTTCAGATTCTGTGGCAAGTCAAGAACCACCTGCATAAACAAGTCAAACTCAGAGTAAGAATCAATGTAGCAATCCAGAAGGTACCATACACCGAGGATCACTTTGCAATAATTATGGACAGAGAAGGTTTACAAGTTCTTAAAACATGCCTAGTGCAAAGGAATGAAGTTCAACTATTTTGCGCAAAATCATTGCACATCACTTGAAGTGAGAAATTCCGACCTTTTTTTAAGAAAAAATTCTTCTCGATCAACAGCTTTTCAATAGCACAGGAGAATTTTGCTCATCAAACAGGAAAAGAACTATGAAAGGCATCACTTAGCAATGTTATTCATCACTATAAATACATGAGATTATCAATGCTGACTTTTATTTTCTCTTCTATGAAGAACATTTATCTTGTTGCAAGTTGCGATCAATATACAGTTAAAGATCTGTAAATTCTTCAATCCTGACTTGGCTGATGGATTCCCTGATTTCAGCACCTATAAAGAGGACGATTGATGATTAGGATGCCATATGGCTTGACAAATCTTAATGTAGTTGATAGAACTAGGTTGGTTGCAGTAGAATGCCCAACTCTTAAAACAATGGTGACACGATTGACTTTATTACTTTATACATAAGGGGGCCTGGGTATATCTAAAAATTCAGAAACTCAAACTATAACAAATCAAATCTATAAAGACAATGCTATGTATTTGTGTGTTCCTGACAGGCCTTCAAGAAACCAAATACCATCCCAAAAGAATTGCACTTCCAAAGCATGGAAAGTTTGGACAATCATTGATGTGTACAAACAGAAGTAGTTTCATTTGATTCGTATCTGAAATTTACTACAAATCAATAAAGTGAAAGTCCTCGGTCCCAACTTCCAAGAACCACTACAGGGGCCAACTGGCCAACCTTACCTATTTTTCTTTATTAAAAAAGACACTATTCTAATCAGTTAATGCTCCTCTCAAATGACTTTGTTACATGAGCTAGTTTGTACACCTACCCTCTTTCAATCTGTACTTCTCACTTCCTTGATGTTTCATTATATAAAATCATATCCTACCATGCTAAGTTGATCGTTGTTATATTCTGAGATGAACAAACTATCTTTGACAAATGTTTTCTGAGCCTGTTATCAAATGGGGACCATGAGGTTACTTTTGACTTATTTGGAATGTACTCGTACCTCAATATCTTTTTCTGTTATATCCCTTGTCATCTAACCCCTTATTTTTTGAATATGCCCATGTTGTGAACATATAATCTATTAATAGATTAGCATTGTGTGGTAAAAATCATACCCAACTTTAAATCACTATCACTTAAATTGGTACAATTCGATGGAGCATAACATAATTAAATATAGGTGCAATGAAACCTACAAGCACAACATGAACAACAATGACAAAAGTAAGCACCTAAATAGAATAAACACTATCTTATGTTGTCCCCTTTCAAAATATGCAGTAGAGGTAAATAAAGATTTCATGTGCCAGCTAAATTATTAAATTATCAGAGGTGAACATTAAAACATGTTATCACTAACCACTTCCAAAACACATACTTGATACTTCATTCAAACATGATATAGTATAAAAGGAATATAGAAATTAAAAATTCTAACTAATATCCGGCCGTAGTTCCCAATTTGATAACAATGCACAGGCAGTAACAGCCATCTTTTTACACTTAATTGGCGCTCAAAACCATTTAGGCATAAATGCAGGAAATCCTGACTTCGGTTCAGTTCTGCATTTCCATTTTTATTCCCAGACATTCTTAAGCACAATAAATGCCAAACTTGCAGTTTATGAGCAGTACCACTGAGATTCTCTAAATTAAGAAAGGAAAAAAAAAGTCCAGGCCAACCCTCCCTACCGTAATATCTTTTATTCCTCCATGACATCCTAATTCTGAACAAATCCCGTCAGTATATATCATTATTGCGAAATTTCAACTTCATAAGCTCAAGTGAAATGGTTTTAATTTTATAATCCATTTTTCATTAATCCTTTTCTCATCTTAAATATGGGAGGTTAATAATCACAGTTAGGTTTCGGCTAATCTGAGTTTTAACTCTATTTCTAACAGAATTCATTACATCTTAAATATGTAAACATTTGTCCAAACCTCTGCTTGTTTATTGTTTCACACACTTTATACACAAAACAACAACTGAGCATCTCTCTCGCTCTCCCTCTGTCTCTCTCAAAACACAAACCTACCCACACAATAAACACAAAAACTGCAGAATTACACATAAATAAGAACACAAAACAAGAGGAAATTCTTGCAGTCAGCGAATTCTTTAATAAAGCTAACCCCTAATTAATTACTTTAGGGGAAAAGAACTATTAGTTTTCAACCAAAATTCTATACAATAACCAAAAAAGCTCTAAACGTGTCCCAGCAAAACTACAAATGGAGTTGTCTTTATCCGACTAACGATAATTCCATTCTCAAAATCACTGAAAATTGAAAATACCAGCATAAATAGTCATCAATTTAATTCACCACAACTGATCCAATCAAAGTTAAAACATAAACACATACTAAACTCATCTCTGCTTCTAACTCATAATTTTCGGATCAATTCAAACAATTAGAGAAAGAGTCAAGAGACTTATACCGCAAGCTTCTCCACAGGCCAATCACGACCACAACCACCGACGGCGGCAATACGGAAAACTAAAAAAGTTAATTATAAACATGAAATCTGCCACAAACTGATGATTATTATGATATAAGAAAACTAAAAAAGTTAATTACAATCTATTAGATATTCTCAATTGAGGTTTTCGTCTTAGTCTAATTAATCTGACAATTCATGAGCCACATATTCTTATTTCAGTACAATTCATGCCTATTTTGAAATTGCCCATACACATGTTCAAACCCTAGACTTAATTCGTGGACGAAGAACAAAAAATCAAAATAATTGACGTACCAGTAGAGCGGAGGCGAAGTCAGAGACGCGGAGAGACCGGAGGAGGAGACGCGATTTGGAGTTCTGGGTTAGGGGCAACAGAGACTTAGACGCGATTTGGTTTGCCTCTATACTTGTTTTCACGTCCAACTCCACTCCTCATTTACCATACCAATCAAGTACATAACGACTTTGTTTCAAAAAAGAGCTTGACTTTAACTTATAAAAATAAAAACTCTTTAAAAAGTAATATTATAAATAAAATTATTGTCTACTGTGATTGTAGATATTCTGTTAACTTTTAATACTTTTGGATGATTTTTCAAACTTTTGTAAAAAAATTATAGTTCAATGAGTTGACTGGAAAAAAAACGGTTCATATAAATTGATTCAGTTCAATAGGCAGAAAATGATTTAACCTAATCCGACTGCAGAAAAGGAGGAAATTAACATTTAAGAACCATATTAATAGAATCTCACCGGCTAAAAGTTAAAAACTTGGCTTGAGGTAGTTGAATTGGCAATGGTCTGACATGCGGCATACTCTCAGTCTCAGATTTATTCACATACCCCATCATCAATCATCCAAAATGGTCCATTATTAAAGTCATCCCATCCAAGAAACAAACTGCCTCCTTCAATGTCTAACCCGTCAGTCTTTTCCATTCGACAAGTTTAACTTGCTTTCTTGTACACTTTCAGCTTTTTGAAGTAATAAAATCACAAATCTAACAGAAAATGATAACTCGCGTAATTTATTCTCAACTCTTCATAAAGAAGAAATGTACCAATAAGAAACAAAGTATTTGATTCTAGCACATTAAATTGTATCTAGTATAAAAACATGGTTTAACCATTCGTGCTTACTACTTTATATTGCATTTATATTTCTGTGTTGTCCAGATTTTAATTATTTCATATACTAAATGTTTGCTGCAGCGATATATATATATATTGAATAACAGTTCACCACAAAATAAAATCTTCCCACAAAATAACAGGTAAAGGCTGGACCCCACAATTTCCTCTTCTATTCTCTGTTTAATATATATATTTAGAACTTCACGTACGATTCATTTTCTATCAATTTATTAGGAATTTAAAGGAAAAAGATATTCTAAATTGCTCCCGAAACAATCAGCTTAGATAAGCAAAAGAAAGTTCATTCACAACAAACTGGCTTGAGAAAGTAAAGAACAATTTTAAATGCATATTGTAGTAAAGTGTAGGAAGACTTTATTTAATAGTGAAAAATGTTGTGGATTCTGGTAATTAAAAGTGAGAAGACATCTCTACAATAGCAACTCAAAAACACTGAAAAATACAATGTATATATTGCAGATCACCTTTAGCTTTCTTGGGCGATAGAGGGACAAAGACAAAATAACCTTCCACTATGTCAATAAATGTATGAAGTGTACAAAGTACATGTCACAAAGTATATGCTATACCAGACAAATAAATGGATCCGCATACCTCAATCCTTACATCCAAGAAGCCTTTCAAACAAACAAATATCCTGTATGTGTTTCAAAACTGGAGAAGAAGAGAGGAAAGTTTTGTGACCATAAATCTTTAAACGTTTCTCTATCTATTCAGAGGTTCTAATTGAACTTCCATTCTATCAGAAACATGTAAATCTTTATCAACAATCATCCGGCTTGGGCTCAAGAGATCAAGATCCTCCTCCTCACCATTACCCAACACCCAATTGCTTCTTCCTGATATTCTATCCCTCCTTCGCTGTTTATCACGATGCTCTAAATATAGTACAATTAAGGCGCCAAACAAGAACCAAACAATCAAAGCCCATGTGAGTCCATGAACATTTTCACCTTTATATCTCTCTCCTAAATGCTTCATTCCACTAATAAGAGCGGCCATGCCTACAACAATGGCACATCTGCCAACAATAACATGAATATACTCCCAGAGAATCCTCTTTGAAGAAGCATTTTCAGCGTTGGTAGGCTTTTTAGGTCTCAGATAAGCGTTTACTGGTTGTGCACAAGCCAAAAGTATCGCGCTGATACCAAATTTAACATGTAAGGAATCAAAATACAAACCCTGAAGCTCAGCTACTGCAAAAAGAAAGCCAAGAAAGATGATTGATAATCCAGAATACTGCAAATACATGTGAATCTGAAACCATCCATCACCCTTCACGTGTTTCAAGTATCTTGCAGCCAAAATTCCACCTGGAAGCAAAATACCCCAGGCAAGAAACATCATAAAGCCGTGTACAGCCAACACCGGCCTTAGATCCTCCTCCGCCTCAGCAGAGCCACTAACAAGCAGAATGCGAACAGGCCTATTGCTTGTCACAGAATGCATGTTTCTCACACTTAAATGATCCGCTGACCATTGGGCGCCCATAGCCCAGATTACTTTAAGAGGGGTTGTGGGATCAATGATATTATTACACTCGGGCCTTTCATCCCGATCGCATGATGGATCTAGGGGTCTGGTGAACTCCAATGTGATAACTCCGTTTTCCGACTTGCATCTAACATATGTCAAATTCTCATGAGTTGGATGAATATTTGAGGCATCCCTGCCATCGATCCAATATGTATTAACTCTCCCTGTACCATTATTATCCATCCAACCCACATAAGCATAGCTATTTACCATTCCACTACCAAATCCTATTGCAAGATAACCACTTTTCTTCTCACCCCGAGCTGCCACAGACATTGAATTTTTCGACAGTGTCCAAAACAAAGTAACTTGCTGATCATCTAAAACAACACTGTTATTGTACATATCTGGCAAACCCCCATCAACCACTTGAACCTTCCAACCCATCTTTTGTTTATAAAGGGAATGATAGTACACATGATCTGGAGTATTCCGGTCAGGTGCCCAAACTAATTCTGTGGGACTGGATTGAACGCCTTCTGCCTCGGGCCCACCAAAGTAAATAGTCTCAGTCAAATTCCTCAAAGTTGCATTCCCACCAAGTGGATCAGAAGTAACATAGAACGCAACATCATGCCCAGCTTGAATTGAAAACTTAATCGAAACCCCCCTTTCAACCCTTAACACCGGAGCCTCTTTCTTGTTTATGTAAATAACTTTTGAAGGATTCGGGGGATTTGGGTAATGCAATGCTGGACCAGTCGAAATAACTAGTGCTTCCTTTCCATCTGCAATGAGGAGATCTTGACCCTCCTTATCTTCAGCATCCAATGGCCCCAAGCAATCATTCACATGCTCCGAGACATTAAACCTCAAGTGGCCATAAGTCCCACCATGCTTTTGTGGAAGATAATAGGGCCGAAGTGAATCAGGTGGCCTTATCAAGCCCAAAGCCCAAATTACAGTCATGTTATCGGTATAATTCACTGGCAAATCATACTTCTTGTCAACTGACTTCAAATGCCTTTGATACCGAATAAATGAAACCCCATCTTTCCTATGTGCATAGACCAACTTAGTATTATTCACCGAACCAACTGCATCTGATGCATCAAAAAAAGTATCTGGACACACGCCCTGAACACCATCCTTATTTATCATACACTCACTATACTGAGTAATGAAATAATCATCAGCAAACGGCAAACTCTCCTCGGTAAACCCTGTCACTGCCACATCACCACCAAGCATAATACTTGAGGATATTGGATTCGCCCACCCAAATGCCATATAATTCTGAATCCCAATCGCCGCCTCCAACCCAATATCAATCAAATCCTCTTCAGCCCTCAATGTCCACCGAACCCTGTAACTACTAGCCAATGTCTTGCAGTTTTCAAACATCGTCGGCTTCATATTCCTAACACTTCCATTACTAGGCATTGGTATCGGGGCCAAATTAACCGACCCATTTCCCAGATTCCCCAACACAACATGTCCAAAATCCGAAGCCGTGGGTAAATCCCAAATCGAAACAACTCCAATACGATCCCAACTCACATTTCTCTTCAAATTAACAACAAAACTATCATTCTTAAAAGTTCTATTCAACTTTTGATCAGATATAACAAAACCCTTTGTTAAATTCTCAAAATCAACACCTACCGCACCCCACCAGTGCACATCAGACCCTCCTAACATATCAAATTCCCTAACCCGAAATGAACAATCATCAATAATACTAAAAATACCTCTCACTTGGTGTTGAACCATTAAGAATTGGGATTCAAAATTAAGCAGAGAAGAGTTTGTTTTCCCGCAACCCTGACCCGGATCGGACTTAACCAATTGAATTAAGTGAATTATAAACACGACTAATAATGAAGATCTAGCCATGGAAATGAAGATCCCAATTGATATCGGATCTGGGTTTTGCTTAAAATCCAAAATAAATGAAATTTAAAGGGGTTTAGAGAGATTAGAACAAAATTGTTACCTGAGGATGATTCTCTGGTGAGATTTTGGTTTAATGGTGGTATCAGTCGAGTAATTCCAACTGCTGAAGTTGGTGTTAAGTTAGAGGGATCAGGAAAATGGAGATCCACGGGGTTTATGGAATTTGGCGCTTTTGAGTTTTGACGAGGTTTGGTACTCACCCATAATTACACGTTGGTAGATATTTTAGTGTTATACAGCTCGTAACAAAATAAATGTTCAGTTTTAATTTATTTTTAATAAAATAAAAAAAATATCATATTTAGTTTTCTCTAATTTCTCAATATTAGTCTATTTTGTATGTAGTATAATGACACTATTTATGTTGTTTGTCGTTTTATAATAAATTTCATCCTCCTCACTATATATCCTAACTGTTGAGCTTACACTTATCTAAGAAATTGATTAATTAATTCATACATATAAAATTAAGAATCAATGTCCGTTTTTATTTGGCGATCAGCTCATGAGGTGCTGATCATGTCTTATCGTGATTTTGTTAAGATATCTCAACCATCCATTTATAAAGTATGTGAAAACTTTGTTAGACATCTAATTTTATATGAATTAATTAAAAAATATAAAGCTCAACACATTTGTTTCACTCTTTTTATGCCCAAATCCGATCGTTGGCCAATTGGTCGGTCATATTTAACATTCGCAACAGCGGACGAAAGACTTTTACAAAAATACTTATTTTGATATATTAAATTTTTATAAATTCTTATTATATTTTAAATTATTAAAATTAAATATTAATACAAAGATTATCAAATATAAAATTTTTATTTTAAAATTTAAAAAAAAGACTTAATTACCAAAAAAAAAATCAATAAACTTTTAAACATACAAATTATATTTTTAACATGAATAACATTAAACTTTTAAACAATTGACAAAAATGCCCAAAATTTAATTAATTAAATAATACTCTTTTTATATTGGAAGAGCATACAAAAGGAGAAGGAAAAAAATTAAAAAAAGAAAAGAAAAAAAATGACTCATTTGCTCTCTCTTCTCTCTCCCTCTTCCCTAATCCTTCAAATTATTGTGTTCCTTCAATTTTGTAAATCGTAACAAATTTTATGTATACATTTTACAACTTATATCTTGCAAATTATAAATTATATCATAAATTATAAATTTTACTAATTGTATGTATAAATTTTACAATTTAAATCTTGAAAATTATAAATTATATCATAAATTATAAATTTTCGTCTTAAATTTAACAAATTATATGTATAAATTTTACAACTTAAATCTTGAAAATTATAAATTATATTATAAATTATAAATTTTACGTCTTAAATTTAACAAATTGTATGTATAAATTTTATAACTTAATCTTGCAAATAATAAATTATATCATAAATTATAAATTTTAGGTCTTAAATTTAACAAATTGTATGTATATATTTTACAACTTAAATATTACAAATTATAAATCATATCGTAAATTATAAATTTTACTTCTTAAATTTAACAAATTGTATGTATAAATTTTACAACTTAAATCTTGCAAATTATAAATTATATCATAAATTATAAATTTTACAAATTATATCACAACTTAAATTTTACAAATTGTATTTATAATTTTAAATTATATTTATAATTTTATATCATATTTCTACGGTATTAGTTATTTTTTTTAAAGGGCTAAAAATTATTATATTTGTAATTTTTTATAATTTAAAAAAAAAAATTGAGGTGGGGGGGGTGCGAATCATGAATATATGTGGTACTTGATACGACGGAACTATAAATAGTCATTTTTTAAATTAAGTCAAACCGCATATTTTATACGGTCAACATGTATTAAATACACAAAATTCGATCGGATTCTTGGGTGGGTCAGGTATTCCGACTAATTTTGGCCGGATTCAGAAATTAGGGGCTAAATTGTATCAAATTAGGTAATTAATGTAGTAAATTGTAAACCTAAATTCTTTAGAGAATAAATTATGAATTTGATGGTATTTTATGTAACAGAAGTGTAATTAGCCGTTAATTTTATTGTAAGAATAATATATTGAAAAGGGTTAATTTGAAGGATCCGGTTAACATGAAGTTATTTTTTTGATAAGTTGGTCAATTGGTCAATAGAATACTGACACACATACAATCTGACCTGCGTGTCAGTATTTTATTGGTCAATTGACCAACTTATCTCAAAATAAACTTCATACTAATCACTTCCTAATTTGAAGGTTTTATCTCTTTTATCTTATGTTGATTTTGTATTTTGAGGTGATGGCTCTGTTGGTGGTGGAGAAAGTGGCAGTGACATTAGTGCTGATGACTGGTGGTGGTGGTGGAGTTTTATACGAAAAAAATTCGTGTGAAAATATCATTTTAATATTTGAAATATCAGTTTGCTAAAACAATGCTATCACTATTAGATATTTCCTTTCACATGAATTTGAGAGAGTGGAAGAGTGAGGCTTTCATCTAAACGACTTTGAACTGTTTCGGGAGATGAGCATTAACTTCGTTTTAACTTTTTTCAAAATATTTGTATGTTAAAAATAATAGTGAAGGCATAATTAATGTTACTCAATTTTATATAACTAATGACTTAATATTTGACTTCTCCTATGAGTCCGGCTATTAGCATGGGTAGTAAAATAAGCGTCAAAATTATTTACTACCTAATTTTATATTATTTTAAATCATGTATGTCTTACTCTTACATTGATAATATATTAATTGTTATAAAAAAAAATTAACTTCGTCTTCCAAATTTATCAACAACTTATAAAATAACAACTTCAAAGGTATTAAATTCTAAAGAAAACAATGTTAAACTTCTCACATTTTAGTTTTTCAAACACAAGCATATATAATTAAAGTATTGCCCCTGTTCTAAAATATTATAAAATTAATTTGATTTTTATTATGAATTCATGAGACATTGAGAATACAAGATTTAGATTTAAACTTGTAGAATAATAAATTAATATTTATTCATTATATTTTTTTCCGTATATATTTAATATATTATTATATAGAGTCTAAAATTGAGTAAAAAAACTAAAAGGTAAAATCCTAAACATAAATTTAAAGTGTGACCGAAAGAAGTCCTATAAGAGATAGAATTGTTGATTAAGTTTTTCAAAATCATAAATAAAATTTTAGTTCTAATTAAATACTTGGATCACAAGACGTGGACCCAAAAACCAAAATATATCATATCATATTAAGTCTAGCGAAAGAATTTTCCGTCTCTTCCCTCCTAGTTCTAGTCTCACATCTTAGCCAGGGATCATATCCCTAAGCTTTGATACCAACCGTGGCGCCCCAAAATTAGGTATACATCACCCATCTTGGGTGTGCCAGATACATCGTAGTGCAATTCAAATACAACTTACTAATACAACTGTCATGGGTATAATACGACAAAATATAAATTATGAGTTTGAATACAAATATTGTCTACTAGAGATTATACAAACTCAAAAGGAGTCCTTATTACAATTATTATCACACTATTTCACGAATAGTGAGGGACTACTAATGTTATCCTCCGGACCATCACTCCGTTTCCCAGACTCGTCCCAGGTTATATTCTCATTTTACAAGAAACGGTGAAAGAATATCTTTTTCGATGGTGATACCACTGGTATTTTCATCTTTGCCACCGCTTTCTCTTAGTTTCGTTGACTGACGTTCTGTGCTCGAATAATGAGCCCTATTTACAACATCCGAGTACAAACACGGTTTATGAGAAATAAGATATTGACGTATCTCCTGGTTTGAAACCTCTTAAAACATTAGCGTCATTCGGCTCCTCATTATCGATCAAATGGGATGCAAACCGGGATAACTCCGCAAATTTAGCCTCGTATTGCGACACGGTCATATTATTTTGTTCCAATTTGATAAACTCCACTTCTTTCATGTGATACTCTCGGGAAAGTACTTGTCGTTGAATAGCTCTTGGAACTTCTCCCGAAGACATTTTGAGTCGTCAGTAGAGTGCGTTTCTGATTTCCACCAATAATCTACCTCTTCACGCATACGGAAGGTGGCGAAGGGAACCTTTTGCTCCTCGAGAGCATCCCAAGACATCAAATATCTTGGTGATCTGCTTTATCCATGCTTCCGCTTTAAGTGGTTTTGGCTTCCGATAAACTCAGGAGGTCCTAGCTCCTTGAATCTTTGCTTAATAAGTGGCCGTCAGAGAGTTTCGGTGTTTTCACCTACATTTTGAGCAGGGCCGCCGCTCTACTTTGATGTTGCATGAATTGCATAAAAAGCCTCCGAACAATCCATCATTCATCATTTGGTCGGTGTTGTTGTTTTGCATGATGATTGTCGTCTTCTGATGCACATTCTCCTCGATTATTGATATGTGGAGACTCAGCGGTCTCTTGTGCTCCATTGCTATTCTCAACATTCTCGGATGTCATTTTTGGAATCTTCTTTACAAAACAAAGGTTAATTGATATGTAACATAATATCTCTAAACTCGACCAACCAATTTAAATACAAAATAAATTTAAGTAGGTCATACTTAGCGAAGAATTCCCGTCTCTCCTCCTCTAGTTTTAGTCTCACATCTTAGCGGAGATCATATCCTAAGCTTTGATACCAAACTGTGGCGCCCCCAAAATTAGGTATACATCACCCATCTTGGGTCGCATAGAATCTGGTCTTGAATTCAAATACAACTTCTTATCTGATACTGCAGTGTACAATCTGACAAAATATAAACTATGAGTTTGAATACAAATATTGTCTACTTAGAGATTATACAAACTCAAAAGGAGTCCTCATTACAATTATTACCACACTATTTCACGAAATAGTGAGGACTACTAATGTTATCCTCTGGACCATCGCTCCAGCTTCTCCAACTCGTCCCAGTATATTCTCATTTCACAAGAAAACGGTGAAAGAAAGGGTGAGCTCAACTAGCCCAAGAAGAAGAAATATTATGACTAAGATAATGCGAGAATAAATTATCATTAGTCTCCAACAATGTTAAACCGATAAAATATAATAGACATCAAGTTTAAGCTGCGGTGAAACAAGCGATCCATTAAAAGAGTCAAATAGAAAATAAAATCTACTATCTTTTATGATTTAAAAGGTTTTTCATCAACATATTTATAAATTTGAGACTCGACAATAAATATTCCACGTCATCGAATCACCCCGCACTACTTTCTGACGAAAGATATTCTTTAGTATCCGACCACAATTATCCATTACCTTTACGGGCGAGAATATTTGTGTATTCATTAATGGTCATGATCATACCAACAATTTGTCCATCAATGCACTACGGGCCAATGAGGACTTTTACCACATCATTTGTAATATTATGGTCATGATTACATAGAATAATCATCGGTCATAATCATACCAAGTCCATCTATGCACTACAGGCCACATATGACTTTCAAAAAATATATAAATATGAGGATGATGACAATGATATAAGAAGTGATGTATATATATATATATATATATATATATATATATATATATATATAAGAGGATGATGACAATGATATAAGGCCACAGAGGAGGACTTTTACCACATCATTTGTCAACAAGTGATGTATATAAATATATATAATATATAACATATAACATATAAAATATAAACATATATATGTAATAATAATGATGATAACTCCCTCCTGACCTTTTTTTCTTTTTTCTCCCACCAAAAATCCACCCGACAACATGTCTTCTACTCAAGACTTTGTTATGCATGGGTCCCACTCGTGGGCCCCCACCATTTATTATATATAAAATAACTTTGTACTGATTATTTAAAAAACAGGTAAATAGGGGGTCAATAAAATACGCCAAAATTCACAACAATTACTATAGCAATAATTGAACAAAATTGAGTGACTAAGCATCAATAATTAATCTGGTGCTTCTTGTCTGACCACGCAGACATCAGATTTTTTTAACACCTTGGGTTTTAACAGCTTAACGGTAAAACTTCCACCGTTATTTTCATAAAGTATTTTTGTCATTTTCTCGATCGACAATAATTCCGTTGTGGGATCCACCAATGATTGTGCTTTGTAGCGCCCCCAAAATAGGTTCATTCCATCGACCCATTCTCGAAATCGCCAAATACATGGTATAGAAAACAACTACAACTTTATTACTACAATTGTCGTGCAAAATACAACAACACATATGTTGTGAGTTTTGATGCAAATATATATCAACTGTGACTCTGGACACCAACTTGGATAAGACGTCACAATGGCACCTTACATAAAGGTAAAATCGATAAGCTGTTTAGGGAGAACCTCCACATTTAGAGACCACCGCTCTATTCTCTCTCATTACCTCGCTCAAAACCCAATTTACTCTTATTACCTAAAAGGAATTGTGAAGCGGAAGGGTGAGCCTGGCTAGCTTAGTAAAGAATATTATGACTAAAGATAAATAAATTATTAATAGTCTTCATCAGTAAAAAAAAACCAGAGATTTAGAATATATGGTAGATGATAAAACTTTTCAACCATAGTTGCGGTGAACTGACGAGCAATCCATTAGAAGAGTCGAATAGACCATAAAGTCTATTATCTTCTCCGTGTTAAAGTCCACTGTTTTATTCGTAACATCAATCAACTATTCCTTTCCACAATCATGTGAATAACTCATAATCATAATTGTGGTTCTAAATTTCTTTTCTCATCCAAGACGAAGATAATTTTCATCACTTGTCTTTACCTGAAACATCAAAGATCATGGTTATACCAAATCACAGTTCCTGTTCATAATCATACTAATAAATTCATCTTTGCACTACGGGCCAAAGATATTCATCAACAGATCATCTTTGCACTACATGCCAAAGATATTCATCAATAATTCATCTTTGCACTACGGGCCAAAGATATTCATCAATAAGTCATCTTTGTCTACTATGGGCCAAAGATATTCATATCTCAAAGAAATATATAATCATTTCGAATTTATATAAACAATAATTATAACCATGTTGATCAATTCACCTTTCAGACTTAAGCTAAAGATGTTCGATTATAAATTGATGGTCATGATCATACCGATCCACAATTCAACTTTTCACTTCTGGCCAAAGAGAACCCTAGTCATGATCATACCAATAATCTACCCATCTTTACACTCCAAATGAAAGATAATTTCAACATCGGGGTTATAAAAATCTTATATATGATAATAAAATCAATATAATCAATCATAGTTTTAATCTCGGAGTAATATTCATAAATCAACTATAATTTGGTTAGAAAAAAAACCAATTTTGTAGTGAATAGTACTCGTGAATAGTAACTTATGAATAGTAATCAAATGTCGTGAATAGTAACTCATGAATAAAGAAATTGTGAATAATAACTCATGAATAATAACTAAGTGAATAAGTAACCCCACATAAAAAGTTCTAAATTTGATAAAAGTTCAAACCAATATTTCAACATAATGATATTGAAGAAATAATATCACTTACGAAGAAAATAACATACCTTACAATCCCTTAAAATCACTTACCATCCCTTACTATCCCTTACAATTCCTTACCTCAAAAGAGCAGTACTTCTGACTGGAATAACGATGAACGAACTTACACCGTATAGCAACACTCAAGATATCAAAATACTCACAAGAATACACTCGATAATATAAAGAGAGAAATAGAGAGAAAACTTCAGTTTCTGGTGTGATTTTCAATTCTAACCTAAGCACCCTATTTATAGGAAATTGCTTAGAACACCAAAGCAGAAAATTGAATATAATAATATTATTTTTTTTCTAAATTTCCTATGCAGACCAACTGAATTTAGCCATCAACCACACCCCAATAAAAGCCACAAAAACGTTTTTCTCACATAAACCATTTAAAACTCCAAAAATGATAATCAATTAATTCAAAACTTCAATAATTCATAATAAATAGCCTTTTTGTCAGAAAATTCAAATCTCGCGACTTTTTATAGGAAATTCAATTCTCTACAACTTTACAGAAGAAAGTTTTTTTCAAATTCCAAACAGAAATTGACCGAAATTCACATACGGATGATTTTACAGGCTATAATCAAATTTCAGTCAAGAAATGGGTCCACCAACACACAAAACATGTGTTAATCATTTAATGCAACAAAAATACTCCTCCTCATTTACTCATATATCCCACATTCATTGTAAAAATATCATCATTATTATATTATAATAATATAATAAAATATTATTTTATCAGAAAAGATAAAATATTTATTTTCAACAATTGTCACTTTACAAATTTTCTCTATCTATATCCACATAAAATGAATATTTTTCTTATCATATAAATCAATAATTAATTATTCATAAATAATATTACGAGAATCACAAATCTTTATGCCAACCAGTAGTTCCTGTGAGAAAGAGGGGCTTTCCGATAAAATTTCTCCTTCTTGGTATTTGAATTAGGTGACCAAACCTCTCCTTGATGCGAGAACTTTCTAGACATTGCCAATAATGCTATCTAATAATATTATTCAAATAATATGAATTATTGCTTTGATAATGAAAAATACTGTGCCGTAACAATTATTAAAATAACAGTAATATGAAATATCAAAGCATCAATTATTAAATCAATAATATAAAATACTGAATAGTAATTACTGTAACAATTATTGAGCAGTGCCTTCTTATGTAAGAATATATAATTCAACAATATCTGTGTAAAAGCAGGTGTATTCTTGAACAACAATAGCGTATTACTTTACTACCACCGGGTATTCCAGCGATGTTAATAACGGTAACAATTACTGTAGATTATTTATAAAAACTTTAATTTGTTGTTTTCTTCATCCGATGCGAATTACATTATGGGGCCCACAAAAGGTGCTTGTACGTCGTATTTGAATATTCTCAGACAAAAATGAGTATTTTATAACCACTTACTTATTTTTGAAAAAAATTCATATATCACCCTTAACTTTAACTTTTTATCAATTTAACCATTTCTTTGAATTGTAATTATAAGAAAAATTGAATACTTTTATTTCATAAAATTCGGGGTTTTTACAATGCTTGGTTATATTTAATATTCCTGTTAAAGCGAATATTCTCCTACCAATCGAATATTATATAACAACTTGCGTACTTTGTAAAATTTATAAATATTACCCACAACTATAACATTATATCAATTTCACTCCATAATATTCAAAAATAATATTTATAGAAAATTCATCTTTATTCAAAAGTTAAGGTTTTACTGATCTCCCTTCTTATAAAATTTAGCATCTCGAAATTAGGGTGCGTACTGGTATGTCGAGAAGAGGTAAGGATACCTTGATTTCATTTGATTCTAACTCCCAAGTCATTTCCCCAACATCGTGGTTTCTCCACAAAACTTTGACTTGAGGTATAACGCGCGTGCGTAGAATATGTTCCTTTTATCAAGATTTGAACATGAACTTCTTCATACGTCAAATCTTCCGCTATTTCGTCCGATTCCCAACTCAATAATGTGGTTCGGGTCTTCCACATATTTATGTAACATGAATATATGAAAACGTTATGAACACGAGACATACTTGGCGGTAAAGAAGTCTATAGGCCACAGTTCTACTCGATCGAAGGATTAAAATGGTAGATAAATCGAGGATTGAGCTTTCCTCTCTTTTTAAATCTCGTAACTCCTTTCCATGGAGCAACACGTAACAACACATGATCTCCAATATCGAATTCCACGTCCTTTCGATGAAGATCATCATAACTCTTTTGTCGATTTTGTGAGGTTTTTATACGTTGCCGGATCATTTGAATCTTTTCCATAGTCATACGTACCAACTCCGGTCCCAACAACGTTGTAAGACCCCAACTTTTTAATGAATAAAATCAAATTTCTTTTATTTATTATTGTGAATAATAAGGTATTAATTTGATATAATAACTTTGGTTATGAGTGAAATGTGAAAATTTTGCAAAATAAGCAAGTGGTTATAAAATATTCATTTTGTTGGTGGAATATTCTTTTCGATCGGGGAATATTAAATGCGGCCACGACCCAATTATGAGCCCCCATAACGGATAATAGCAGAATGAAGAAAGCGACAAAATTGAATAACTTGGCGTAGTTGTTAAGCGTTAACACTTTGTTGGAATACCCGGTGGTTAAAGTAAAAATGTCTGCGTTGTTGCTTGCGATGGCATCTGATATTATTGCAGTATTGTTGAATTTTTGATCACTTACGTGAAAGGCCTTTACTCAATAATTGTCATAGTAGCATCTTTGTTCAATATTTTATTTTATTGATTCAATAATTGATGCATTGATATTTTATATTATTGTTGTTTCAATTATCGTCATACTGATGTCTCCTTTATCGGATCAATAATTCAGGTTATTTGGAATAATATTATTATATAACATTATTGACAATGTCTGAAAGTTACACGAGGAGAGGTTTGGTCACCCAATTGCTATGCCAAAGAAGGACAAATCCTTATTGGAAAGCCCCTCTTTCTGAGGAGCAGATCGGTTGTCATAAATGTGATTCTGTAATATTATTTGTGAATAATTAATCATTGATTCATATGATAAGGAAATATTTATTTTATGTGGATATAAATGATGAATTTATTTATGTGGTTATTAATGAAGGAATTAATGTTGAGGTGTTTTATTAGTATTTTGTCGGATTGGAGGTATTAAAAATCAAACCAGTATTTTTTGAGATATATTGCGGGAGTTATAATTTTTAATCCGACCGTTGGATCGTTGTAATTTTTGGATATGTTATACATATATAAGTTGAGTATATGTCAACAAATTTTGAACCGTTAAAAATGAGCGTATGATTTGTTATGAATTTTAAGAGGTGGCTGATTCGGAAATTAGGTTATAAATTATTTTGGTGGAAAATTCTAGAATTGGTGGGGCCCACTCTTGGTTGGTTAAGAAATGTGCTGAGATTTTTATTCAAATGTGGTGGGTGGGAATAGTAGCAGGTAAAGTCATCAGGTTGCAGGTTAAGTCTGCTTCGGCGTGCTAACATTTTCCTATAAATAGAGGGCTAAGTTAGAATTGAAAATCACACAAGAAGCAAGTTTTGTTTCTTTCTCTCTAGATTATTGAGTGTATTTTGTGAGTATTTAGATACTTTGTGAGTTTACATTAATCGATTGCAAGTTTCCTTGACCTTATCTGGATATATTAGATCGAATCTTGATATTTTGGGGTAAGGGATATTATCTTCTTCTTAAATGATATTTTCTTCAATATCATTATGCCAAAATATTGGTATGAACTTTTATCAAAATTAAAACTTTTGTGTCAGAGTTCTTATTCACGTGTCACGACATTATTCACGATATCTGACATTATTCACGAATCTGACTATTCAATTTAAAAATAAAATTTTCTTCTTTTGTCCAAGATATCTATTATAGTTCTTATCTTTGATTGTATCACCACAGACCACAGATGACTTTCAAAAAATATAAATATGAGGATGATGACAATGATATAAGAATTCAATAAAACAAGTTCAAGAATTAATTTATCCAGAACTAATAATGTCCAAATTATCAACATGATCTTCGCTTTTAAAGTAAAATTCAAGAATGATCGGAAGAATATTTCCATGAAAAGATCTTTGGATGAAGCGAAATTATCGAGGATATTCTACTAATTTCATGGAGTATAGAAGTCAAAACTTTAATCAACCGAGTATAATAAAGAATGGAATAACAAAAAAATCACCGTGCATGCGGTACTTGGCATGTATGGGTTATTCCAACGAGAATACTAAATAACGGAACTAGGTCGGTTGAAATTACATTGCCGATAGGATGTTCCAACGAATAATAATAAAGACGGAATCAATCCGGTAAAGCGTCTGAAGACAAGATATTCAAAATGAATAATAAAGGCGGAATAATAGAAGAATGTCACTAAGTATAGGGTGATCAGCAGATACTGAGTTATTCCAATGAGAATAATAAGAAATGAAATAACAACGATTCTCTTTCATGAATAAGAAAGAATAACACCCACTTCTAGTAAAAAGAACCTGAATATAAGAGTAGTTAAGTAGCGAAAACTTTTCTTCTTTCTCTCTATAATTTTCTCATCTAAAGTTTCATGAATTAAGTAAGAAAATAATGAAGGAATGAGCTTTATTTATAGAAAAATGGACTGCATAAGAATTAACTCATTGAACGGGTCAGGATTGATTTACTTTAATTTGACGGTTCATATATTTAAGCAAAATCTTTTAAATAAAATAATATATATATATATATATATATTATATATATTAAATATATATACATAGCATGTGCTAAAATTTTCCACGGTCCATTTCCCTTCCTGCCTCAACTTGTCAACAAGTGATGTATATATATATAATATATAACATATAACATATAACATATAAAATATAAACATATATATATATATGTAATAATAATGATGATAACTCCCTCCTGACCTTTTTTTCTTTTTTCTACCACCAAAAACCCACCCGACAACATGTCTTCTACTCAAGACTTTGCCATGCATGGGTCCCACTCGTGGACCCCCACCATTTATTATATATAAAATAACTTTCATCGATTATTTAAAAAATCCAAGAAAATGGGGTTCATAAAATACGCCATAAAATTCACAACAATTATTATAGCAATAATTGAACAAAACTGAGTGACTAAGCATCAATAATTAATCTGGTGTCTTTCTTATCCCTATGCAGCGTATTCTTATTTTAACGAGGTGTTTCAACAGCTTAACGGTAAAACTTCCGCCGTTATTTTCATAAAAGTATTTTTTGTCGTTTTCTCAATCCGACAATAATTCCGTTAATGAAATCCACCAATGATTGTCTTAGTTATACGAATATTCCTCGTTAAAACGAATATTAAAAATTAATCGAATATTATATAACAACTGCGTCTTTGCAAAAATTATAAATATTACCCATAACTATAACATTATATCAATTTCACTTCATAATATTCAAAATAATATTTATAGAAAATTCATCTTTATTCAAAAAGTTGGGGTTTTATATATATATATATATATATATATATATATATATATATATATATATATATATATATTTAGCCAATATTACCCTGGTCCTTACTGCAACTTTCGCTCAAATGAGGACACCCTTTTATATTCAGTACCCGCAATTTGGTGAGGCAGTCCAACCCTTTAGGGAGAGAGAACAAAGTAGGACAACCCGCAACTGGAAGTCCTTGCAGCACTGTTAAATTTGATGTCCACTGTGGTAAAGTTGTCAAACTAGGACAATCATCGATGCACAAGTGTTTGAGAGTTGTAGAAGCTTGTTGAAGTCCCAAGGGTATACTTATCAACTTTGGCAGTCCTCCTATAACTGCTGAGCGGCGGCATTGTAGTCCTTGTATGCCTTCACCCTGTGACAAATCAATATCTTGACAGTCCTTGATTACCAATTTTCGATATTGAGATGTTTCATACCACTTGGAAGAAGAGATGGCCTTGGACATTCTGTGATACGCAGCGTGTGAAGGGTTGTGAGATACTGTATACCTTCAGACAATGTTGTTAGGAAACTGCATCGAAACAAATGCAATGTTCGAAGAGAGGTCAACTCTTCCAAACCATTCTCTGGCAGACATGTTAGTTGTGAAATCAAATAAAGATGTTCAAGACTGATCAACTTTCTGATATCTCTAGGCAATCCCTGAAGTTGATCACAGCCTAGGAGATTCAACATCTGCAAATTCCAAAGGATAGAATTAGGGAATGCCTTGAGTCTACGATTATGAGATAAATAAATGAATCTCCAATGCTTCAAGTCGCCAATGGAAATTGGCAACTCCTCAAACTTAGATCCAGGTAAACCTAAGACTCGCATGCACTTAAATCTCCCTATAAGTGTGTTCATAAAAGACTTACTAATAGGGCCAACTTTGTGTGAAAGGCAGAAGGACCTCAGCTTCTTTGCTTTGAGTAGCACTCTTGGAAAATCTTTATTTGACAAATCAACATCATAAATTGAAATATGTCGAACCCTTTCTGAAATTTCAGTGTTGTTGTCGAGATTCATTATTTGCATACTCAGGACCTGCCACTGATTGTGCAAGATCATGTACAAGGTCATGCATTTTACACTTCCATATATCATTATCAAAAAGCCTAAAAACATCTTGGAAATAATAACTCTTTGAAATATCAAATCCCATAGTCATCCAAATGCTGTTTTCTATCATTCGAGTGAATGAATCCTTGTGCTCTCCATAGAGAAACTAGTTTCCTTTTTGTTATATCATAGTCCTTTGGAAAGATGGAGGAATATTCAAAGCATTGTTTTAGATCAGCTGACATTTGGTTGTAGCTCAACCTCAACACGGGTAAGATATTCTTCTCCTTTTGTTCAATTCTCCATATTTCATTATCTCTGATATATTGCCATTCTTTCTCCTCAGTTTTCATGAATAAAGACAAGCATTCATCATCTGAAAGCCCTCTTAACTTGTATGGTGGAACAGTGCCCATAATTGATGTAAATGTTGTGTCACGTGTACTTACAGTAACTTTACTTCCTCTGACACCTGCCCATCAATAAATTTCTCAAATCTGACTACTTTCTTGGATCATTACTCCATACATCATCCAGGACAAGTATGAATCTTTTTGCACAAACATTTAAACGGAGGCTGGTTTGTAATTGATCCATATCTAAGTGGCTGTAATCATAACCTGTAGCAGACTTCAACACCTTTTCAGTTAACTTCTTCAAATCAAGATCATCTGAGACACACACCCACATTCTTATTTCAAAATTCTGAATTACATTGTGATGATTGTACACCAATTTAGCAAGTGTTGTCTTCCCAAGCCCCCCTAGTCCAACTATGGGGATAACAGCAAGACCTTCATCATCACAAGAGCTCGTCAGAAATTTTATAATATTATTTTTATCTAAGTCCCTTCCAATGACATCTGACTCTCTCACAAAGGAATGACTCTCCCTCAAATTGTTTGAAGATTGACCATTTTCAATCTGCTCAGTAAAGTGAAAGTTTCTCCTATCCATTGCAATCCCATCTAGTCTGTGCCTAGTATCTTTAATCTTATGGCCCATCTTAAGGCGATATACAACAGGGGTTGAGAGGGAAAATAAATTACTGACGCGGTTTAACATCTTCCCACGAACTTGAACTTTCCATCACAAAGCTTCAGCATGAAAATCATCTAGGACATCATCAATGTCATAAAGGACATCCTTAAGTTTTTCTAACCAATCTCTCACCTCATGATTATTCGCTTGCCGCTTATCTGCGTCCAAAAGGACTGCTTTGATTGTGGACAGTGTGTTCTTCAATGTTGTTAGGTCACTTTCAACTCCCCATGCCAATCCAATTTCTTGGAGTGGAAGCGAGCCCAAGTTCCCAAGAACAGAGCATGCAATACCGAACAGAAATGTCTTTGCCATCCGATTCTTGTTACAGAAAAAGAAATCAAAGCTCCAAGATTAAGCGTATACAGAGCTAAAGGAAGGATTGAAGGACCTGTTGACATAAAAATACCTTTCTTTCTAGAAAAAACCTAGCAATATTAATTAGTCTATTGCAGTAAAACTGAACTAATTATTCAAAGACAGACAAGGCCACATTGTGTTCCAAACGTCAACTATAAATTGTGTTCCAAAAGTCAACTAAGTAGGAGGAGCTCCTTGTAATTCAAGTTGACATCAGCTATTTCTATGAATAATTCAATATTCTTTTTTCTTCCTCAATCCCATTCATTACATTTAAAGCATATACTTGATGGATATTAAATCTTCTAGTGATTTGCATTAGAAGATACTTTGTTGTCAACCTTTTGGATTTCTAGGAAAATTTAATACAAGTAGATTGTTGATATTATCCAATCAATACTGCGTGCTGAAAGTTTTCTTTTATAATTATTAATTATTTAGCAATATTGTAGTTCTGAAAATATACAAATATATTTAGGAATATTGTTGATTTAATGTTTTTCCGAAATCCGAAATCCTTCTCCTAATGAATATTGTCGATGCAACTGTAGGCGATTTTAATTTTCTGTTGGGTTTTGAGAGGACTACACCTAGGGGTGGGCAACCGGTAAAAATCGGTCCGAACCAAACCGGTACCGAAATTACTCAAATTTCGGTACCGATACCGGAACCGGTTGGACCGGTATACCGAACCTGCGGTACCGGTTTTTACCAAAAATTAATATAATTATTATTTTTATTATTATTTTATTATTTTTATTATTATTATTAATATTTTTATTATTTTTATTAATATTTTTATTATTATTATTATTATTTTATTAATATTATTATTATAATCAATATTTTATTATTATTATTAAATTATTAATAATAATAAAAAATTAGAAAACCGGTATATACCGGTCCGGTTCGGTTTATACCGAACCATAAAAGTGCCGGACCGAAACCGGTACCGAAAAACCGGTATATACCGGTTTTTTTGTACCGAACCGGACCGGTTTATATTTATACCGAACCGACCGGTTCGTCCAAAAACCGAAAAAACCGAACCATTTGCCCACCCTGTGACCTTACTGCTATGTGTCATGGTAACAAATAGAAATCTCACTATATCTTCATCTTAGAGCCACAAACAGTGCACTTGTTTTTTTGACGACTTCTTTAGTATTTCGATATGGTACCTAGAGGAACACTTTTGCATTACTCACGCATCTATGAGGAACATTTATACTAAAAAAAAGTTTAAGAAACAGTTTAGCAAAAACATAACAAATAGGAGGTTCATATTTGCAATTTAGTCTCCTATGTATCTTTAAAAAATATTACAGCACCTTCCTTAATAGTATTACTTGACAGTTGCCACCTCACAGTGTATAGAAAGTCCAAGGAAAGACTGTTAAGAAAATTATGCTTCATTCAGCTGGCTAATGCCATACACATAAAGCCTAGATGATACTGAATCTCTTCACATTATTAGTCCAAGAAATATATATATGTAATAATCCTTCCCCAGAACAAATCATTATAATTAAACCATTCTACCTCAAAACAAACACAACAATAGTAATCGAATTTATTTGATATCAGTATATTTACATATACAAAATGAAACCTAATCATGTAGAGTACTACACACTTAATTGACGATACAAAGAAAAAGGAAAGTGCAGTGGATCTAATCTAACCTCACCTCTCCTCTGAAAGTACACTTCAAATCATTGAAGCCGAGAACAAAGGCGAAGCCACAAAATGTCAATGAAACAGGAACGCCTCTTCATTTAATAATTCTTCCCATCGCAAGGCCCTAACTTGACAACACTGGTTCCCGCGCAGTGCGCATCGGGGCATCCGCAAGTGTAGGTCACGCCATCCGAGCCGCAGACCGGGTCGGCTCGGAAGCACCTGATGGAACAAGAAGCGTCCGGCGTCGCCGTCGCCGTCGCCGTCGTGGAACAGAATTTTGAGTCATTGAATTTTGATGGATGCTGATTCTGGTCTGATCGGACGGCAGGGAGTAAACAGAGTGTGACGACGGTGAGGAGAATGAGGAGAGAGAAAGGCCACCTTAATGACATGATCGGCGAGCTTTCTTTCTACAAGGAAAAAGAAATAGATATTTTGGATAGGATTGGATTGGTGAGTTTTTGAATAAACTTTGAGTTGTTAGGGGCAATATTTATATTAATTATAGTATAGCCAAGTTTTTTGAGTCCGGTGTGAATGTGATGACAAAAAGAGTCAATATTTGCTGCGTCGTCAAATTTTGACTTGAAATATTTGGCAGTTTGGACATTAAATCTTTAAGAAAAAATATTACTATTTCAAATTTTTGTTGCCGACAATTTCTAATTTTGAATCCGTTGCCTTAAATCTTTTTAATTAAAAATGTTTTTTAATTTTTATATATTACTACTTCAAATCTTTTTTTGGGAGAAAAAATGGAAGTTATTTTTCTTTTCCTAAAAGAACTCTAAATTAAGTACACATTATTTTATAATTTCTTTTATGTTTTCGCCCTTTAGGTGTGCATATAAATAAAATAGAAAAATTAATACTAAAGTATATAATTTTTTGCCGATTGTTATTAAACAACAAAAGAATAAATCAAGGTGCGGCACATAGTAATAGTGTTAGAAATTCACAGCTACAAGTATTGACTTTTGGGTGGGTGAATATGGTGCGGTTTGAAGTCTAAATCGCACTCGAAATTGTTTAAGTGCGGTTTGATAAATTTAAAATCGCACACGAAATCGCTTGTGATTGGTGTGGTGCGGTTTTAAACTATGCGGTGCGATTTCAATTGGTGCGATTTCGGTTCCAAAATCAATTGAAACAACAAAAAAATTTAAGCCTTCAATAGAATTTAACACAAAGTTCATATCGAGCAATTAACTTAGTAATAGAGTCGGCAATGGAAATTATATCAAGTATAGAACAAAGCTCCTTCTCCTAAACATGTCAAATTCACCGTCCAACCATAGAACAGTGAGACACATAAAATAGTTTTAGTTTTTAATAAAGGAATGATGTTGTAAAACTAAAACATACGCTATATTTAACAACGAAGACCATATATTCGATAACAAGCAAAAATGTTTATCTAGTTTTCCAAAAATTAAAAGTATATACTGGAGATAGAATGAAATTCTATCTTATATATTGCAAGGAGGACTTATAGAATATAATCATAACTGTACCTAATTTAAAAAATAATATTAGACTATTACTACTATAGCATAGACCTTAACCAAGCATCAAGTGCTCGAATTAATGAATTTGACCCCTCAACTATAATTCCCTCCAGTAACGCATTAAACAAATCTTAAATTTTAAAACTCAAATGCTTAATTTTTGACTCTATAACCTCTAACCATCTTCTTTCAATTAGTGAAAAAATGACAATGCAAGACTGGAGTTTTCTTTGAGCGTGTTCAAGTGAAAAGTAACTTTAGAATTTACTATAAATAATACATACATACACACATATGGTGCGATTTCGGTTTTATGCGTGCGGTTTTGGCTAGTAACCAAATCGGAATCGTAAATTTGGTTATTCAAACCATCTAAAACCGCCACATACGTCGGAACCGTTGGTGCGATTTTAATTGGTGCGATTTGTGCGATTTTTAGTACAATTTCGATTCAAATTTGATTACTTACTCAGCCCTAATGTCATTGATAATCCCCGTCATTTTCCTATATATATTTTGTTTAGAAATAAGCGCATGTGGGCCGATAATAATGTTGAATTATTATTAAATAATGCCTGCAATCTATCTATATATGCTCTACCAAAGGCAAGAAGAGTTACGAATGGCAGTCAAATTTGAATAATATAACGACTATGATCTGTCTTCCTATCTATCTATAACCGTTAAATTTGCGATTCAACGACCATAATTTATTATAAAGATAATTTTAAATTTATAACGTTAATTATAAACCACATCTCTTATATATGTCTATAATCATATTTAGAGTACTTAATTAATTGAGTAATGCTATAAATACAAATTATTTTATAAACTGCTGATGTGACATACTCTGCCTCAGCATATAAATTAACAAATTGTTTCAATGTAGTTTTATTACCACATAATATGTTAAAGTTTTATGTATGTCATCAATTGATTTATAAAATAGTTTGTGTCTCTAACATTATTCTAATTAATTTGGTAGTATTAATTATTAGTTGCATACCACATTATTGTATATTATAATCACATTACAACAATCAAGGAATATATATATATATATATATATATATATATATATATATATATATATATATATATATTAGTACTTAATAATAAAATCAACACACACAATCAATCTTGTACACTCGTATATGTCTCATATATCTGAGCTGCTTTCTTCTTGTTGGCACAAGAAAGATTTCACAGAATTGTCATCACTGCAATACAAACAAGGGTGCTGTTCTACGCGTTGCGCCTGTAAAATCTTCCTGGCCATCATCACAATCTCTTTATTACTTAACGGCCCAGAATTCTCCTTCAACACCATTTGAACCGCATTACTAAATGCCCCATATGCCTTGATATTATTATTTTCTCCATTCCCATTTGGACTCATATCAGCTGAAGTCTCGTTCGCTTGGCACCCGCTGAGTAAAATGCCTGCGTCTGGCTGCAATGACCATTCCTGCTCATGCTCGTCGTTAGGCAGAAGGAACTTAAGGCTCGCATTGTGTCCGAAAAATTCAAGCAAATGTGTGCCGATGTCGGATGTGTTTATGCTGGTTAGTGATGAAAGGTGTTGTAGTATAGATTCAATAGGGATGGCTTTTGGTTTGTGGGAATAATGGGTACTTAATGTACCCTCTTTTTCATCAATTGTGGAAGGGCCTATTTGCTCTTTTTCTTTGTCTATGAGGCCTCCACTGTGGCAGGAATCCGAAAGTATTGTGAAGCTTGCTTCTTTTGGTAGCCGGTTTACTAGCTGCCGGAAGTCCACATCTGTACATATTATTATTAATTAAGATCAGTGACGATCGAGAGAATGATATACAGATATTTATGTGAATATATATTGAATTAATTGCCCATATTTTATATAAATATATGATATTGAACATGCTTCCTAATTATATTAATGCAAATTAATGATAAGACTTATGATGGATCGATCACCTGTGATGAGATTGAAATCACAAGGAACAATTGCCTCGTCTTTCCGGAACGGATGGGTTGGTCTCACAGAGGGGATTCGGGTGCCATGACCACTGTAGTGGAAAAAGAGAACATCACCGGCTGCCGCCTTATCAATCATCCGACCAAGTGCCTTCTTTATGTTTTCACCGGTAGGCATGACCAAGGAGGCAGGCGAATCGGTCAGGAGCTCAATGTGGGTCGGATCAAACCCAAACCTTCTTATAAGAGTCTTTTGCATGGCTAGCACGTCGTTTATGCAGCCATGCAGCTCATTTGGGGTGTTTGGATAGTTGCACCCTACTAGAACTGCCATCCTCTTGGTTCGACCCTGCTTTTCCATTCTGATCCAAAAAAATTAATATGTTTGCTGCCTACCTGAAAAATACAGATACTATGATTTTTTGTTCTCTCAATATTCATTCTTAATTATTTATAGGTGTAGAGTTTTGAGGTAGGTAGGTTTAAATTCTTCAAGCTTTGAGTTGTTGCAAAGTTAGTTTCTTATTTATAATTCAAGTAAATATTTGTTTTTTTTTGTACGTCTTTTTCTTTTGATGCGTCTAATTATGATCATAAATGAAAGTTGAAGGATGTTTTTTGTCAATACGCAGTCCTACAAGAGTTGTTATGATAATAAGTGATTACACAAATCTAGATTTATATATATATATATATATATATATTACATTAAGCCTTATCATTAATCTCATTTAATTTCCTTAATAGTATGCATTTTTTTTTATATATTCCAAATTCGGAAAAATTATAATAGGCCACTCATCCGTAAGCTCTTGCTTTACGTAGGCACCAATTGTATTTTTCAAGTCACTTGCATTATCTAACTAACTAATATATATGGGAAAAATATATATACTGTATAATCACAGATTATACAATGATGACAAAGACGATTTTTTGGGTTATGGCGACGGTTTCTCATAACTATACTGGACTATGGCGACATGTGAACCGTCGTCATAATCCAAAAAATCTGTCATCATAGCCTTATTATGTAATACACAACTGTGTATATACCTATATATATACCTATGTTGGTTAACTTCTACTCTTCCCTTCCGATATATATATCTCAACATTATGTTCCTTTTTCTATTTTACACGTAAAGCAATAAGAATTTCATAAGAAATAATTAAATTAAGGTATCTATCAAATCACATGTTACTAATTTCTCAGTATGACAGTATCCCCTCTTTGATTATATATAGGGTTACCTATAAGTTCTTAAAATGGAAAGTATTAGCGTTTCAGCTAAGAAATAGCTAGATGCCAATTTGGTATCGTAGATCATAGCTTTGAACTAGCTAGGATTAATACAATGAACTTAATTAATTGGGGTAATTTTATATATACACGAATTGGTACATAATTATGTATTAATCAATATTTTTAATCCAATATAATTGATTAAACAGTTAAATAGTAATTAAACAATATAATAATGTATTTCAAATTTCTTTGATCTCCTCCCAAATTCCATACATAGCATGTTATTATTGGATGATATAAAACACTTGTTTTATAGGCCATCATTATATAATTTATTCTCAAATCATAACTGAGTATTTTCAAATGAATCATATATATATGGGTTGATTATAATGTTATGGGTTGACTATAATTGTAATACCGGAAAAAAATAATAAAATAAATAACATTTATAATAATATTTTAAATATTATAATTGGATTTTGTTTTTAATTTGGGTTAAAGTAGTCATTTAATTTATGTGAATTAATAAGTATTAATAAGTGACGAAAATTTATTTGGTAAAATTAGGCCTTAAAATTATTTAAATTTAATTTATATGTGGGTAATATTAAATCTTATTATAGCTACAAAAAATTTATAAAATTTATTAATAAATAAACATATAACTATTCTTACTTGATTATATTAACCGGGGGAAAGAGTGGAAGAGAGAGGCATGCGGCAGCTGCGAAAAGGAAAGAAAAGAAATTCACGATCAAGTGAAACCAATTCAAATTAGTCTGGTATGGTTTGAAAATTATTTTAGTAATATAGTTTTTTATGAGTATTATAATAAAAGTAATGCTACAGATACAAACTATTATACAAATATTTTATAAACTGCTAATGTGGCATACTCCACCTCGACATATTGATTAACAAATTGCTTCAATGTAGTCTTTGACCCTACATAAAAAGCTGAGGTGGAATATAACACATCAGCAGTTTGTAAAATATTTGTAGAATAATTTGTATCTCTAGCATTATTCTTATAATAATATTGATAATGAAGCTAAGTCTTATTGCGAATGAATATATGTATATATACATATACAGTAATAGGAAAGTAATGTTTGACCATTAATTAATTATATATATATATATATAGGCCGGATCAGGTCCTGACTCCCAGATCGGACCAAAATCCGGACCTTTTTTTTGTTTTTTTTTTTTTTTTAGAACAACTAAATTTTTTTTTAATATTTTATGGAATTAGAATTTTTATATAATACAGTGTTTTGGATGTGATTTGGATACGTATAACAAAATAGGTATGTACAGCCTGTGCAGATTGTACATATATTTTTTGGTATAGGTATCCAAATCATACTCAAAACATTATATTATGAAAAATTTCAGTTCCATAAAATATTAAAAAAAAATTAGTTGTTTTAGAAAAAAAAAAAAAGGGTCCGGATTTAATCAGGTACGAAAGTCCGGACCTGATCCGTATTTTTTATATATATATATAGTCTCAATACGCTTTTTGTTAAGTATTAAATTGGCCTAAAATAAAGATCAAATATTTTTATTGATTATGTGAAAATTAGTTACTTGTAAAAATTAGTGGGATTGGATTGTACGTATTAAATTCAATTCACATGAAATCTTGATATGCATGGTTTTTCAGTTTTCTGACTTGTTAATTTCGTACTTTGGATATAAAAGTTATTTTATTTTATTTTATTTTATTTTTATAAATATGCATGACTTGTAGTAGCAGTTCTTGTTCTACATTAATATTAATATGTTAATGAGACTTAATTTGGTCAAGTATTTTTGTCTCACATAAGGAACCACATGAACATTTGATAATAATAAAGTAATAAGATAATTGAATTAATAGTTTATTATTATAAAAGTAATGACTGGGAGGCGAAATTTCATGTAAAATTATTTTGATTTCCTTTCTTTTAGTTTTGTATTAAATTGGCCCGAGTAGTGTTGAAGTTTTGGTGAGTCTCATGGAAGGAGTAAAAAAACATATCTATAAAAGACTTTAATTTAATATTTTACTCTTGTTTTGAAAGGAACAAAAATTATTTAGTATTAAATATAGTCGGTATAATTGGTATTATAAAATTTATGAAATGTATGAGTCATAATAAAAAAAAGAAGAGAAATTAATAATTAGTAATTTAGGGTATAAATTATTACTCCCTCCGTCCCATGATAAAAGTTCTGGTAAACTTTTTACGCATATTAAGAAGATGAATAAAATGACAAAATTGCTCATAATAATGTCATTAAATATGGAGAGAGAATTAGAATAAGAAAAGTATGAGATATTTAATGCTACGGGTATAATAGGAAAATATGTGTAAAAGTTTGGTTATTAAAGAAAATGGACATTTAACATGGGATTACCCAAAATAATAATAAAGACTTTTATCATGGGACAGAGGGAATATTATTTTTTATTAATTTGTTTAATTGCTCGTACGGAGAGAATTTAAAGAGTTACATTTGAAATATATTTTGGATATTTCATTACTCAATCCAAGTACGGATTCCGTACTTTTTCAACGATATTCTTCTTAAATTTGATTTGTTCATTGTTTCGAATTTCGTTATTATTTCACATAATCGTTTCTTGTGAAATTCATATAATAGTTTTATTTTGGAGTTTATACATATGACTCGTATTTGTACTCTTTGAATTAGAGTATCATGTTTAGTATTTATTTTTGATAATTATAGAACGGTACATATTGCTACCTTCTTTTTGAGACATTGTGTGACGCCCCCAAAATAGGTATACATCACCCATTCTGAGTTGTCAATACATGGTACAGAAATAACTACAACTTTATTATTACAACAAGAAATCGTGAGTTTGAATACAAATATTATCTTCTGACAATATCTATACTCAAATAAATCCTCATCACATTTATTGATACAATATTTTACAAAAATGGTGAGGACTACTAAACAACTCTCTCTGAACCTTCATTCCATACCTTTTTGACTGCACTCGCTTATATTCTCGCCTCCCGAGAAGAAAATGAAACAAAAAGGAAAAGGGTGAGCTCAACTAGCCCAAAGAAGAATATTATGACTAAGATAATATATAACAAATTATCGTTAGTCTTCAACAGGAAAAAATCTGAGAGAATACATTAAACAACAAGTTTTATATCAATATTCGCAGTGAAAAATAATAATTCATAGAAGAGTTACGTAGAGGATGAAATCTACTAATATCTATGAATTTAACACCCATCATCATTATTTTATCCTTGTAACATCAATCAATATTCATCTTGAATCAAATATTCATCCTCAGACACAAAGCAAAAGATATTCATCACGGCCATGTTCATCTAAACACTGCTCATCTTTACTTGCTTCTACGTGCCAAAGATATTCATCAAGAAATCATTCATCTTTGCACTACAAAGCAAAGATATTCCATATATCATCATTTAGGGTCGAGGATGATAAAAAATATATTTTAAAGAAAACGAATCCAGTGAAACAAAAGAACAAATATTAAGGATTCGCACTTTAAACAATTTCCATTCAAAAATACTTCATAACCAACCAGAGTGGGGTAAAATTCAAGAATGATCAAAACATGGATACAATCAAAGCTAGTATCCGAATAGATATTTTGGACAAAAAGAAGAAATTTTATTTTTCTATGAATAGTCAGATTCGTGAATAGTCTTGAGTATACATGAATAAGAACTCAAGCACCAAAAGATTGAATTTTACAAAAATATCATCACGCTTCGTGAATAAGAACTCGTGAATAAGTAACTCTCAGACATGAAAAAGTTCCAAATTTGATAAAAAGTTCCAACCAATATTTCGCATAATGATATTGAAGAAATAATATCATTTACTGAAGAAAATAACATCTCTTACCTCACAAAAGACAAAGATTTAGTTTGAAACACTGATATAGGCTATGACTTGAACTTGCAATCAGATAGCAACACTCAAAGTATACTCACAAGAATACGCTCAATATATCGAGAGAGAATAGAGAGAAAACTTCAGCTTAAATGTGATTTTCAATTCTAACCCAAGACCCTATTTATAGAAATTGCTTGTAGAACACCAAAGCGTAAAATTGAATATAATATTAATATAATTATACAAATTTTCCTTAGCCCACCTTTTTGGTCAAAAACACCAGCCACACATGTTAATGATGTCCAAAAAATACAAAAAAACGTTTTTCTAACAAAATAATTTAAACTCCAAAAATCAATTCACACCCGATATATCAAAAACTTCAATAATTCACAATAAATAGCTCTTTTATCGTAAAATTCAATCTCGCTACTTTTTTATAGGAAATTCAATTCTCTACAACTTTTGCGAAGAAAGTTTTTCCAAATTCCAAATGTAAATTGACCAAATCCACAAACTATTTATTTTACAAAATTTTATAATCAATTTTCATTAATAATTGTGTCCACCAACACACAAAACATGTGTTAAATATTTAATGCCACAAAATACTCTTCCTCCTTATATACTCATATATCCCACATTCATTGTAAAATAATATATTTAAAAGAATTATTTTATCTCGAAAAGATAAAATATTAATTTTAAACAATTGTCACATTAAAATTTTCTCCATCTATATCCTAATAAAATCAATATTTTCCTCATCATATATATCAATAATTAATTATACATAAATAATATTACGAATCACATTATTGACAATCACGCGGCTTCCAGGAAAGAGGGGCTTTCGAATAAAGATTTTTCTTTACTTACAAGCAATTAGGTGACGAAACCTCTCCTGTAGGCAAATTTTCTAGACATTGCCAATAATGTTTTTTAATAATATTATTCGATAATATGAATTATTGTTCGATAATGGAAAATACTTGTAAGGACAATCATCAAAACAATAGTAATATAAAATATCAACGCAAAGAATTATTGAATCAATAAAATAAAATACCGAATAAGAATTACCGTAATAATTATTGAGTAGTGCCTTCACGTAAGAATCAATAATTGGTGTAACACCGTGCTACTACGTGTGTTTTAACTCCATTGGGTATTCAACCAAGATTAATCTGTGAACAACTACTGCAAGTTATTTATAAACAACTTATTCTCGTCGCTTTCTTCCTCCAATCGCTTTCCGTTATGGGGCTCTACACACGGTCAGCTACCTGGTAATTTAATATTCCCCGACAAAGATGCGAATATTCCACGACCAAACGAATATTCCCCACAAACAATGAATATTTTATAACTACTTGCTTATTTGAAATATTTGCGTTTTACCCATAACTAACCACATTAATCAAATCAACCCTTTTTATTTCAAAATGATAATTAGAGAAATTAAATCTTTATTTATAAAAAGTTGGGGTCTTACAACCTCCCCTCCTTATGAAATTTCGTCCTCGAAATTGACGTACGTACCTGGTGTTTCGAAAAGATGAGGATACCTCGCTTTCATTTTCGCTTTAACTCCTGTGGTCATTTCTTTAATAAGCATGGTTCCTCCACAAAACTTTGACTTGTGGTATGACCTTTCAGTCGTAGGACATCTTCCTTCCTATCAAAAATCTTGGCAGGTACCTCCTCGTACGTTAAGTCTTCGGCTATCTCGTTTGGTTCTAACACAATGACGTGGTTCGGGTCGTCCATATAATTTCATAACTTCGATACGTAAAAAATGTTATGAACACGTGTCATACTTGGCGGTAAAACGAGTCTATAGGCCACAGTTCTTACTCGATCGAGGATTTCAAATAGACCAATAAATCGAAGGTTTGAGTTTTCCTCACATTGCCAATTCTCGCTTTTGGAATAACAACTTCTTGCACCTTCTTCTTCATATTCATCAGCTCCGGTGTGTAGCCTGAGCGATTTTAACTTTATCGATAAAAGTTGGTTCTACTTGTATATCATCACGTGAGTCCCCAGAGTCTTTAACTCTATATCTATCATTTGTAAGTTATATGAAATTGGTCTTTGACAATATCGCATTCGTACTCGTATACAATCTTTTACTCAACACGTCAGCTACCACGTTCGCTTTTCCAGGATGGTATGGTCGAACACGTGCCAAATGAGTCTCCTATTGAGTTCTTGAAGCTTTTCCCACATTCCTTGCTCCATTCGAATTTTGTATCTCTACGAAGTTAATGTGCGTTAATGGAGTAGCGATTCGAGAAAATCTTTCCACAAAATCTTCGATAATAACCAATTTAAGCATGAAAGCTACGTATTTCGATTCATCGACTTAGGTTTCTCTCAATCGCGACTCATATCCCAATCTTGGATAAAGACGTCACAATGACACCTATCGCTTTACTACCGCACGAATATGGCGTCCCTACGAGAGTCCGGCTTCGCATTCCACAAAGGAAATTACCGGATAAAGGCTCGGGTACCAAATTCTATAGTTGAATTTTTAACTCCGAAGTTCAATAGAGCCATTCGATATGAGATTTTAGAAGTGGGTTTTGTACGGTGTTCAAAGTCGATACAAAATTCAATATCACACTTTGGGAGTAAGCCAAGAAATTCTTCAGAAATACGTCGGAAAGTCAATAACAAATGAGAATATTATTCAAATCGACGTGTCTTTATTCAAATCCATAACATGGGCTAAGAAAGCTTGACATCCGTTTTCAATAAACGAATAGCTTTATGACTTGATATGAAAGTGTTTGACTTCAATGATTTGGTTGCTTGAATTGAATAACAAAGTTGCTTAGAATATGAAAACTAACAACCTTACGAAAGCAATCAATTTTGGCATGATGAGTAGTTAATCAATCAATCCCCAAAATCACATCAAAACAAGTATCTTTAAAAGAAATAAGGTCAACAGTAATGCGATGGTGCCAACTTGGATCAAATAAGATTTATAAACAATGGATGTGATGAAAGTTTCTCCTAACTGAGTTTCCACAGATAGTCAAAGTCTAATTTCTCCGGAGTCAAGTTTAAATGTTGAGCACAAGCAGAGAGATAAATTAATGGGTAGCATCGGTATTCAGTAATGTATAAACTTCACATGAATTTATAATTAACTTACCCGTGATCACCTCGTTTGGGTTTCTCGTCATTGACCCGATCGCACAAAACGCCTTCTTACAGAACCGATTGACTTTGACTTTTCTTTCGGGATGACCTTTTGAGTCACCATCCCACTGGGCTTGGTTTCGCTACCGCATAATCTCGAGCGATATGTCCTTCCTTTCCATAATTATAAGCATACCTTGAACTGTTGTGGATTTGCCAATGATGTGTCCTCTCTTTCCACATTTGTAGCGATATGACCATTAATTCGTTCTCCTCCACTTAGAACCGATTCTTCTTCAAGACCGCTGCCTTCTTCACGGTCGTTGTTAAATCTCCTCTTTTAAAATCTCCTCCCCGACTCGCTTTTCTATTTTCATGGCCATGATTACCACCGTAGTGGTTACCATTTTTGTCCGCTCTTTTTCTTTCTCCGTTGGTTATCGTTGTTTTGTTGATCCGCTATCCCTTGTATGATCCTCGGTTGTGGTCCTTGGTTGACCGTACTTCGTTATCTCGCTTAATAATTGAGCCTCATTTACAACATCTCGAATAGAGAAAAATTTATGAGAAATGAGATCTTGACGTATCTGGGGTTTCAAACCTCTAAGAAATATCCGCGTCATCGCTCCTCATTCTCCACCAAATGAGGTGCAAACTCGATAACTCTGCAAATTTTGCCTCGTCTTCGGGACACCGCCATGTTATTCTCGCTCCAGGTCTAATAAACTTCACTTCCTTCATATAGACGAACACTTTCGGGAAAGTATTTGTCATTAAATAGTTTCTGAAATGTCTCCCAAGACATACTTTGAGTCTTGGATGGATGGGTACGCTTCACGAGACTCCCACCAAGAGTCTGCGCCGCCACGTAACATAAAGGTGGCGAATGGAACCTTTGTTCCTCCGTCATCCCAAGACATCGAATATCTTGGTAATTTGCTTGACCCATGTTTCCACCATGATCGGATCTGGTTTTCCCTTAAATTCGTGGTCCCAACTCTTTTGAACTGTTTTGGTTGTGGCAACCCGTGAATTGCTATCATTTCCTCACAGTATTTTGAACACGAGTCTCCTCGTTCGATTTTGCATGAATCGCAAAAAGCTTCTAAACATCCTCGTTCATCATCTGTCCAGTGGTGTTGTTCACAGAGAGAAACATTGCCACTGTTGCACGTTCTCCTCGTTGGTGAGTAGATAGGCGTCTCCACTGGTCTCATTTCCACTGTTAATATTCTCAATCGACATTCTCAAATCATCGCCATAAAACAAGGGTTAATTAAGGAAATCAATATATCACATAATATCCCTATATCTTGACCAACTAATAAATAAGCTTAGTAGGACACACTAGCGAAGGATTTACTCGCCTCTCCCTTCTAGTTCTATTCCCCGATCTCCGCCAGAGATCATATCCCTAGCTTCGATACCAACTATGACGCTCCCAAAATAGGTATACATCACCCATTCCGAAAGTTCAATACACGGTACATGTAAACAACTACAACTTTATTATTACAACAGTAAAACTGTGAGTTTGAATACAAATATTATCTTATAGACAATATCCACACGCAAATAAATCCTCATCATAATTATTGATACATTATTTTATAAAAATGGTGAGGACTACTAAACAACTCTCTCTAGAACCTTCATTCCATATCCCGACTCGTACTCGCTATATTCTCGCCTCCTGAGAAGAAAAATGGAACAAAAAGGAAAAGGGTGAGCTCAACTATCCCAGTAAAGAATATTATGACTAAGATAATATATAACAAATTATCGTTAGTCTTCAACAGGGAAAAATCTGAGAGAATACATTAAACAACAAGTTTTATATCAATATTCGCAGCGAAAAATAATAATTCATAGAAGAGTTACGTAGAGGATGAAATCTACTAATATCTATGAATTAAACAGTCCATCATCATTATTTTATCCTTGTAACATCAATCAATATTCATCTTGAATCAAATATTCATCCTTTAGACTACAAGCCAAAGATATTCATCACTTGTTATGTTCATCTAAACACTGCTCATCTTTTACTACGGCCAAAGATATTCATCAAGAAATCATTCATCTTTGCACTACAGTGCCAAAGATATTCCGTTATATCATCATTTAGACCGAGGATGATAAAAAAATATTTTAAAGAAAACGAATCCAAAGGAAACAAAAGAACAAATATTAAGGATTCGCACTTTAAACAATTCTCATTCAAAAATACTTCATAACCAACCAGAGTGGGGTAAAATTCAAGAATGATCAAAACATGGATACAATCAAAGCTAGTATCCAGAATAGATATTTTGGACAAAAAGAAAAAATTTTATTTTTCTGATGAATAGTCATCAGATACGTGAATAAGTCAGATATCGTGAATAGGAACTCCACACCAAAAGATAGAATTTCACAAAAAAATATCATCACGCTTCGTGAATAGTACTCGTGAATAAGAACTCATGAATAAGAACTCAGAGCATGAAAAAGTTCCAAATTTGATAAAAAGTTCCAACCAATATTTTGGCATAATGATATTGAAGAAATAATATCATTTACGAAGAAAATAACATCTCTTACCTCACAAAGACAGTACTTCTAGTTGAAACACCGGATATAGGCTATGACTTGAACTTGCACCGTATAACAACACTCAAAGTATACTCACAAGAATACGCTCAATATATCGAGAGAGAAATAGAGAGAAAACTTCAGTTTCTAGTGTAATTTTCAATTCTAACCTAAGACCTTATTTATAGAAATCATGAAAACACCAAAGCGTAAAATTGAATATAATATTAATATAATTATACAAATTTTCCTTAGCCCACCTTTTGGTCAAAAACACCAGCCACACATGTTAATGATGTCCAAAAAAAATACAAAAAACATTTTTCTAACAAAAATAATTTAAACTCCAAAAATCAATTCACACCCGATATATATCTAAAACTTCAATAATTCACAATAAATAACTCTTTTATCGAAAAATCAATCTCGCCGCTTTTTATAGGAAATTCAATTCTCTACAACTTTGCGTAAGAAAGTTTTTTAAATTCCAAATGCAAAATTGACCGAAATCCACAACCAGGCGATTTTACAAAGCTATAATCAATTTTCATTAATAATTGTGTCCACCAACACACAAAATATGTGTTAAACATTTAATGCCACAAAAATACTCTTCCTCCTCATATACTCATATATTCCACATTCATTGTAAAATAATATATTTAAAAGAATTATTTTATCAGAAAAAGATAAAATATTAATTTTAAACAATTGTCACATTAAAATTTTCCTCCATCTATATCCTCATAAAATTAATATTTTCCTCATCATATATATCAATAATTAATTAAACATAAATAATATTACAGAATCACATTATTGACAACTATGCAGTTTCCAGGAAAGAGAGGGCTTTCTAATAAAGATTTTTCCTTACTGGCGCGCAATTAGGTGACCAAACATCTCCTTAGACAGAATTTTCTAGACATTTCCAATAATATTTTCTAATAATATTATTCAGATAATATGAATTATTGTCCGATAATGGAAAATAATGTGTAGTGACAATTATTGAAACAACAAAGAATATAAAATATCAACGCAAAGAATTATTGAATCAATAAAATAAAATACCGAATAAGAATTCATCGTAATAATTATTGAGTAGTGTCTTCACGTAAGAATCAATAATTGGTGTAATACCGTGTACTTCTTGTGTTTTAACCATCGGGTATTCAACCAAGATAATTGTAATAACTACGCCGTTATTTATAAACAACTTATTCTTGTCGCTTTCTTCCTCCAATCGCTCATTTTGGGGTTATGGTCATCGCTACGTCAGCATTTAATATTCCCCGATCAAAGCATTTAATATTCCACGACCAAACGAATATTCCCCTTCACAACAATGAATATTTTATAACTACTTGCTTATTTGAAATATTTGCGCATTTTACCCATAACTAACCACATTAATCAAATCAACCCTTACTATTTCAAAATGATAATTAGAGAAATTAAATATTTATTTATAAAAAGTTGGGGTCTTACACATTGTGATTATATTTTGATTTGGTTCAGCATGTACATATAACCCTTTTGTTGGTATTAGTCGCATTTGTTGTGACATGGTATGTTTGGTAGAATATATCCGTAGGGTATACCTGAGCTATAATCACATGTGGGGGTACCACATGTATGTTGTCTTGGCACGAGAGGCATGACACTTTCTGTGGCGGTGTGATCAATCCACAGCGTCTCCGTTTTAGGCTCCAAAGGAAGTAGGCCATTTGGTGTTTTGTTGTGGAAGGCGTATGAGTCGATCCTAGTTTTCTTTTCTGCGGATTGACGATGTTGTATCAAACACACCTATCCGATTGCATATATTTGTATTCGTGATCCAATGTGTGACTTGCTTGTGTGACATTATTTTGACTTGCTTGTGTGATATTATTTTGACTTGCCTGTGTGGCAATATATATTTCTAAACTCAATCGGTATGAAATAACACACTTCCATTTGATTCAGCCTATTAATTTATTGTATTAGTTTTGTTTGTTTTTGTTCAGTTCAATTAATTTAGTTTATTATTTCGTTACACTCTTTTTGTTTCGTTGATTCTGATATATTCTATTCAGATCTTTGTAGAAGCTTAAGTTAATTTCGTATATCATTTGTGTATCTATATTTGTACTGGACAATTAATTCATGCTATATTTTTCTTTCGATAAATTTACAGATGCAATTCAAGAGTAGTGTGATGAGAGTGTTGCCTTTGACTATCTAGGTTGATTCGATATTTAATTTTAATTATTTTGATTCTGATTGAAAAATTATATTTAGTACTTCATTGATGAATATCATATTACAATAATGTATAGGAGTCTAACTTTGAGTTGTGTCGAAATAGAATCCATTTGGGTGGGGGGTGGGGGGTGGGGGGTGGGGGGTGGGCTATGAATGAATCCACAATGCCCCATCACTGCCACTCATCTGCGTTTTCTACATTAAATCACAACCTCATGCCCAACTAAGTATTTCAATCTTAGGAATAATTAAATTGCAATATTCATTGCCTTTGCTAAGCCTGCAACATGTCATAGTATTAAGTTTCTCATGTCACAAATGCAAGTCCCTTGTTCCATATAAGTAACTATCATCATTACAGCAATAATACATAATATATATATATTAGTCAGCGTTAGTAAGTTTCCAGAAATTCATAGCAAAGTGAGAGATATTACAACCTAGCCTCTCATACTATTTTGCAGAATTAAATCTCCAACCCTCAACAGGCATAGACACAAAGGAAGGAACAGTTGCAACTTTCTGCATCTTATCTGCCTGCCACTATTCATGTGCAATTTGTATCATAACTTGCAAGTCCCAGCAACTCTGGCCCTTCAAGTCGCGGATTGTTCTCAAAGCTGCACAATTCAAAAAACAAACAAATATGATGATGCAATGTACCACGGTATTTAAATAAAAAGGTAGGAAAACACTCAAATAAGTATTATGCATAAATATGTAGTAACCTAATCACTACTATCATATCATCCAACGTCTGGAAAATGTAAGCTCGCTATGGTCTACCACCCAAATCAGATAAACACCAAGATTAAAGGCCCATCATATAAAATATACAAGGGAAGTATCATCAATCAAAGTTTTAGTCATCTGAACTTCATAAAAGAATATCAAAGCAAAGGTTCCTACCATGTAAACTCTTCGCCTTCTTGACCAAATCATGAAATATGAATGATTTCCATTCCTTTGCCCAAAAAGATCAAAAAACACAAAAATTCCCAAAAACAACAAACAAGCAAGATTGCTGCATTCATAAAAAAGAGTACATTGCCAAAAACTAGTGCAAAATATATGACATTTTTGGAAGATTGATAATAAGGTGAGCATTCTACCACTTAAGCTCGATCAGCGCTATCAGATAGGATAGAAGAGTCCGATGCTCAAAAGAAGATCATCATCATAAGAAAGGCACTCATCATAGTTATCAAAATCTGTACCTGAACGGTCACATACTTATCCTACTCCATAAGCACCTTCACACGGGCGGATGGATGGGCCATAAGAAGTCACTCTATCTAAAACTCTACTATAAACTAAATAACAGAATTGCCTGGAGTTTAACAATAAGGGAAAAAACCCACACAATATCTCACATGTAACATCCCAATACATGAATTGTGGAAGGTAAAAGGAGCTTATGTTAACAACTTATCATACAAAATGGATTGGGAAGTACCTAAGAAAATAGAAAATGAGAATACAATATGCAAAGCATATAATTTAAGGAAGCCTTGTTCAATGGAATGTGCTCAAATGGACCCATAGTAGGGATTGTTCCACACAGATTGTTGCTGGAAACATCCCTGGTTAAACATATTCAGATAATAATTACGTAGCATAATCAATTAATATGGTACTTAAACATGAAAGTCTAACAATATTTTGGAGCACTTACACAACTTTCAGGCTGGAAATACTAACAAGATCCCTTGGGATTCTCCCAACCAAATGATTATCATTAAGACGCCTGACAAAATAAGATGACAACTGCCAATTAATATGAAGACTGCCTACAGGTGTGTTTAAGTTGTGTGTGCCATATACATATTCATATGATGGGAGTGATACAGGGGAGAGAGAGAGACAGAGAGTATCCAGTAGTGCTACCAGCTCACTTATTATTGATAATAGATTTTTATTCTTGAATGAGGTACCAAATATATATTTAAACACACACACATAAGTGTGTGTACCTATATTCATAAGCAGTAAGAATGAAGAAAATATATAATAAGGTCAACTCACAAGAACACTAGAGATTTCAACTTCCCCAATGAAGGAGGAATGGTCCCCGAAATATTGTTGTTGTACAAGTCCAAGCTTATTAGACTCTTCAAGTTACCAAGCTCAGTGGGGATAGTCCCTTGAATGTTATTTTTGTAAACCTCTCTGCATCGACAAAAAAGTTAGGTTACTCTCCAATTTGCTTGAAGTATATGTATTCACTATTGACTACTACAAGATAAAAGATCATCACAATTGATGGCGGACTATACGGAAAATTTTCATAATGGCATGTATCGATCATTGACTAATTCAATTATTAGCACATAGACAAAGTAAAAAATCAAAAAATACTCACAGATACTGCAGATGTTCAAGCTTCCCAAGATCAGGTACTAAATGACCAGAAAAATTTGAGCTGCCCAGGTCCCTGCATGATAGAATCATGATATGACATATTAGACTCATGAGCATCACAAAGCAAAAGTCAACTAATTTATTCTCTAGAGAAAAAGAAGCATCCAGCAAAAAAAATAGAAAAACAAAATAAGACTTTGAAATGCTAAACAGCAGCTTGGTTAGCCAAACCATGATCCCAAAAATATTGCAACTAAAAGAAAATACAGAACTGTGCAATTTCCAACTTTAAACAACGACAACACTCCCATATCGCAAATCCAATCAAATTGTGGGTCCACAAATTTTATCTCATTATTTTCTACAAGGGTAGTATAGTCAGTTTGCAAATAATCTTGCATTGCTTTTGCAAAAGTGACGCTCAATTTGGGATATCAAATTAGGAAAGCATGACAATTGGGGACGTAGGGAGCAGAAAATACGGAAACCTTATTAAATGGCATACATTCATTACTTCCCAAATTAAAAGACAATGACACCATCTCTGGATAGAATAGGGAATAACAAACCTGATTATATGCACGCATTTTTGAATTCAAAGTTATAAGCAAAAAAAGAAATTTGAATGATCATAAATGGTAACACATCTTTTCCTTCTATCACAGTTCCATCCACGGCGCTAAAACATAACAAAGTAGACTATTTCTGGAAATTTGAATTGCAATTATACTGAGTGTTGATCTTCCAGCACATACAAGAAACAACAATTGCAATATGAAACCATTCACTAAAACTCTACACATTTTCTCAAGAGATATACCTTTTGTTACCCCCAAAATACACAAGTGCAAATGGAATAAGAACAGAAGAGTTGTGATCCCCAAACTTTAAAATCTCAACAATAAAATTAAAGTTTAAAGACCACAAACATGTATCAAAAGAAACTTAAACAGAATAAAACAGTTGATTCAGTATGTTACATGTTGAGGCAAGCTTACTTAACAAGTCATTTTCTAATGCTCAATTTGCATGTGCCAATTTGCAGCAAATGCACAAATCATAAAAATGATAAAGACATTGGAAGCAAGCACTCTCTTTGAAAGCATCCAACGACCGAACACAATACTGAACAGTGTGCAGGAAAAATTGACCCGGTTAAACATGAGACATTCATCTCAATTTTTACTAGAGTCTTCATAGTTTAAATTTTATATGGCAATTCAAAAATGATTTCTTGAGTAAAATTAGACACATTCTTTACCTAGTATTAATGCACCATAACAAATGAAAAGTTATCTGTAAGAAACCTCAGAATTCTTCATAACAATGATCCTAACTTAAATACTTAATTTATGTAAAGACCTTTACAAAGCCAGAATCAAAAACTCTAGTAAATAAGAACAATAATCCAAATTCACTGTCAAACTTAAACAACACCGAAAATTGCAGAACTGGGATGAAGCCTAATAGCATCCCCTTCCTTCCCCCACAAAAAAAAAATAAATAAAAAAAAATGAAGATTGTATACATATATTTTCTTTTATTCCAAAGTTCCAAACCCCAATCATATTTGTTATGGTTTGTGGACCAAATACAAAGGATTTAATATTTAAAAATGATAATATGATATCTTAATATGAATAGTGAGTCAAAAATATAATACTTTCATGTCAAAACATCAATTTTCCAAATAAAAGTACCCTACTTGTATTTTGATAATAGAGGAAAAGAGGAATGAAATACTAACAAAACGAATTAGGACTTGGAAGAAAAAAGTTTGAAAAATGCATAAGTTTTTCTAATTAGCTAGGGAGGAGAATAAAAATTACAAACCCTCCTCAAAAAAAACCTATAGGAAGAAATGAAAAATGATACATTGACAAAATAATTAATTAAAAGATTAACAAAATTGCTTTAGTATCTCCACAAATCATGTTTAAAGAAAAAGGATAAAAGAAGAGGATTAAAGTTGTCATTACCAGATTGATGAATTATTCCGGGGATACCTATAGTGATGGGCTTTTATTGCATTCAATTCTATACTTAAGAAGGCTGGGTCTCGGCCCAAGCTAGACGAACCCAACCCATGTAACTATTTTGATATTTTGAAGTTATTTAAATATATATTTTTTAATTTAAAATTAAGATTAACTCTCCTTTACTTTAAGACAATACAATTATAAATTCTGTAAATTATCTCAGCAATAATGCTAATTATAAGTTTTATTATTTTTAAAAGTTAAATGAATTACATCAATTTTAAATTTAAAATATCTCATATTGATTTTGAAAAATAAAATTTAACCTTATATTCCGAAATAAAGGAAGTACTTTTTGATTAATTATATTATTATTTAACTTATTCTTTTGAATACATATATTAAAATCTAATAATTAAAACAAGTCAAATTTAATTAATATTGATCATAAAATTCATTTTATTCACATTGATATTCCTAAAAATATGAGCGTTAAAGACGAGACTTTTAGATTTACAAGGGGAAAAAAAGATATAAAAGAAAATGATTTACTTTATATAATTAGGTAGAGTAAGTTGGATAATTCTCACCCCGTTTTACAAAAATAGTTGTATTTATAATATAAAAAAATTGTTTTACAAAAAAAAGTATCTCTTAATTAATACAAAATATAAATGATAGAATATTTTCAAAATTATATTCATTATTTTATTATCATCTCAACACTATTAAATTAATAATTTATTATATAAAAAATGTCAAGGGTAAAGTATTGGAACATGCTCTTGGTGTGTACGTGGTGGTTGAAGTCTTGACGTCAACTCTTTTCCCTATCGTAATGTGCATTTTTTTTTCCTTCAAAAACCATCTCATCTAATTGTATTCTCATAATCATTTTCATTTTTCACTCAGTTTTAAAATTAAAAATATAATTTAACTTTTCAGGTGAAATAACAACATATTAAATTTTAAAATAAAATTTAGAATGAAATAAATTTTATAATTAATAATTTTTGTTATATACAATATAATTATAATAATTGTATCAATTAAAATTAAATGAATTCACATTAATTTAAAATTTAGTATGATGTCGATCGTTTGACCACAAAAATCAAATTATATCAATAATTTTGAAACCGGTGAAATATGTAAATTATAGAACAATGATTACATATAGCGATTATTAATTAAATTACACATAAAAAACAAATCATACTTAACCTAAAAAAATAATATAAATCTTTCTCTCCCCACATATATATAGGGTCTCTCTTCAAATAATCATAGAAATTAAAAAGCAGGCAACTATATAACGCTACGCTTTTTTCGTCATTATAACATAAAAAGCCGATTTTTTATGCTATAACGACGAAAAAAACTGTCGTTATAGTCGGTTCGTTTTTAATTTACTTCTTATGGTTCGCTTGAGAGCCTGACCGTATATCGTAGAAATTTTCCAACAAATTAGTTCGTTAATGAACCGGTCTTTAACGACGGACACCTTCTCGTCGTTAAAACTCATAACATGCAAATAAAACTCTCAATTTTTAGACAATTGGACTAACTATCATTGGCGTTGAATAATAAATTTCATCTCGTTTGCATTGAAAATATTTGTTGTCTTTTAATATTTGTTTCATTAAATATCTAGATTTGTCGAGAATTATAACTAACTTCACATCATAATTACTAATGAGACTACCATTTGGAGTTTGGAGGGACTAAGCTATCGGTAAGGAATGCATGTAGGTTATATTGGGAAATAGTATTAGGCGATTAAATAAAAATTATTTAAACAATAATTGTTTATTGAATAGTTACCAAATAGAGTTCTTCTACGCTGATCGGGTCTTGGCGACCGGTCCAGCGACCGGGCAAATTTTTTTTTATTTTTAAAATGTCTCTCAAATAATTTATAAGATTTATTGAAACTGAAATTTTTACAGAATAAAGTATTTTGGATGTCATTTAGATACATGTAAAAAATATATTTTAATAAATTTTATAAATTATTTGAAAGATATTTAAAAAAAAATAAAAAATAAATATTTAGACCGGTCGCCGAGCAATGTCCCCTAGACTTTTTCTACCAAATATATTACCCTATAGAGAGAGATACCATGTTGTTAGTATGTAGTATGTACTGCTCATTAAAAGGATTTGGGATGGTGTTATGATGACACATATATATAATCCAACGGCTGAGACAGAAGCACTTCCATAAAGCAATCATCCAAGCACGTGCATATACCCACACAGTAGTCATGCCGTTGTCTTCTTCGTCTCTTTTCTCTTTCCTTTTAATTACATCCATCAACTTAATCATCACCACCCCAAACAAAATTCCCTACCGTAGCAGAAATATTAAATAAAATTAATTTAATGTTGAAGAGGCAAGAAACTCTCCTCTCATCCTCTTCTCGCCGTCAAACTCCACCACCGCCACCGCCCGATAAATACCACCGTCCTAAATCCATTGGTTGCATGTCGGCCGTTTTTCACTATCTCTCCAGATATCAACACCGCCGCAAATTCCTTACTTTCGGTAAATCTCTCTCTCTCATCACTTTTTTTTAGATATTATAGATAAATAATTTGAATAGATTTAACTGCGAATGTCTCATTATGGACAATATTAATTATCACTACCACTCTATCTCAGTACTAGATCATAACTTGGATAAGTATATATCTCTAGCTACAATCAACAATATTATAGACAACGCGGAATAATTGTGCAGACAGTTAGAGATATCCATCCGATCCATCCAACATTGTCATCATCCCTATACTTAGTTTGACTAATATGATGAATTGATGATAATTAATGTTATATATATATATATGTACATACTGAAAAGTACTATTGCCACTTAATTTCAGGTAAAAAGCATGAAAAAGTTGCACAACCAAAATCATCATCGGTGTCTAACCGTGAAGGTCATCGGAGATTCTCATGGGACGCTCCCAGGAGTCCAGCAATTCCGACAGAGATTCGGCGCTCAAAGTCAATGAACTTCCCGGAACACGATCACCGTTCGCCGCCTGCATTGGTGGCAGGGCTACAGGAGAATGTGCCGACGACCGGACACTTTCCAAAGATGGAATATAATTATTCTACTTTAGAAAAGAGAAGGAAGCTGATGAGTGATTTAGAAAAATGTAATGAAGATTTAAAAGAGCTTAAGAAGACCATTGAAACTGTTCGGTTTGCGGAGAATCTCCGATCACTGCCAGCGTTGAAGAGACTGAATACGGTAAAGAAGAGGGAGTATTATAGTAACAGTGAACAACCGAGTCCGGTGTCTGTTTTGGATGAGTTGACTCGTTCGCCTTTGATCAGCAGCACCTATTCATCAAGAAGACACATAACTAATGGTTAGTCGATCTCTCTTCTTTTACAATTTTTTCTCCTAAATTTTTCTCAACGGTTCAATCTATGTATGCATGTTAAAAATAATAATTAGAAATTAAGAAGTGCTTCCTATTTAACCTCTGAATTTTAAATACGCAAAAATTGGGCTTAGGAAGTCAATTATATACATTAATTAAAGAATTAAATAAAAAAATATCCTTTATACTATTATACCTTTATTAATAATAATATATTTTAAATAAATTTAGTCAAATTAGATTGACCAAACAAATTATAATTTATATTCTTAAGTCTACGGTCAACTATGACAAATGAAGATATCTAGATTAATATTTATTTAAATAAATTTTATTAGATTTTATGCAACAAAATAAGAAAATAAATAAAAAATAACACCGCCACCTTCACTTAATATGATGAATCATATCACATAACCAATACTAATAAATTCAATTTCGTAAGTATAATAAATCCGTGTGTTATAATATTTTTAAATTATAACAGTTCAATAATTTATATTTAAATATAAATATTCAATAGAACTTTAAAAAATATTTAAGTATTTTAACTTAATGGTGCAACAGTTCAAAAATATAAAAAGTATACTGTTGAATCTGTTATAATAGTTTATTGGTCTTTATGCAACAACAAAAAAAACGAAGCAATTTTTGATCACTTTAGCGAAAATTTGTTTCCACAAAAAAAGAAGAAGATAGTTTGATAAATTGATAGAATAAGATATTTATGGTCATTTTAAAAAATAATGAGATTACTTTTGTCTAGTAATTTTAGTCTCAAATAGTAGAAATTATAATACTAGAACATAGTATTAAATAATCTCTCATTTTAAATTATTTTATAATATCATCAAACTTAAATTTAAAAACAAACAAGATATTAAGAATTAATAAATATATCCCAAATGTTTGCAAACAAACATAATATTAGCTACGTTGTTAGTAAATTTGAAGTCAAATAATTTCCCAAATGATCCTTCTTTTCATGCATGCTAGCTAGTTATCATATAAAGTGTAGCTATTGATTGTTTTGATGAGATCATATGAACTCGATCAGAAATACTATTATACCCCCCCTCCTCCCCTATATGATTTGTAAAATCCTTAATTACATTCAAAATAATATAAATTTATTTGAATTTTAGTACAATCAAGTACTAGTAAAGCTGTAGACTAAATAAATAATAATAGTACTAATTATTATATGTGTTGCTTCGATCAAAACTTAAATGAATTTAAGATGTTTTAAAAAATTAAAATGTTTGTCTATGCATACATATATATTATATTTTGGTAAAGTAATATTTGTATATATTCATTCTAATATATATTGCAAACATAACAGTTCAAATATTTGTCAAACTAACAATTTTATGAATACATAATAATAATTCTATCGTTTCCCGAGTGATATAAATTTTACATGCGAAACTTAAAGCAGTACTATTACTAAACTAGTAGTTAGGAATCCAAGAGTACGGATTGGGTTGTTAAATGAGTACATACTTGAAGGGGATAAAAAATTATATTAATGCATATATTATGTTTGTCGGAGAGAATCAGGTTATATCAATCCGCTTCTCCAGCGAACTGGAAAAATCGAACTAAGAATGAACCGATTATAGCGACAATTTTTTTCGTCGATATAACATAAAAAATCGGTTTTTTAAGTTATAAATTACAGTAAAAAATTATCGATATAATTCGGTTCATTGAAATAAATCATTTATATATATATATATATATATATATATATATATATATATATATAGAATAATTTGTCGGTCTTTTTATTCAGTGGTTCATTTTTGAAACATAAACTAAATTTGGTACTCTATATTTTTACAAAATTTAAGCGGAAATTGATAAATTTATAATAAAAAATAATATTTTTACATAAAAAATATTGTAATGAAAAAAATATTGTAAAAATATCAATTTCAAAAGCTTATTGATTAGGAGGAATGCCCACAAGACCGTTGCATCATCATCATATGTGATTCAGTCAAAAGATGAGTCAAGAAAAAGTATACCAAAAAGAAAAAGGGAAGGCAAAAATAGAAGAAGAGTAGTAGTAGAACATCATTAACTAGGGCTTTATTTAGTGTCAGAACATGCAGTCCACTTTGTCATGTTTTGGATCCTTTTGCATGTGGGTGTTGCTGCAACAAAGAGAGCATTAACATTACAAACATTCGGCTAGGGTGAAATTGATACCAATTAATTTTATCAGTGTAGTAATTTCATATATTTTTTTTTATTATATTGAGCATTATTAATTATTATAATAAAAAATTTTAAAACTTACAAATACAATTTTTTTTATACCGAACACAATAATAAAGTATAGAACTTAGTAGGATGATATTTGTGTCAACCGAATCCACATTACAATTAAGGCTCTAAGAACGAACTTCATGAGGAGTATTTTTGACCAAGTACTCACCAACCGGTAGGCCAACCCCAGTCCCCAAGGCCCAATTAGCACATGATATATAAATCTTTCAAAGTTGATATAGATTTAGGGAATTGTTAAATCCATAATATTTTTGGTTATTTCTATAACAAAAGTGTCGCTATAGATCATATAGCGACGGTTTTCACCGTCACTATACATTTACAGCGACACTTTTGTTGAGGAAGTAACAAAAAATGTTGTGAATTTAACAATTTCCTAAATCTTTCACAGGTACTGTTTAAATTATACCCAACAACTATATATATATGGAAAAATGTATGTACACAACTGTGTATTATACAGTCGGCTATGGCGACGGTTTTTTGAGCTATAGCGAAACCGTCGCCATAGCTATTCTGAGATATGGCGACGGGTGAACCGTCGTTATAGTCCAAAAAATCCGTCGTCATAGCCCTACTGTGTAATACATAGTTATGTATATGTATATAAAAAATATAAATTTTGACTTTTTTAAATTAAACTCAATTTGAGATATTTTGAAATTCAAAATTTATGTGAATTAATTCGTTTAACTTTAGAGTAGAATACAAGAATAAAAATTGTAATTATATCTAAAAGTAGTAATAATTACAAGATTCAATATTATATTCAAAACATTAGTAAATGGCATCAAATTTATAATTAACAATATATTAAATTACTTTTGAAAATTACGTTTTGAATCGTAGGGCAAATGGCAATGCCACAGCAACAGAAGCCGACGGCAAGGAAGAAGCCGGGGGAAGACTCAGCGTTGTTTAACAAATTGGGGGCAGAATCTTTACAGGCAAAGCGCGAGGCCACGGGGTCACAAATATGGAGCAGCAATGCTATGGTTGAGAGTGTAGATGAAGTGTGTAAGGACATTGGTTGGGGAGAAAAAAGAGAGATTGGGAGAATAGGTCTGGCAATACAGGACTTCATATGCAGAGACTTGATTGAAGAGGTTGTCAAATACTATTTGGGTTGCTCTTGTTATAGTACCATCCATACACTGCCCCTTGAAGCATGCAAGAAGAGACTTTGTTTCTAATGTGTTTATCTATATAGATAGATATACTAAATATTAATTATATATAGTACGTAGGTTTTCTTCTACTTCTATCAATCATAGATAGATAGATCTTGCAAAGTTGTTAAACCAATCTTATATTTCTATATTAGTCAACTTGATCTTGCAAAGCATGCAGTAGCAGAGACTTGTTTATGGTTAAACTTAGAGCCGATAAATAGGCGGACAGACACAACTGAATTTAAATTGGGTTAATTACATATATTAGTACATTTTTAGAAATAATTACAAAAATCATACACCTATAAAATAATTACAAAAATATTACACTTTTCCATATTTATTTACAATATTAGTGTAATTAGGATTCCTTAATTTAAGGGATTACTATTAATTGACTGATATGGCAAATCAGGTGAGTTTTTTTTAAACGCGTGTTCCTATGTAAATAAACCTTCTTTTTTTCTCAACTTCCATAATTTTCGTACTTTCTCTCTCTAAAATCTTTTTCTTCTTCTTTTTCTTCTTCTTCTTCTTCTTCTTCGTACAAGGTTAATGAATATTTTTCTTCTTCTTCTTCGTCATAGTTGTTCGTACTGGGTGGCATAAATTGGTTAATGAATATTGATCTCCTTCAGGCTATTGAGGGATGCAACTGATTTGCATTGTCTAATAGTCCTTTATTTTTTTGATTGTTTTTTAATTTTCTTTTATTGCACTTGTTGATTCACAGGTTGTTCAAGTTAGTGAAAAGAAGGTTTTGGATCGTAAAGCATACATGTTCTATTATCGAAATAATAGAAATTTTGCTTCGATTTGCCTCTTAATGTTATTAGGAAAGAGATCATGCATAAAAATGTCATGGGAAGAAGTTCAAGTTCATAGCCGGAAGATATTTCCAAACCAACAAATTTTAAAGGTGTGTTAATTTAAATTTTGTTATCATATTATCATATAACCTGTTTGGTTACTTCGCATTATGTTTTGGTTAGTGTTAATTTAGGATTTGGATACTATTTTTGTTACCTTGATTTGGTATTTTGTTTACTTTTTTATGTTGTTATGGTTACCATGTATTTGCTTAGTATACATGGTTGATTAAACTTAGGTTTTGGTGTATACATGTTGTTTATGTATTGTTACCATTAATATATGTTTTGGTTACTAATATATAACCGCTGGTTACTTGCATTAGTATATTTTTTTTATTCTTAATTAGCTTATGATTTGATACCATTATTTTTCTCTCAATTGAGATTTTGGTTATTTTTATATGTTGTTTTGGTTACAATGTATTTGCTTAGTATACATTGTTTGACTAAACCGAGTTTGGACTACATGTTGTTTAGATACTAGACTAATTTTCGGGCTTGATGTAATGCTTACGTTGTAGCTACGCCAAGCAATAAAAAATAGATCTTGTCATATAAATTGTTTGGTTACTTCGCATTATATTTTGGTTACTGTTATCTTGAGATTTAGATACCCTGTTTGTTACCAACGTAGTATATTTTGGTTACTTTTTTATGTTGTTATGGTTACCATTTATTTGCTTAGTATACATGGTTGACTAAACTGATTTTGGTGTACATGTTGTTTATGTATTGGTTATCATTAAAACATATTTTGATTACTATTATATAAATATTTGGTTACTTATTTAGTATGTTTTTTGTTACTGTTAGTTTCTGATTTGGATTACATTTTTGTTTCCTTAAGTTGGGATTTTGCTTACTATTTTTTTTTGTTCTGGTTACAATATATTTACTTAATATATGAGTTGATTAAACTTTATTTGGTCTATATGTTATTTATGTAGTAGTTACCATTAATATATGTTTTGGTTACTAACATATAAATGTTTGGTTACTTCATTAGTATATTTTTTGTTACTGTTAGCTTATAATTTGGATACCATTCTTTTTTCCTCAATTGAGATTTTGGTTACTTTTATATGTTATTTTGGTTACAATGTATTTGTTTGTGATATAAATATTGTTTATATATGGTTACTAATGACTGTGTAAATCTGATTTTTTTTATTTGCAGTTATGGAATCTTTACTATGGGGAATGCAATAGAAAATTCATTGAAAAAGTTATATATTGGTGTGACATGGAAGTCCCTTAAGATTATTACCAAGAAATTGAACCCAAGACAGTTGAAGAAGTTTAAGGCATCATTAGTTTGTGGATGTATTATTTTTGTAAATAATAAACCCAAGTCATAATAAACCATGCATTTGCTTAGTATACATTGATGTATTATTTTTGTAAATTCCTTCAAATATATTCTACAAGGTTTATGCTATTCTATTTCTACTTCCATTTCCACAAACACATCTTACATGTTCAAGCATTACTTTCATATAACTATTTGGTTACTTCTTTATTATGTTTTGCTTCTCATTACCTTATGGTTTGGCTACTATTATTATGTGTCCTCAATGTGGAGTTTCGTGATACTTTTATTTTTTTTATTCTCGTTAATATGTAATTGTTTAAGATACATGGATTGCTTTAAACCGGAGTTTCATTACATGATGTTTCTATTTTGGTTACCATTAAAACTCAAGTTATGGTTACTTATCATATAATTATATGGTTACTGCTTTATTATGTTACATTATGGTTATAGTATACATGGATCGCTTAAACTCGAGTTTCATTACATGATGTTTCGCTTTTGGTTACCATTAAAACCTCATATATTAGTTACTATCATATAATTATATGGTTACTGTTTTATTATGTTACATTATGGTTATAGTATACATGGATTGCTTAAACTGAGTTTCATTACATGATGTTTCTGTTTTGGCTACCATTAAAACATGTTCTGGTTACTATCATATAATTATATGGTTATTGTTTTATTATGTTACATTATGGTTACTGTTATTAGTAACCAAATAGTTACAAGCTTGTATCAGGACAAACATTAATTGTTAAATGTACATGTGTGAGTGTCCTATTTATCTACAAACTTGTTAAGAAACAGATAATTATCATAGATAGCTTACTAGCTTGTTAGTAACTGTGATAATTATAAGCTTGTATCAAGATCAAGTTATAAGCTTCAGATCAAGACTGTTATAAAGCTTGTATATGTTTACTTTATATTGATAACTCATGATGGAATCAAAATAAAAATATTAATCAACATCAATTTTGGTTATCAGACACCATCAAAAATGTTACCAACCATGTGGTTAATGGTTATTAACAAGAAACAATTATATATTCCTCGTAAACAATTAGATTTGTTGTTATTGGTTATCGGTACCTCCATTGTCTAACAATTGAATAAACATTATAAAGTAACCAAATCAATATTGAGACAAGAACCAAATTACATAATATTAGTAACTGTAAATAAACCAAATTTTTACATGCAAATTTGAAGGCCTAAATGATGGAATTCGACTAAAAACTATAGACTTCAAAGAAAGTCAGTGACTTTTATCGTTGAATTCGCTTTTTAATGAAATTAGGCTCACGAAAATGCCAAAATCCGACACTCCAAACTTGACAAAAAATTGCCAAATTATCAACGCAAACAAATAAACATTATATCAGAACTAATTAAATAAAGATACAACAACCAATATTTAACAATTGTATGAAGGTAACCAATGTAGTCAATAAGTAACTACCAATATAAAATAAACAATTATAAAACTCAATAACATTATAGAGTAACCAAATAAACACCTTTCAAAGATCTAAATACATATTATACAAGAACTTAAGATATATATAATTAGTAGCCAAGATTATAAAAAATATTTTACATTCATTTTACAACCAAAATAATCGAAGAATGACTTTGTTACAAATTAAAGACTAACAGTGTATAAAAGTAACCAATGTAGTTAATCAAGAACCATCAATATAAAAAATCAATATAAAAACACAAGAATATTATGTAAGAACCATGGTAATATTACACAAGAATCAAGTCAAGATTATAAACTAACCAAATCCAGATAGACAAGAACTAACATATATTTACTTAAGATCCATAACATAAAATATATTTGACAAAGATTTTACAAAAAAAACAAATAATATAAAAAATATCAATATGTACTTAAAAGGTGTATTGGTTACTATTAGTCCAAACATCAAATTTGGTGTATTGGTTACTATTAGTCCATATAACCAATACAAAGTAGTCAATAAGTAACATCCAATATAAATGAAACAATTATAAAAGAATATAACATTATAATTTTACACAAGAAACTGTGTCAAAGACTATCGAGTAATCATTATAATTTTACATAGTAACAAATAACATTAGGCGAAGAACCAATATAATGTAAAAAGCAAAGATCCGTGTGTAGATAGTCAAGAACCATTATAATTTTACACATCAACCAACTCAAAGAATATTCAAGAACCATATAATGTTACACACAAGAACTCAATCAAAGATTAATCAAGAACCAAAACAACCAAGAAAAATAGGGTTTTCTTGCATTTTACAATAAAAAACAACCAAATAATTTATTTGTTACCAACTAAAGGCGGACTTTTGTAAGAATGTAACCAATTTGGCTAACAAGTAACCATTAATATAAAAACATAAGTAGAAATGTACATTAATATGCTTCAAGAACCAATAATACTGATAACCAATTAATCACCACGAAGAATTAAGTTTGCATTATTCAAGAAACCAAGTCAAGACGAGTCACTAAATAATATTTTTACACAAGAAACAAGTCAAATTATTATAATAATTTTATACAAGATGCAATTCGTAATTAGTCAATAACCATTATAGTGTTACACAAGAAACAAGTCAACATTTGTCAAGAACTCAATATAATATTACATAGTAATCAAATCAAGATTAATCAAGAACAAGTCAAGATTAATTAGTAATATTACGCAGAACCAAAATAGCATTAGTCAAGAATTAAGACATCATTAGGCGGTATAATGTTACACAATAACTAATACAAAATAATCAAGAATCAAACCAACATTGAAAGAACTAATTTATATAACCTTAGTAACCATAATATAAAACATGTTTTCAAATACATTTTGCAAAGCCTGACATTCAAAGATTCAAACTTTGTGACAATTTAAGTTCAAAACTTAAGAAAGATAATCAATTTAGTAATTAAATGAGTAACTATAAGTATCTATATGCTTATAAGTTTTAAACTTACATACCACAAGATTTGAATCGGTTCGATGTTGATTTTGTATTCAACAATCAACTGCAATAATGTTTTTGGTTACTGATCTTGAAGCCGGCGTTGATTTTGTATGCTATTTTCGATCTTACAGATTCGTCGCGACAACAGTTTTCTTCTTAGAGATGCAAGATTACTGCAGTGGTGTGTCGCGACGAAAAGCTTCGTCTTCTCCGATCTCAGTGGTGTGTCGCGCAATTCCTCCACTACTTACCAACAACTCCCCTGCAATTCCTCTCTCTGCCTTACTCCTCCCTATCTCCGCCGTGGATTCCTCCCAAAACTCCCACCGCCATCGCCCGAGGCATCCGCCGACCACTTAGCTCTTCCAACCAATCAAGATTTGGATTTCTCCGGTATCAAAGTTGCATGTTTTGTTCAGTCGCTTGATTTTAGGAGTGGTTAGTTGCATATAGGAGAGTCCATAACTAACATATACGTGATTTTAGCAATTTTATATTGTGTTGTTTTATTTTTGTAATTATGTTGTGCGTGTTTTATTTTTGTAATTACTTTTTAAATGTTGTATATTAGTGTAAAGGACCCATTTAAATTTATATGAGTTGAGTTTAAATGAGTTAAAAATTAAGTGGGCTATAAGTGAACGATTATAAATGAATACGCCATATATCAAATTTAAGCACAAATATATATAAATTTCTCACTTTTTCTATAAATTTATTTGTTTAATTTTTTAGTTTCTCCATCTAAAATTTTATGCAACTTCATTTTTATGAAACAATTTAAAATTCAATTACATACTCAAGTACCAAGTGCTAATAACATAGTATAAAATAGTTAGGTGAGAATGGATAATGAAATTGGATAGATCATCAATGGATATTAATTCACTTGGATTTGAATGAAATAGCTCGATCACCAGTCTCTCATCATCTTCCAACGATTCAAAGCCAAAGCCCAATGTATATGGGTTATCCCCAATTAAAATCTCCCTGTTATGTCTATTCTCCAATTAACATCCACTATTATTGTTCTTCTCAAATGGGTTAAGAAATAAGTTTTATAATTAAAAAGACTATATTAACTTTACTTTGAAAAAAATAAAAATTGACTGACAGAATTAATTTACGTTGATAATGGAATTCATTTTTTAATAGGTAAAAACAATTAGAAGAACACTTTTGCATAACTAATGCATCTATGAAGAACAGTTATATTAAAAAAAAGAATTTAGGGAGCAGTTTAGCAAAAGCGTGATAAATAGGAAGGTCATATTTACAATTTAGTCGCGTAAATTATGCGAGTTAAAATAACAATTTTATAACATTTAAAGGGGTAAAAAGATATAAAAAAATTATTATTAAAAAGAACAAATAATAATATATCTAAAATTGTAGAGGTGAAAGAGTTAAAAAAAATATGTGACTTAATTACATCAAACTTATAGAGGAAGCCCCTATATAAATTTTATAATATAGATTTAATAATAATAAAGATATAATTTTTTAATTTGAACATAACATCCAGACCAAGACTCGAACCCAGACCTCATAATCTTGGACCAAATGTCTTCTATAATCTATTTCTATATATCTATACTTAAAATAGTGAGAAGGGTATAGTGAAAAGGTAGAATTTTCTAGAAACAGAAAAAGAGGAGGGGCAAAGCTGTAAAGACGGATTCACCAAAATTGATAAACCGATCACGTCCGGAAGAAATGCGAGTCCCTCCCACTCCCACCTTCCCTACAATTACAGAATTACTATTTACTACTACTGCTACTATTCTCATTCTCTTTCTTTATTCTCAACCCCACCTTACAATTGCTGATATATAACGCTACCAATTCTCTCTCTTCTTAGCCAAAACTCTCTCTCTCCCCTTATTCTTCAAATTCAAAAACTACATAGAATACACGAAGAAGAAGGAATATATGGCGGATCAACTCACCGACGACCAGATCTCTGAGTTCAAGGAAGCTTTCAGCCTATTCGACAAGGATGGCGATGGTCAGATTTCTCCACCCCTTCTCTCTCTTTTTCCCTATAACATATATATGTGTATACAGTATATATATATATATACATACATATATATATATATATATATATATATATGAAATTATAGGTTTCTAAGATGAATATGCTTAGTTGCTAATGTCTATAAATGCAAGTATGTGGAGAATTTACATGTAATTTGTGTCAGATCTGGTTATCCTTTGGTTTCATTGTTTGATTTTGACTTTTCAGCTAACTAATTTCTTGATTTACGTTGTTTCTTTTGCCAACTAACTTATTCCTTGATTTATGCTTAGTTGCTAACTAAGTACTGTCCCTTTTCCAAAATTGGAGATACATTTGACAATTTTAATAGAAAGGACTATAATTGTTATAGGCCAACTAAAAAGTGCTACTAATTGTCATAATTATTGTTCTTAAAACTTGAAGATGGATTAGTTATCAATTTTGAATTTTTAGTATTGAGAAAATTGATTTCAAAAAGTCATACTTCATGTGTACCTCGCTCTTGAGTTAATCAGATTGTTCTCTTGCTCTTATACTGGTATTGTAAAAAAGTTTTGTTTGTTTTTTGTGTTGTAACTTGCGTCATGTTAGTGTTCTATGTTTGATTGCAGATTAAGCTACAGAACTTATTCTTTAATTTGTCTATTTGTTGTTTTTAACCGAGGAAATAAGCCTTTATAAACTCTCTTAAATGTTAGAGGTAGAATCTACATGATGTCCCAAATTTAAGAGCCTTGTTTTTGGGACTATTATGAGATATTAATCTTTTGTGGATTATTAAGCTACCAAACTAAGTGACATTCCATAAATGTCTTCTAACCATAGTTGTCACGGCGAGTCATGGCGGTAGCCGACTGCCTGGACGCTTAGGCGACAAGGCGACCGCCATGGCGGTTCGTATGACGACAAGTCGTTTACAATGTGCAATTTGTATATTATTTATTTTACTTAACAACTATATTGGCAATAAAATTTCATATACATTAAAACTCAAAACATAACACTATGAAATAACATTAAAGGCATAATTATGTAAATACTTAGTAATAACAATTTAAAAACAAAATACTTGATATTAAAAATTAATAAAAGAAATGCAAAATTCAACAAACACCACATAGAAAATAAAGTTGCAACCAACCATTATAGATATGTAGTCTGATAAAGATGTGTCGAATCCGATTACTAATAAATTTTTAGGGTTTTATTTCATTTCTCCTTGGTTTTTAATCGATGGGTATCATGGCGTCTCAGGGCGTCCCAAGGCGCATGCCTTAGCAGCTCCACCTCAAGGCGCCCATCGCCGTATCATTTTTTCATCGCCTGGAGGCGACGCCTTAACAACTATGCTTCTAACATGTTCTAGTTCCGTACATGTGGTTGTTTACACATAATTTTTTAACCTGGAAGTTAATTAAAACATGAACTCTTTCAATGTTTCACGTTGTTATGAAGTTTATTTTGGAATGGGGATATAAATCGAGGTATATTTCTTTACGTACACATTTTTCTATTTTATGTTTTCTGTTTGTGAATAATGCTTTTGAACACAATCAATTCGTTAATAACTTGTTAAAAAAGGAGTTATTAAAAGTTGCCTGCTAATGTTATCTATTCTCTTGATTCTGTATATATGGCTTATCCTGTTAGAATTGAATCGCGTGGTATATATCCTGAAAAAGCAAACTCCGTTTTGCAAACCTCAAGTTGTATGTTTATTAAATTAAACTTGATATGTACAGGTTGCATCACTACTAAGGAGCTTGGGACTGTGATGAGGTCGCTAGGACAGAATCCTACCGAGGCTGAACTCCAGGATATGATTAATGAAGTGGATGCTGATGGTAATGGTACCATTGATTTTCCTGAGTTCCTAAACCTCATGGCCAGGAAGATGAAGGATACCGACTCCGAGGAGGAGCTGAAGGAGGCATTCCGAGTCTTTGACAAGGATCAGAATGGGTTCATTTCTGCTGCTGAGTTGCGCCATGTCATGACCAACCTTGGTGAGAAGCTTACTGATGAAGAAGTCGATGAGATGATAAGGGAGGCTGATGTTGATGGTGATGGGCAGATCAATTATGAAGAATTCGTAAAGGTTATGATGGCCAAGTGATTACCCCACCCCTACCAGGTCCACAGATGTGTAAAGAGAATTTGAAAAGGGCAAAAAAAACCTGGATGAAAAGGGTTAACTAGGGTAATAGTTTCCTAGTTCCTTTATTATCATCATTTTATTCAGTGGTTTTAAAAATCAAAACATATAAGTGATGTAGTTGCAGTGGTCTGGTGTAACGTTGGTGGTGGAATATTCAGTTTCCTTGTGTGTTTTGACTTTGATATTAGCATATTTAAATTTTATTCCTGTTGGCCCTTTTGGTTGGAGTATTGTTGGAAATGAATTAAATTCTACAGCTATAACTTTACAGCATATTCAAGGCTCAACCTACCTTGACGAAAATGCCTAATTGACAAAATTGATATTTTTACACCACAAAATAATATTTTACAATAAAATCGTCTTTATAGATCTGGTATCAGTTTTCTAATTTTAATTGACATGTTATTTTTAGCAATGTTTTTACTCTTTTATCCCTGATAAAAAAGAAAATAAAGTTGGTTCAAAGATAACGAACATGGACTGGGATTTCAAAATAAAGTGATGAAACCTTTTTTCACCATCTCACTTTTTTCAATAGATCTGACAAAAAATAGGTTTGAGTTACATAAAATAGGTTTGAGTTGGTTTTAAAATTAAAATTATATTACCTATATTTAATATGAGTTATGTGATTTGGATTTAAATGGTTATGTGTCGAATTCAGGTCGACCTAATTTTTTAAATTATAATTTCACTAAAATCTTAATTTATGTTATACTAAAAAAGTTTTATTTTAATGACCCAAGTTTGAAATTAAAAAAATTTTAATTGATGTGACTAATTTCAATGTTAAAAACATTAATTATTATTATGTTAATTAAAATTAATGAAATTATTGAGAATTTTATTACAATAATCAAGAAATATTATTATTTTTTGGATTATATATATAATCGGTAAATATTATTTTATTTCTTGGGGATAGGGGTGGGGGTGGGGCGTGGGGGTGTGGGTGGGGTGGGGCGTGGAGGTGTACATAATCAATAAATATTATTTTTTTTTTTTTGGGGTGGGGGGGGTGGGGTGGGGATGGAGGTGTATACATAATCAATAAATATTATTATTTTTGGGGGTGGGGATGGAGGTGAAGGTGTATACATAATCAATAAAAACTAATTTTTTTGGGGGGTGGGGTGGGGGTGGGGTGGGGGAAATTAAATTGAATTATATAATATATTATAAAATAATTTATGGAGAAAAAGAGGAAATTAAATTAAATTATATATTATAAATTGTATAATTTAAATGAGTTATTTTAATTAAATAAAGGAGGAGATATTAATTTTTTAAATTAGTAGTTCGTTACACTAAAAATGTTAACTTTATTATGGATTAATTTCATAATTAGTGAAATGATTTTTATACATAATTACAAATGTATAAATTACAGAAGTATGTAATATGTATAATGTATGTGTTATATAAGAATGTAGTGTAATAATACATACATGTTGATTTATTAGCTCTACAAAGTGCAAAAAACTATTATACACTAATATGGGTCAAAGCTAGTTAAACTATATCCAACCCATATTTGTAATAATAATAATGTGGATCCAAAATCAAATCAATCCATCACCTAAAAACTAGTTTGTACCACTAGGGATGCTTAACGCGACTTCGCCAACTGTGCAGCCTTTCCTCGAGTTCGTAGAGTCGGGTTTCCCGTTTACCCATAACGGAGGAGCCACCCCCACCGGGCAGGCGGCCACGGACCCTTCTTTGGTCGAAGTAATTCTTTCCTGTAAAGTATCCATTTCAGTATTAAGGGTGGGGATTGATAAACCACAGCGGAAGGCATTCTACCTAATAAGACAGATAGTTCATATCCTGCTTGGACCAACCTAATAGAACTTAAAAGTGAAGGGGTGGGAAGAATTTTGGAAAGAAAAACAAAAAAATTCCTTCCTCACTAAAAAAACATAGCATTATAGAAAATTTTGAGTTATTTTTAAATTTAAATTCATTTAAAATTTTAAATAGTTCACAATATTCGTAATTGTATGAACTGAAATTAATTGAAATTATATCTAACTTAAATTAAAAGAGACTTAAATTGACTATAAAATAATAATAATATTTTTTTAAAAAAAGAGTCAAATTAGCTCTTATATTTTGGATTGTACGCTTCAAACTAGCTTTGGAGCAAATTGGGGCCGCCATAAAAAATGACACAGATTGGAGCAAATTTTCAGAAAAGCAACAGGGATTTGTGTTTTAGAGTAGCAATGGCAGAAACGAAACAAGTCAAGTCAATCCATTGCTTCCTCCTCCATTTGAGTAGATGAGCCCCATAACTCCACCAAAGGTTAATCGCTTATATCCTTCAGGAACTGATATCATTTCTTATAATCTTTTCAAGCTTTTCTTTCTTGCATCCATCTTCCTTTTATCTGCGTTAACTTTTGTCAACCCTACAACTTCCTTCTTTAGCACCACCACTGGCGCTGCTGTTACCGAAGTTGTGGAGCCACCAACCCCTGTCTCGGTTACAGCAGTTGGTTGATCCTGACCACTTGCTCCTTTCGCCGCAGCATTTGTATTAGGGGCCAATGGAGACGGCAATTGGAGTGCAGCACCACCTGCTGCTGCATTCTTCTGGTCGACATTAAGAGCTGATGTGTTTGTCTGATCAACATTTAGAGCAGTGGTTGACTCAGAAATAGCTCCTGTTTTAAACTTTGGCTTTTGCTTTAGAGCATGAATTCCAGTGTAAAGCCTGCACTTTTTCATTAGGAAAGACGACCAAAAGAAGAAGCTTCAAAATAAGAACCATGTGGCCACAAGAAACTAACTTCAAAGTCAAAGGATAATTAAACCACTATTGCTCTCACCTGGCATGTCTAGCATACTCATCATAATTTTCAAGCAGCATCTTTCCAGCCTGCTCATTCAAAGCTGATTCTGGAAATGGCTCAATTAATAAGCATCTGACAACCTGTTATCGGACGAGAAAGTGAAATATTAACAAAATTAGCATATGTACAATGCTGTAAATGCAGCTACCTTCAGAAGGACAGTCAAAGAACAGAAAAAACTTACAATAAGAACATGTCGTAAGCCAAGACTAGGGTTCCAATCCTTTTTTAATGTGTTGACACATATCTCACCATTGGTTGCAATGTTTGGGTGGAAAATCTTCGTCAGAAAATAACCTAAAAGGATAACAACAAAATGAACAGCATGTCCTCTTATTATATGAACTTTACATGGATTAATAATAACTCTTCACAAAAAAAATATACTCTAATTTCAATCCACATGTTGGCACAACACAAAGATAACAACACTGCAATAAGAACATCTAGACTAGTTATGCATTTGTTAGTGTGCAGGTATGAAAAAAGAGAGTACACACTGCAATTTTTATTATACCAAAGCCCAACGAGGAAAATGAAAAAGTAGCAACCTCAATTTTTAAGACAGACCACTAAACACGAAAATTCATGATTCAGGATAAAAGAAAAACCAGGTAAAAACATCAGACTAGTCATGCGTAAGTTATACTATGTAGACAGATGTGACTAATAGGAGGTTAAAAGAAAGAAGAAACCAGTAAGTAGTGGACCTAAAGGTAAAAGGTGTGAAAAATGCGCTTCGAGCTAGATCCATAAACCACAAAACAAAGACTATAAGTAATGGGTTACAAATCCATAGAAGGTTTACTCATATGCTGCAAAGTATCAACTGGCAGAAGAATAACACGAAAACTATCAAGCACACACCAACTTGGCAACTCTGTTTGTAGGATAAGTCAGATAATACGATAATACATTCACGGGATAATGTGATATCAGAAAAAGGACACCCCATGTTTTATTCCAACTCCTAGCGAATAAAGAAAGGTAAGACCTTAATAAAGTTAAACTAAACTTTTTGCCACATAAAACGATCATCGTCAATAATGCTGATAAATTTTGAGTAGTTAGAGCTGGCGAACCTTTGGGAGGAGAATGCGGGAAATCATGAGATAGTATCAATTTCATGCGGAAAACACCATTTTCATAAGGAGTCCCAGCTGCAAGGTCACAAATCTTCACATTCAGAATGTATAATGACTAAGAATGCACAATGTTTTGATTAAAAAATGAATTACCTGTGCCTTCTATATCAGCATATATGGTTGAAAAATCCTCATCATTCACGCCTACTTTAATGCCCTCAGGAGGAGCTTCATCAAGATTCTTCAATTCCTTCGCAAGTTGCTTTACTACATTTGGAGGAAGATTTTCATTTGTTGCCTACAACAATCGCACAGCAGAGAAACTGTTATAAACAATCTTCAGCCTAAATGCGTAATGCACTCCACAAACAGAAAAGCTCCAAATGTAGATTCTCTTTTATCACTGCAGGCTCGAGGTTATGCCAAAAGCAAAAAACTTGATGTAACATATTTTACACAGTTAACAGGTAACTGTTACAAACACACCATTACACAGTAAGAAAAACTATTATAAACAATCTTGGCCTACAATGAGTAATGCAATCCACAAATAGAAAAGCTCCAAGCGTCTATTCTCTTCGATCACTGCAGGTTCCATGTTATGCCAAGAACAAAACACTTAATGCAAACATATTTTACACAGGTAAACAGGTTTGAACCATGGCATGTCAACTGAAAAACTTCAAGAAATATCCAAAAATACAAACCAACTGAAAAGGCAAACAACCTAAGGTTCAGAAGTCCAATAAGTTCTCCTTTTGAGCAGGATACAAGTACATCATGATTTTGACAAGTAAAACAAGCCTAGTAATCCTACAACTATCAAGAAAAAATTCCCATGCATTCAGGAAAGAGAATGATGCCTCCAAAATCAATGAAGTTTTTACCGGAGAGAGATAGAGAGAACTTACCATTGCAACACAACTAAAGATCTCAGAGAAATACTTAATTCTGCTGCTGATCAAAAGAAGGATTTAGTTATATGGTGGAGAGACAGGCAAAGACAATTCATGTGCTGGAAAAAATCCTGAAAAATAGAGGGACTGCTTGGTTAGATTGAACCCCCAGTTACAGTAAATCTCTCTATAGATATATGTGTCTATATATATACAATAAAAATTACAGATAAGTCAAAAAATAATAGCCAGCCTTTGTTAATTGTTAATAACTGTGTCAAAAACAGTATAAAAGAAGCATCATTGATGAAACATCCAGAAGAACGCATGCATTAGACCCAAAAGTTAAAAAAGTGTCCACTATCCAAGTACGCGATTTAATGACTCACAAAAGTAGCAACACTGAACCAACATAAGCATATGTTCCCAGAAGTCAACTGGTCCCACACTACTCCACCTGGCACAATCAGGTATGTTGTAGGGTGTGGCTAACTCTAGTTTCAAAGTTTTTTAATGCAAAATAAACACCAGAATGCAGATTACAATAAACAATTAGCAAACCCACCATCTGGGTCATTGTTAAGGGAACATGCAAGAAACCTAAGAATAGACTCTATATCTAGAGAAACAGAAGAGCCTACTTAACCCAGCAAAAGATGACCCATGGGATTCCACATCCAGATTCCAATCATAAACTACCAACAGAATTATCATAATCTCCTTCTCATAGTTTCCAGGTTTAACATGTGCAGAAAAATTTGAATTTTCATGGGCGATGTATACAAAAAACAATATCTAGACACTGGTCAAGTACCAGCAAAAATTTTATGTAGGTATCCAGAATCCCAGATAGGATATGGGTTCTAAATGCCCAAGTACACGCATACAATAATTTTACACCTTCAATTGACCCACACCAAAATCCAATTTTAAGTTGCATAAATTAGGAGAGTTTAGTGAAGAGAAAAAATGACATACAAGTCCGTTATACTACCTAAAATATAAAAAATCACTAGAACCGAGAAATACATCCTACGGACATATAGCAGACAATAAAAATGCATAACCACTAACTTTTGTGTAATTGTTTTCATATACGAACATGTGTTTTGAATAAAATAGTGTTCCAGCAAGTAGATTTAATATTGAATTAGTGATAGTTCATAGTTCTTTAGCACATTCTTCCAGAACTTCATTGGTGAGTATACTATGAAAGGTATCCACTGTGATCAAATGTCCTTGTTGAGAAATCAAGCTCACACAAATATACTAAGATTTATACAAACACACTACTGTATGAGATATAAAATAATAACACAAGAATTTTACGTGGAAACCCAATCGGGAAAACCACGGAAGAGATCTCAGGAAAATCACTATGAAAATAATATGGAGATTACAAACTCTCAACCGAGAAATAAACTAACTTTATTTCTCTCTACACCCTCACTCTCAATGCTCTAACCGAGCTTCTCACTCTCTAACTCTCTTTGACACTCAAACTAGAGCTTTGCTCTTCTTCTCTAAGATATACTCTATCAATTTTGGTGTGTCTTTCCTCTTCCATTTGGCCTCCTTTTATAGCCAAGAACTAGAGGGTAGAAAAAGGAAATGAGTTGGACTCATTTTCACTAAAGGAGTAACATTAATGAGATAATGGTGATATGTTCCTTGACCCATTAATATGTTCCTTGACCCATTCAAGGAGTGAGGACCATTGACCATTGACCAATGATTAATGACCAAAGACCAAAGACCAAAAATAGGATCCAATATTCAACAATCTCCACCTTGGCTCATATTTTCCAAATCATCGTGATCTTCTTTGTGTGCGTGAATGTATCCTCTCCCCCGGATACTCCACTACTTAACTCAACATTAGACGAAGTGAATTAAGTCCAAGCGAAGGCTTGAACTTTTCTCATCATGAATCGACTTTGTGAGCATATCTGCGGCATTCTCCTTTGTGTGAACCTTGTGAACTGCAATGTCACCATTGTTCAACCACTCACGAATCTTGTGATACCGAACATCTATATGTTTGGTTCTGGCATGGAACACTTGGTTCTTTGCTAAATGAATAGCACTTTGACTATCACATTGAATCTGGATACTGCCTTGCTTGAAACCTAGTTCTTCAACTAGTCCCTTAAGCCACAAAGCCTCCTTGCTTGCCTCTGTCAATGCCATATACTCAGCCTCTGTTGTTGATAATGCTACCGTAGACTGCAACACTGACCTCCAACATATACATCCTCCACAAAAGGTGTATACAAACCACGCTGTCAGAGATCCTCTCATCATCTAGGTCTCCAAGATAATCCGAATCAACGAACCCTCAGAAACCTCACTTCATGCGGTATCACGATCAAACATAAGACCGTAATTGGTTGTGGCTCGCTAGATAACGAAAAATCCATTTTACGCATTCAATGTTTTTTTCCTGGATTTGCCATATACCGCTTAACCACGTTGTTCGCTTGTGAGATATCTCGGCCTTATACATACCATGGCGTATATTAGACAACCCACCGCATTTCCATACGGTACTTTGGACATATACTCCACCTCGTCCTCTCGTTTGTGGGCTCAACTGTGAAGATAACTCGGAAATGTCTTTTGCCAGGAGTGCTTCTCGGTTTAGCATTGTTCATATCAAACCTCTCTCAAGACCTTACGCACATATCCTTTCCGAAAGTTAGCCACAACTTTCTGGCTGACGATCCTCGTGAATTTTCATACCTAGGATCTTCTTAGCGTATGACCAAGATCCTTCCATGTCAAATTCATCGCTTCAACAAATTCTTCAAATTGAAGAATATCCGACTTCTCTTTCTTTGCTATCAACATGTCATCGACATATAACGTTAACAATACTTGAGAGCCATCATCAAGGATCTCAAATACACACACGGATCATACTCAACGAGAGTAACTATGAGCCATCATGAAGTTATCAAACTTCATATACCAATCGCCTTGGGGACCGCTTCAAACCATAGAGGGACTTCTTTAAACCGCAAACTAAACCCTCTTCCCCCGGTTCAATAAACCCCTCAGTCGCTTCATGTAGATCTTTTCTTCTAAATCACCGTGGAGAAAAGTTTTCCACATCAAGTCGTTTCTAACTCCATATCATGTGATGCTTCAATAGATAAGATCAACCGAATCGATGTGTGTTTCCAACCGGTGAGAAGATCTCATTGTAATCGATTCCTCTCTCGAGAGAATCCTTTGCCACTAATCGGGCCTCAATCTTTCACCTTCTTTATCGATCGAGCTTCCTTTTCCCGAACACCCACCGCATCCTATAGCCTTCGATCCTTTTGAAGTTGAACTAACTCCCATGTCTCGGTTCTTTTGTAAAAGATTCCATCTCTTCCTTATAGCTATCGCCCATTTATCATTATCATCGGATGAATAAAGATCCCCGATAGCTAGTTGGATCTCCACTACCAATGAATCAAGGCAAAGGCAACCATGTCTTCAAACCCATATCTCTGCCTTTGGTTTATCGACTCGCTTTCCCGATCTCTAACAAGATTATAGGACCTCTCTTGGGGGATCCAAGGTTGATCATCTTCAATCTCTTCGTGAAGCTCCACCTCAATCGGGTGTTTTGCAACTCACTCAACTGCTGATTCTTCATTCTCGGACTTGTTCAAAGATGTGTTTCTCATTGAACACCACATCTCACGACAACCTCTTCTTGGATAATCGGATCCCATAACTGTATCCTTGACACCATCTTCATATCCAAGGAAAATACACTCTTTTGACCTTGGATCAAGCTTGGATCGTCCTTTCTTGTTGGCGCGATGAAGCATAAAATTTGGACAACCAAAGATTTTCATCACGTAAAAATCAACCGGGTTTCCCACTCCATACCTCTTCGGGATTTTGTAATCAATTCCTGCTTTGAAGGAGATCGATTTATCGATAACACTGTCAGATTGATTGCCTCATTGAAACTCTTGGGCAATCTCGCATTCAATCTCATACATCCGCACGCGTTCCAATAGAGTTCTGTTTCATCCTCTCGTGAACCCCATTTTGCTCGGAGTTCTTTTGACCGAGAAGTGCTCGGTGATACCTTCATCCCGACGAGTAATCGTAGGAATGACCATCGCCTTGTATTACGTGCCATTATCCGATCTCGAAATACTTGACTTCTTTCCTATTCGGTTCTCTACTTTAGCTTTCCACCTTGAAGATTCTCAAAACCTGGGATCTCTCATTTCATAAAATACACCCACACCTTTCGGGTAGTAATGCATCTATAAAGCTAACAAAATAATGGGCTCCACCCATTGACGTATGCTGATCGGTCCCTCACACATCCGAATGTACATAATCAAGTACATTCTTCTTCGTATGTATTCCACGCCTTGGCCCGACCCTCATTGTTGTTTGCAGTACACGCAAAAACTTGCAAAATTCAAATCGCACGCGTTTGACACCTTTCAAAGAATCGCCTTTTGTGAAGTTCTTTCATTCCACCTTCACTTAAATGACCAAGTCGCGTGTGCCGTAATTACATGCTATCATCGTTGAATTATCCTCGCATGAAATTCTTTCGCCCACCAAAGAATCGTGGTGTCCTATCAACTCAGAGGTGCCCTTCTTACGCCCTTCATAATTACCATCGAGCCCTTGGTAATTTTCACGACACCATCTCATCGAGATATCGCAACTCTGAGTCAAGTACTCCAACCGATAAGAAAGCTCTTCTTGATTCTCGAATATACCTTACATCACCCAATGTTCTAACAACTCACAAACATTTTAATTTTTATGGTGCCTATCCCAAAGAATAACTGCGGTTTGCATTGTTACCCAATAAAACTGTACCACCATTGCAGGGATGTAAAAGTATCAAACCAATCCCTATGAGGGACATATGAAAAGAACAACCTAATCCATGTACCAATCAGTAAAGGCGCCATCGTCTCTAACAGATAAGAGATCACCTTGTGAAGCTTCATTTTCTCGTCACTGCAGTACGACTCCGTCATTCAGCACATACATCCGCTTGCTCAAGAACATTAGCGATTTTTTCAATCTGCTTTCCTTTCTTCTTGTTATCCTTCTTCAACAATGGACACCGATTTTTGTAGTGGCCCTTCTCGTGGCAATGATAACATTCAACTGAGATTTATCCTTGCTTTTTCGGTCTCGACCGAGACCTTTCTCGTTCTCGAATAGGAATACTTCTTTTGATTAGGACCCTATACCCCATTTGAAAAAGTAAGAAGACCGTCTCCTTGATCTCCGGAAGTAGTGCCCTTGAACTTATCTCCGGTCGATCTTCCGACATCACATCGTCAATCGCAAGCTTTTCCTTCCCTACGAGGAGTGTAGTCCGGAGAGTTGAGTATGAATCTGGTAGAGAGACAAAAGCTAATAAGGCTTTATCTTCTTCGTCGAACTTCACATCAATATCGGTTAGTTGGGTCACCAATCTATTAAACTCATTAATATGATTGGCCAAATCGAATTCTTCTTCCATCCGGCCGTGCATAATTCCTTCTTCAAATATAACCGATTTGACAGAGACTTTGACTTGTAAACTTTCTCAAGTTTCTCCCATGAAGTCCTTCAAGAGGTTTCTGTCAAAACTGATATTTGATCTGTGGCGCGCCAAACTCAATCGATTGTTGCCACGGCTTTAGCTTCAAGTTCCACCCATTTTCATCCGCTATAGTCGTTGGTTTCTTCCCTTCAGGTGCCTTTGTCAATCCTTGTTGAGCCAAAACATCTTTGATCAGTACACTCGCGCCAACATCTGAAATTTGACTTCTGGTCAAATGGTTCAACTTCATACCTCGCACTTGTCTTTTCATCTTCGTATTTGTGACCTGCCTAATTTCTCTTTAAACTGATCGTTGGTGTGAACCGAGAGCTTTGATACCACTTGTAGCGAAATTGTACGATCCATCCCACATCTATTCATCACCTTAGTAATAAGACACTGCAGTAGACGAGCCCAATAAGTATGTTGGACCACCTCCTTACCTAAAAGGTTAACCTATTAGGTTGATGTTCTACCATACTTATTAAGCCATCTACACTCTTGAATTCTAACCGATGTGGGATTCATGTGAACCTTTTAGGTGAGGAGGTGGTCCAACATACTTATTGGGCTCTGCTCTACACGGTGTGCGCTTACTAAGGTGATGAATAGATGTGGGATGGATCGTACAATTTAAGCTATGAAGTGGTATCAAAGCCCATGGTTCGAAGGGGAGTCCAAGTATCAACTTCAAGGTCGCGAGGGGCTGTGAGAGGTACAATTCAGAGGGCCTCGTGGGTGGAGTAAATAGAGTTGAATCGTGGGAGCACGGAGCACAGGATGATTTGAGTCGGTGGAGCGGGCTTAGGAAGGCTCTAGGAAATTCTTTGAGACACCGGGACGTGGTGAGACACCCAAGACGTGGTGGAGTAATATTAGAGAGTCAAGCAAGGCTCTTGAAGGACTCAAAAAGTATTTGAATCGGGTGGAGCATGGCTCTGGATGGCTCTAGGAAAAAGCTACTTTGGGAGTAGTATTAGAGTCGAAGCGAGAGCTCTTGAAGGATTCAAAGAAGGTGTGTCTCAGTGCTTAATGATAAGATACTCTAGTATGATACTTGTGATGGGTATTCAGTGAAAGGTGGAGATTGTTGGGATTTCACATGAATCCCACATCGGTTAAATTCAAGAGTGTAGATGGCTTAATAAGTATGGTAGAACATCAACCTAATAGGTTAACCTTTTAGGTAAGGAGGTGGTCCAACATACTTATTGGGCTCGTCTACACAGGTGTGCGCTACTAAGGTGATGAATAGATGTGGGATGGATCGTACAATTTCGCTACAGTCCTCAAACCAGAACAAGTTATCGGCACACAGCCCCGTCAATTAGAACAAAATAATGAAACTATTCAAATAATCACAACACAGTATATGAATTTTGAGCCAGTGCTTACAAAAGGTTAGGACCTAAGAATCACCAATTTTTCCTAAGGCAACAATAAAAATCCACCCATTCACACCTCAAATCATTTCAATTTCCAATCCATCTGGATATAAAATATGCTATTCCAAAATAACAAATGATGGACTTTCCATCTTCTTTAAAAGGCCGACACAGATAGGTCCACATCCAAAACAACATATAAACTCTAAAGCCTAAACGCAAACATTTGGATAAGTTTATTTCCAGGAGAAATCCAAGCATAGAAAGCAGGAGAGAGCACACAAACACAAACCCCTTTAAATCAAACAGTGTTAAGAATGGGGAAACACGCAAAGCAAGTCATAGTCAAATGTAAAGATAACATTACTCCCTTAAACTAAATGGACATAATTTGGAGAACAAGAGACACAAGAAAGAAAGCAATCTTACAAATAACCACACATGGCTGCTTATATGACAGATGGGGGTGGGTCAAGGTAGATATGAGTTTCTGCCATACACACATTTCATACTTCATAGTTAACCAAATATGCACATAACCAAGTAATAGAACAATATGAACAAACAACATAATTAGATCTAATTTCTATCACTTCTCCAGTTCTCCTGTAAGGAAAATATCAGGAGCCAGCAAGAAAAGGACCGGGGTGACATCAAATGATCCAATTAATCAATTCTTGTCTCGGAACAAACAGAACCTCACATAAAACTTCTAGTATTCTATTATCTTCAATACAAATATAAAAGAGGTATTGATAGTCGAATCTTGACCCTAAGAAAAAATTAATCTTTCAATGCTAAGATACATTGGCAAGATAAGAAAATGACATCAAATCAGACATTTTTAGATATGCAACAAGTGAAAGGACTTCAGCATAAAAGCAGAAATAAAAAACAGGAGACCTTCCGAATCAAAATCAGATGTAACAACTAACAAAACAAAACCATATTCATCACCGAAGAGGCAAAGACCCAACAGAATCATCAATCCCACCTCAACAAGAAGACAATATCATCAATAAATAGTCTAATCATATGAGTGAAGAATCAAAAGAAATAAGCATAGATGAACAAAAACCCACTTAAACACATCAATCAAACTTTCTTCAATTCATTTCCCAACAAAATTCATGAATAATTTCTCAAGAAAATTGATATGGAATTTGAAAAAGAAATCCAAGACCCATATAAGAAATCACCTCAAAGTGGGTGCTTTCTCAGTGATGGCTGTGCTTGCTTTCTTGTTTAAATTTGTGTTTTTCAGGGTAGCAAAACACCACAAATTGAGAGATAAATCTCACCTTCAAATGATTGATGAAATTAAAGAAAGAGAAACAGAGGAGAGGGATGGGAGAAGGTCCGACATCGGTAGGTTTATTATTATATATTTATTTATACGTGGTGGAGTTTAATAATTCAGCGGAATAAAGAAAGAAATAACCCTAAATTTATAGTCGTTTGGATTATTTTTTTTGTTTATTTGGATGATGCACACAATCGCGCGCGATGCGCGTCCCAATAGCCTATAAGGCCCTATATGTCACGGAAGAAATGGGAAATTTCTTCTTCTTTTTTAAAAATAATTTATATGACGATAATTTATTTTTTATAAATAATGTATATGTCGATAAATTTTATGATATTTTTTTTCTTAAAAATATTTTTGATCATAATTACGAATTTTCTTTTAAAAATATGAGTGAGAGATATAAGTGTTCCTCATTTGTCAACTTAAATTTTCGATGGTCGTCAATTGTGTAAATTTGATTTTTTTTTTTTGAGATTTAATTATATTTTTAATTTTGATTATATAATTTATTTAGTTTTTACTACTGTTCCTCCAAAAAGGGAGACACTGGACCCAAATTAATTTTTTTTATCACATGTCTAACATGAAAGTTTGTTTAATTATTGAAAGATAATGTCAAATAAAAAAGATATACATGGTGGATAGGCTTAAAGCAATTTGTGCATTTATCTCGTTTATATTTTATGTCCATTTTTTAGTTAGGAATTATGTGAATAATTATAATTATTAATATTTTAATAATATATATAATATAATGGGTCAATTTTATAAGGGCTATATGTATATATGGGATTTGGAATATGCATTTTAGGATATGATTGACGGATTTTTTAGACTATGACGACGATTGAACCTTCATAATTAGTCCGTAATATGATATGGCGTGATTTCGCAAAATCGTCACTATAGCCCAAAAAAACGATCGTCATATCCATACCATGCGTCATGCATACATATACATTTTTTCTCATTTTATAATCTTACTAGATCTCATTTATTGATATATGTTTTAATCGTAATTTGATAAAAAACTCTAGCAATAGAAAACAGTACGAACTCAGAATTCGTTCGTTCTTGAGTGCACGACTCACGTTTTCTACGTTTTCTTACATTCTTATGAAACCCTACACGTTCTTTATAATATATCAGGAAAAAAATTTGTCAAATAAATATATTTTTCTCTTTTTATCATTGTTTCTCCCTTTCTTAAATAAGAATTTTTTGTATTATTATTTTCTTATTAGTGCTAAAACAAACGGTAATAATGGATACCAATTAAGAAGTTGGTAGTAATTATTAAGAGTTGGGAATGAGAAGAAAACTAAATAAAAAAGATTATTTATGTGCACATCCAGTGTTATATTTACAGATATATACAAAGACAAGATAAAATATTAGTAAAAGTATTTTTTTTTAGAATTGATATTTTCATATTATTTTTTGATATTTTCACATGTGAAACCCGCGTTTTAAGTTTTAACTAAATCAAATATTAAAAAATTGGACTCACACATATAAAAATATCAAAAAATATTGTGGAATTATCTATTCCCTACTTTTTTTTTCTATCTCTTCCTAACACTTTCTCTCTTCTTTTTATTATTATTTTATTTTTATATGTATTTTTAAATATACACATTAAGACATTTAATGTGCATATTTATATGTGATTTTAAATGTGACACTGAATATGCACTTTTGTATGTGTTTTTAAATGTGATATATTTTGAAGGAAAAATGGGAGTAAGAAATATTAGGTGAGGTGGAGGCAAACTTGGGATAACTGAAACTGAAAGCCGCTAAAGGAGAAAGTACAAATTGCCCAAAAACACCAATAATAATTGATTTGAAAAACGTCAATATATTTGGAGTGTAGCATATAGTTACCGACAATAGTATTAATATAAAAAGGGGCATAAATATGGATTAATATTATAAATTTTTAATATTTTTTTTATTTTGGAGATTGTCTTTTTAATTTTTTTAATTAAGAGATTAAATTGTAATTTTTTTTACTTTTGAGATTGTCTTCTCAATTTTTTCTATTAGATAATTAAACTTTTATAATTATGTCTAAATTGATAGTGTCACATCAGAAAATTGATAACATGACAGCGACACGTTATTAAAAAATATTTGTGCGTAATATTGAGTCTCATTTTAACATTTATTTAATTAATTTTTTGTACCAAAAAAAGATAAATATAAGACCATTATTAATTTTACTTTAAAAAATTATCATTAAATTTAGTTTAAAAAAAAATTAAATTTCCCCAAAAAATAAATTTAACCAAAAGGGTAAATTTATTATTAAATTTACTTTAAAAAATTAATAATGGTGTTTTTTAGTCACGTGTCGCTGTCATGTCATTAATTTTTTGATGTGACTATCAATTAAACGTAATCATAAAAAATTAAAAGTTTAATGCTCAAATGGAAAAAATTGAGTAGACAATTCTCAGAGTGAAAAAAAAACTTAAAAGTTTAATCCCCTAATTTATAAAATTGAGAAAACAATCCGCAAAGTGAAAAAAAAAATTAAAAATTCAGAGTATTAATCCGCCTATAAAAAATATTATTTATATATAAATTTGATATTTGACATGAATTAAATTATTTTTTATCATGAAAATATAAGTTTCTTTAATATAATACTACAAATTTCTCCATTTTAAATATCTAAGAATATTTTTGATATTTTAAAGTTAAATTAAGATTGTTTGATTTTAAATTTAATATATTTCAAAAAGTAAATAATAATAGTTAATAACAATTCTTTATTGTTTAATACTCAGAATATAATAGGTGGGGCAATCAATATCTGAACCTTGTTGGGAGGTGGGCCATGATAAAGAGGCAAAAAAAGTCCAGAGTAACTTTAAATTCGAAATTAGACGAAGGCTGAGGCCAGCGTTTGGTGACCGTTGGAAATTAGTGTTCCTTCCTTCCTTCCACTCAACTAGCCGTTGGCTGTCCCACCACCAATTATTTAAGGCTGAATAGCATTTCTATACCTCCATATTACCAACCACTTTTAAAGCAGTCCCTGAAATTTATTTTTCGCTAATTAAGTTCATTTTCCTTGATTTGACCCATTCCGACCCAAAATTTTTAAAGTAATCTCTAAAATTTATTTTTGGCTAATTAAGTTCATTTTCCTTGATTTGACCCAGCTTGATCCGACCCAATTAATTTTTAAAAAAGGTGTAAATTTTAATAAAAATAATTAAGAATTTTAATATGATCAACACACACACACACACACACACACACACTGTTTTGATTTACAGCATTTTGTAAACAGAAGCATAATGAACACCATAGAAGACAGCATTTGATAAATTACAAAATAAATAAAATCTAACATTCATATCAATGAAGTGAGTGGTGCAACATGTTCAAATAATGTTCATACTTTCCCATTTCTTTTCATTCTCTTGTAGCTTTACTGACAAATCTCTGCAAACTTGGGAAGTTCACCAGACTCCATATGACAAAGAGAGAAAAATGCCAACTGAAATCACCAAAATTTCTGCTAAACTCACAATCAACCCACTCTGTTGCTAACGGTTTGATATAAAGACCTAAGTTGTGTGTTCCATTTCTCTATAGCAGCATATTTTTTCATCCCCTTCGACCTGCAACACCAACATTTCAACTATATGCAACAAGAAATAGTATCATATAGCAAAACTTTAAAAAGAAAGTTGACCTGTCGCCACGCTCCAACAGTCTGTTCACTTGATCAATATGCCCTTGTATCCGGTTATCCAATATTAGTGACACCAACAGCTGCTCAACATCTCCCTCTGGCACATTAAGCTCCTGTACAGAAAACTTCTTTAAGTAATCAAAATACAATTTCATCCAGTAAGAAAAAAATTAATAAATTCCAAGATTAAAATATGAACTAAACCCAATTGAAAGAAAACAGAAAGGATAAAAACAGCTTCACTGAAGGTGAAAATAACATAAAATGTACATTAAAAAATTCTTCAAAAATCATTTACTGAATAAATTGTTAGGTCATAATTAATTGACAAAAAATGCTTACCCTGCTCATGCAAAAAATTCATTTCTTTCTTTCCAAATTGATATCTTTGATGGGTTAAAAAAGAAAATGAAAGAACAGGAGAATTGTATTGCTAAATTCTGAGAAATGATATACCAAACTCATTTATACAATTTACAGTCGTACTGAATTTCACACCTAGAATAAATTGCACTTGCATAACAAAAACTATATTCTTGACCTAGCCGATGGAAGTTAGTAAGGATGCATAATGTTTATCCTTCAAGTTCCATTTACTCATTTAGTGGATGGTACAAACTCTGTAACCCAACCTATTCCTTGATCACTTTGACATTTCAAGACAAGTGCAAAATTGACTGAGGGTGAAGTCACAATTGTACAGGCACCAAAAAAATGAAATTCTTAAGCAGTTAAGCCTAGATATGGGTGATCCCATAAAACATATTCCACGTCCCACATTTCCAGTTTTTGTACGTGAAAGTTTTTAAATGCATATAGGGAGAAGGGGTAATTCATTTGCAGTAAACACCATAGTGATGCATCACAACAGATATACTGAGCTGAAAGCTGATGGATATTTAGTAGTGCCTAGTCGGTTCCTATTGCAAAAGAATAGCCAAAATATGAAACAAATGAAGTTCACTACCTTCGATATGAAAGGAATCCTGATCCTTGTGTAAGGTTTGATGAGCTTAAGCAAGACTTGCGTTCTGATATTTTTCAGAAGATCTTCAATGTAATTTCTGATAAAAGGATCATCCATAATAGTTCTTCTGTTACTCTGCAAGTAACCATTTTACCAACATTCACTCTTTTGAAATAGCGAAGAACACTAAATGCATGTTGTAAATAAGAGACCTGATATAAATAAGCTACCACTCTAACCTTGAGGATTTTCTCGAATTCCAATATCTCATTCCGTTGATAGGCTGCAATCAAGTTTGTCATTGCCAAAATTTCAGGGTCATTTTTGTATCTGCAATATAAGACTAATCAGGAAGATAATTGCGGAAAACAAAAACTAAATTACAAAAACGTTATGAAAACAAAATTATGCTTAATAGATAAATCAAAACTGTAACGTACGGCTTTGCCTCTTGTCCATCAAATGGATTAACTTCAGATTCCATCAGCATGTTGGCCAAAACCAAGTATCTGTAGTAGAAAGGGAATGTAAGAAACAGATATCAGACAGAATTCAAACACTTTCCACCTTTATGTTTCCACATTAATAAAATCTAGGACACTTAGGAACATCTCCATAAATGGCTAATACATGATCATTTTTATATAATAAACACTTATGTTTTCTGTTGTTCACAATTACAAGCGCCCAATCACTTGCACAGAAACATTCATGCCAGCAGGAATCATATGTGTGTTTACAATTATTTGTGCCTGTTAATTAT